>CM038466.1:29549343-30149343 GCA_021464415.1 Lonicera japonica | reverse complement strand
CATATCTTTTTTTTAAAAATTTGCCGACAATGGTAGGAACATCAAGTGAACAACATATTGAGTCTGAAACTCAACCGAACTCCCAAGAAAATGTAATTGCGATTGATGGTCACTCAACTACGGATCAAAAACATGTTATTTCCTTTAATCACTTGGGTTAAATAATCTATAATAAAACCAAATTGTTGAATCGAACTTTAGTCCTACTAAAAGTACATATGGGTTTGGAGTGTGGTGACTGGAGACTAATTAACCAGGCCATAAAGGACGACATGTGGGAAATAATTAAAAGAGAGTTCATAATCCCCCACAATAGAAAATAAGAGGTTATGAAAGAGATGGGTGTACAACTAAAAACTTGGAGAGGCAATATGAGAACAAAATATTTAAAGCATTTGAATGCAGCTCAAATATTAGTGCTTAAGGACAATGCCCTTCCAAAAGAGAGAGGTCGCACCTATCAATGGAATATGTTCAGTGAACATGAAGCAACGGAGAAAAAACTTAAACAAAGAGCGATCTATAAAGCAAACAGGTCTCAAAAGAATGATGTGCATTGTCTTGGCAGGACATCATATGCAGAGAAAACTAATGATATGGTATACACATGTATAATTTAAATTATAAATATTTATACCTCAAGTTTTTAATAATTTTGATGTGTTTGTAGAAAGAGAATGATCCGGAGAAGCGGCCATTTACTCGTTCAGATGATGTGTACTTAGAGTCTTGAAAATAACAGAAAACTAGAGAACTTTACCCTAAAGTTGCTACTACATGTGTAAATTTCTAAATATAACCTATGCAGTCATTCTTACACATACTTAATCAGTTGAAAACTTATTTGAAAATTTGGTTCAAATATTGGCCACAAAAAATCAAGGATTTAGGTAGCGGACATGGCTCATCAAGCCATACTTCGCTGGAAGAAGATGCATTGACGCAAGTTCTTGGGAATTAAAATAGAGGCCTGACTAGAGGTGTAAGTGCAGTTTTTAAGGGAAAATTGAAGGCTATTCAACCCGTAAAGTCGTTTATGGATAAAGTTGTCAATAGCAATTTGAACTTGGAGAAGGCGGTTGTTAGCATACAAACTCAACTTACTCCTCTTGTAGAGGCATTTAACAAATCTCAATCATTTTTTTCAATGCAATTTTCTTTGCCACAATTTTCACCACAACCTTTTCATAGTGGCATAAACTCACTCTCATCATTTCCTATAGCAATTCCAAGTCCAACACATTCGCCACAATCAACGCATGTTCTCATAAACGATGTCATTTCAATGAATGTCATTGCAAACGGAGATGTAGTTGCAATACTTAAAGGCGAAAAAGTGCATTGTCGCAACATTCAAGACCATGAAAGCAAAGTTTGCGTTGTAAGTGTAGAGAATAGTGAAAGTGAAAGTTGATTATATCTAGGTTCACAAGGATGTGCCACGACCATTGATGAAGTTGTAGGTGGCTACGTGCTGTAGCCTACATGTTTCCTTGAACGCTATTAGTTAAACTTAGATCGATTATGTGTTAACTTCAATTAACTTCAATTAACTTCTTATAATCTTGTGTGGACTTGAACTTGAATTTGATATATGTACTACTATACTAGATTTGTTAAACTTAGGATAGGTACTTTAATGTTGAATTTGTAGTAATCTTTTCTAAACTTGTTAAATTTGGATATTTTTTCTAGTACTATCTAGCTTTAGTTGTTAATTAGCTTGGTATATATGATTGATTATTGAGCTTTGGTAAATGTGATTGATTGCTGGTATCTAGATTGCTAAATTCTATTTTTAGCAAGTAAAAAAATTGAATTTTAATATTTTAATTTTCTTTTTTTAAAATAATTATATTGTTTGTCACTGCCCATAACCGAGACAATGAAATTGTCACAATAATTAAGACTGTTACAAGCTGTCATAAATTTATAAGTTACCACTGTTTATCCAATAACTTCTGACTATTTAAAACAGTCATAAACTAGTAAATTTGTTACTGCTGAGCCACCATGTTATGAATGTTGTAAATAGTCACAATTTTATAAATTATGACTGTTTACAGCAATCATAATGTCTGAAATTATGGCCATTACAAGGCACTATTGGCGACAGTGATAAAGGTAACTTATGACAGTTTTTTATTGTTATAATAAAAATTGTCACAGTACTAATTATGACGGACGAAAACAGTCACAAATGGCCTTTATGACGGTTTTTGGCAGTCATAAATCACTGATTCTGGTGTAGTGACAACAAGAGAATTAATGAAATTGCAATGAGGAGACAAACAACAGTCACAAAATTCACAAAATTTTCTTTTGGGTTGTTATTAGTATTTTTAAGTTGTTTTTCATATTATTATGGTTGTGTTATCATCTCTAATTTATTTTTAGAATTTTTATTTTATGAAGTTTGTAATGCAATTTAAATTTTTAACTAAATGATAATTTATATTTTAATATTTTTGCAGAAAAGACATATATTTTCTATTTGTAGTAAAAAATTATTATTATAATTAACAAAACATTTAAGTATATAAAATTCCAAGATGACATATTAATATAATAAATAACTAGTACAATTATTATAATATTATTAATATATTAAAGATAATTAACCTAAACAAATAAATTAGTCATTTTCGTTGTCAGAAATTGTCCAAATATATTATTAATATACGCCATTGACTAAGTAATAACCCATGTACATTGGTTGCCGTTTATTTTAAAATTAAATGGGGGTGTACGATCGTGCAGAATATCATCGAAAACACTTGATTTAGCTAACACATTTAGATCATTATTACTGCTAGGCATGTCAAATAACGATCTTTATATCCGCGTATCGTATGATGCAACTGCTTCCAGGATTATTATTGGTGTAACACCTCGTGTGTTAGTTGGTTGATTAATTTTCCTTCATAAACTTGATTAATCGAACAACCTTACTTTGGTTAATAATTTTGGTTATATGTAGAATTCCGTGGTTTCGACACCTTGAGCATATTTTAATAGCTTAATTACATATGAATGGATGATCATTTTGCTACTCGAGTGGTCCTTATTGAATTATAGCTGTTAATCGCCCACTAGTTGTATTTTACCCTTACTGTAGCTTTGGGTAGTAGAATTTGGTTCCGAACATATTTTGATGAGCCAAAATCTTCCTGTAAGTTATATTAATCATATTACATATGTGTACATGGTTGAAATGCATTTCAGATGGCCGCGGTTGAATTTGGTCATATAACGGTAATAATTGAGTATTTATCGAAATGAGTTTTTCTCCAACTTTGAAAAGCCATAACTTCCTCATATGATGTCGAAATGACTCCCCTTTTGTGCCATTAGTTAGTTTTTGATCCATTTTACAACTTTTATGTGTTTACCGAGATTCAATTCATGTTTCTTGTGGGTCGAATCTGTGTGCAAAGTAAGCCAATTGGCCAAATCTAATCGTGTTAGAACATTACAACATATTTTGGCAAACTGTCATATTCAGTGCATTTTTGGTATTAATCCATTCATAATTTGGAGAAACTCTAAAAATCAAAGTTGTATCTCTTCGAGTCCTCTTTCTGTTGATATAAAAATCATCCAAATTGGAGTTTCGAGTGAAAAGTTATGCCCAAAATACCAACAGTGCACCAAAAACCTTTGGTCAATCAGGTTTGACCAGACCCAACTCGTTTTAACCCATTTTCACCTTTATTTTCACCCAAAACTCCACCCAATTCAATCATAAACAGAGAGAACACTTTCAGAGCTTAAGAGAGAGGTTGTGAGGGGGATTTATGGCGATTTTATCACTTTTCCACATGAGGATTAAGATAGTGAACTATATTTTACATTTTTCATCTTCTTCCTCCCCATTCCATAACCATTAGAGCTTGAAGAGCTTGCATGGGAGTTGTCCAGCCACCTAGATCGTTATCAACCTTCTTAAAACTTATGTTAAAGCTTCAAATCAGGTAGGAACAATAGTATACAAGTTATTTTTCTTACCATTATGTGTGCATTAGAATTTTATTTGAAATTTGGGGGTTTTGCTAAGAACCTAGGGTTTGTATTGCATGCATTGGGTTTAGGTGTTCTTAACCTTAAATTGATGATATAATATTGTTATTTATGTTAATTATAACCTACTACAGTAATCAATTCAGTTTGTACACACCCAATTTATGATTTAGACTAAAAACTCCCAATTATTTAACTATTGCTACTAGTTTTTAAGATAATGCATATGATAAGTGCAAATGGTATAAATTCTGGAATTTCTATATATAAAAGGTTAATTTTTGTTGGTTAATGAGTTAAATTGATGAATAAACAAGATTTCCCCAAAGTTTACCTAAAAAACCATCTATACACAAGTGGGTTTAACTAGAAATTGTGTATAACTAGAAATGGCTTATATGAGGGTTTGATACATGAATACCTTTACATATATTGTGTGAATGTGATATTATAGAGTACATGTGTCACTTGTTAACAAACGTTAAGGATTTGGCTAAACCACTTTTAAGCAAAATGCTTGCTAGATTCTACTAAACACATTATACAAGCAAAATTTGTGGGTTTCTTGTACGATTTCACTATTACTCATATGGGAATTACATCCAAGAGCTACATTACGCATTGGGAAGTTTGTAATAACTATTGAGTAAAAATTCCACCAAAAGGATTACAACCAATGAGACTGTCCATGGAGATTTATACAAAAATACTTTGTGGGATAAATGTATGTGCCTTATGGATATTGTTGGATATGGGTGTTGTAATATTGAAAGTTTTATGTTTATTTGATATACACTTGGCACATGTACACCGAAAACATTATATATATAAGATAGTTGTCTTATAAAAGAATTCTAATAATAAAACTAATAGTAAATAGATAAATTATGAGATTTAAGTTACGAGCTAGTTATGCTAATTAAGGTGGGATTATTGATAATATATGCTGTGAGCATCCTATGAGATATATGGATATATTTCTTTAAATTATTATGTTATTGTCGTTGATGGATTTTTTCACCTAGTTTGAATACATAAGTATATTTACGCATTCATTTCTTTTGATATATATATATCGTGTACGTGTAATTCTATACAGTTAATTGTTAGCTTTTGGCGCGTATATACTTAATATCTCAATTGTTTTGAGATTTATATATTTTTATGATTTGGCACCATATTGTACCATTTGGTTAGTTACCCTTTTTATCTTAGCCTTGGCGGTTACATGATACATTTGTCTTTGGGGGACATAGCCTGTGTGGCTACATGAGTTATTTAACCTTGGAGCTTACCATTTGGTGGACTGTTGTAGGGGTTCCTGCTATGGGAGCGAAAATACTCGAGCCGTGGGAGCTATCAACTATGCACAGTAAATTTAAATCCTAGATGGTTAACTATACGTCTTTGGAGGAGGATTTCATTTTCGAACTCTCCTGCCTCATGGTTCTAGCCATAAAAAGTGAAATGTGAGTCTTATGGGAGGACACATCATATGGTAGATATATGGGTGCCTATACTTGTTTATTATCCTTTGGTTGGATTTGGATTATATTTTACGTATATGGTTTACATATACTAATATCTTTTGGGGGGAGATATCATGTGTTATGCATAGTATGTATCACTAGTTTCTATATATGGTTTTATAGTATTTTAGTATAGTACTATATGTATGTATATGGTATACATATAAGGAGTAAATTTTATGCATCTCGTGGTTTTTTATTATTTTTGATATTGCACATGGTGTGTGCTTGACTGGTTGTATTTTTATAGAAAAACCCTTATAATTTCCACCGAGCTCGTATTTGGCGCACTCTTATTTTCCAAAACAGTTTTGTAGGTACATTTTCTATGTTAATGTACATTAAAATTTAGTTACCTCTGATGGCCCTAAAACTGTGTTAGTCTCCCTTAGAGGGACGACTTGACTTTTATGTGTAATTTTAAGTTAATTCTATTTGTATTAGGTAAACATTGTTTAATAATTGGTTTATGTAATTGAAGAGGCGATGTAATATTAATTATAGTAAATTGTTGCTGGTTATTTACTATTTTGAGAACTACATTGATGTAGTAGAATTTATTATTTGTTATGAAGATTGTGGTTGAGTTTTATTTAAGAAATGATATGATGGAGCATTTATACAGGTCTTAGATATTAGTAAAACAGAAGAGACCATGCCGATTTTTTTGAAAAATCTAAGATACACATTCATGTGTTTATTTTATTTATTTATTTTACTCATACCATTTTATAAAATGAGTAATTCCTTGAAAAATATATTTAACTAATTATTAATTTGTAAAATTTTAATATCACCCGTCGTCAATGTATGGCACCCGTGACAGATTTATCTCGGAGATGAAAATCTCTGAACGGGATTTAGGGCGTCACAGTTGGTGCATGAAAATGACCCTTATGTGATCAATGCCAAGTAATAAGACAATATTTCCACTTTCAATGCATATAATCTATACTTCCAAACATTTCAAGAAATTCTTGTCCCCTAAAAGGCGTTGCACTTCTGTAGATGTTAGTGGTCAACCGTATTATTCGTTAAATATTGTTACAATTGCTTTACAATTTTTTTTAAAACAAATTAAACTAGTAGGTTCGGACATGGCTAAGTACTTACCCCATATATTTACACTTGCATGATAAGCAAGATAACGTTAAGTAGTTGCCATTTTTTGGTACCTTGTAAATCTTGGCCGATCAAAACTATCTAGCTTTTCAATAAAGTAATCATCGTAAATCGCATACAGTATTTAAAATACGATTGAAAAGAGGACAGGACATATAAAAACGCTTGTAAAATATGTACGCAGGGTAATTTGTTGTATTGGAAAAATATTCATCCTATAAGCTTTTACCAACATCTTCTCGCGCTAGTTAAATTTTATTGCGTACTGTAACTTTCTTGTTCTGAAGATGTTGAATCCTTTCGATTGCTTTGTTTTTTTGCGCTGGTTCACTTTTATATGATTGTTATTTTCATCATCAAATGTTGAATAATACTGACTAAATAAAATTTCTTCTTTTAAACTATCACCCATATTTTGTGAATTTATAATAACATAGATTTTCTACATCTCTTGTGTTCCATTTATATTTATAACCCATAATGAATAATTAATATTTGCTATGGTTGTTGTCAAGTCTATGATATACAAGTAATAAATAAATAAACATGGATATTTGAGATCTTTAGATATTTAAAATCTTAAAATTTATTACAACAATGTATAGGGAACACACACACATATCTATATATACATACATTAATATATATATATATATATATCATATAACTAATATATAATGGAAGAACTTCACCAAATTGTAACACGTGGCATCACTTATGTTTGATACGTGTCCCTTTACTTCTTTCTTCTTTAATCTCAACTTATCTTCCAAATCGTTCGACTCCCTATTCATGACAAAAACCTCTTCTTGAGCGTTTTCTCTCCATTTCTATCTTGTGTAAACTCCAACCGCCGTGTCCCTTCCCCATTAATATAGTTAGGCCGTATACATCTTATACGTCTGATCCATTCATGGCTTTGAGGAATTCCATTGTTCATCTTTAATCTTTGACACCCATTTGCACATTATCATTGACACATACCCATAAGCACGTTTTACATGCAAGGTATAAATTCTAATTTTCATATTCTTTGTTTCTTTCCCCTCCCCCTTCCCTCGCTTCTTATACAGGTTCAGTTTTCCATTATTCTTTGCAATTGAGAATGGCCAATGATCACTTTTCTCCCTTTCAATACCAATTTCATGCTTTGTTATTCACGCTTCTCTCTATTTCCATGTCTTTATATGTACGTACAAGCGAATTATATGTACACATACCCATAGTCATTTGTTCTCTTTAAATACCCTATAACCCTTTAATTAGCTGGTTTTTGAAAGTTTATCTTAGGGTTCTTTAAATATCTACCAAATATCCTTACTATGAACGCTAAATCCAGATGCGTACATACTTGATGATATATTAAACTCCCTACAACTGATGCATAATAAATCTTTTGAATGTTTTTCTTTTCAACCTTATTCTAGAGCACTGGCTGAGACAAAAATTGTCTCATTTAACAATGGGAGTAGCTCTTGTATGACAATTTTTCATGCTAAATTTGGTAAGAACTCTTTCGATATATCTCTTTCATGATAATCCTAAGATACCCAACAATAATATCGATGTATCTGTATTTCTAATACAAAAGAGATATTATTAACATAAAATATCAAGAAGGTAATCTTGCTCCCACTGAACTTACGATATACACAATCATGAACTGAATCTAGCTTAAAACTATATGAGATAATGTCTTGATGAAGTTTGTGATACCATTGATGGAAAACTTCCTTAAGGCCATAGATGGATTTTTTTTTAATTTGCAAATCATATTCTTTGAGTTTCCTAATTCAGAGTTTTCTAGTTGCACCACACATATTGTCTTATACATTTTGTCATTTAAGGACGCAATCTTTATATCCATCTGATACAGTTCTAAATCAAAATGAGCCATAAGTGCTATTTAACCAAAAATAGTCTTTTGATAAAACTGGAGAAATACAATAAGCATTTTTCTCTTCTTTAATGAATCTCCTTATTGGCACTTCTTCTTGAGGTTGTTGAGTTTGCTATTTAGGAAGTTTTTCAACTTTGTTTTGATAATCCTAATTTACATCTAAAACAATGTCAGAAATTTGTTCCTAATCATTGTCAATAGCAATACTTAGACTTTGAATTAATTCCTCCTCAAATACAATGTTTCTAACTTTATTTTTCCCTTCAAACTCAATAACCTCAAGAAATTTGGCATTTTTCATTTTAATAAAGGATTTATTCGAGGGATCATAAAATTTATAATCTTTCGATTTTTCAGTGTATCTAACAAAGTAGCAGATAATTATTTTGAGTCAAGTTTCTTTTCTTTATGGCCTTACTACAGCTGGACAACTTATTTTAGCTACTACTTTGATATGCCGCAGCCTTAAGTGTTTATTCCTAGAGTCATTATGGCAGAGAAGAATAATTAATCATGCTCTTTATCATATCCTTAAGCTTTTGTTTTATCTCTCAGCAACGCTGTTCATACTAGGTTTGCCTGGCATGGTATATTATAAGATCATTCCATATTTCTTTAAAATTTTTACAAAGGTCCAAAACATTGTTTACCTTATCCATTATATCTAACGTAGTATTCACCACCACGATCAGATTTTACGGCTTTAATTTTTTTACCTACTTGATTTTCAATGTCGACTGTGAAAGCCATAACAATGTCTAAGAATTGTAACTTCTCATTAATTAAATATAAAAACCCTTAATAATTGTCATGAATATAATAAAATAATGTTAACCATTCCAAGAGACCGTAGAGAATAATTCTTAGATATCCGCATGAATTAGTTCTAAGACATTTGAACTCCTTATGGTACCTAATTTCCTTATGTTTGTCCATTTTCCCTTTTCATATTTAATACATATTTTAAAATTTGTTAAATCAAGGAGTTTTAAGAATTCCATAAATCTCTTAATTCTCTGTTTAGATATTCATACCAAATGCTTGTGTCATAACATGGAAGAATTCTTATCAGTTAATTTACGCACTGTATCACGTGAATCAATTTACAAGCTTTCATTACATGAGGTGATAATATCCGTATATACATTATCAATTAAAGAACTAGTAGCAAAATATTTGAATCTTGAAAAAGACTAACTTTATTATTTTCAAATGAACAAGAATAACCGTATTTGTCCAAATGAAAATATAAATTGCATCTAAATGACAGTACCATATAAGTCTATCTCAAATCCAAAAAGTAATCAGTCTTTAATGATGACCTAACATTCCTTAAAACCTCAACTGTAATTGGTTCGCCACCGCCTTGATAGATGTATCTTTCATCATTAATTGGCTTTCGGCTCCACATATAACCTCTAAACACACTTATGTGAGCAGTATTACTAGAATCTACTCACCAAGTAATCACATGTACACACAAGTTAAACTAACTACCGAACAAACCTTAATGAGAAGTATATCTTACTTTACATGCCAAGTGGTGTATTTGGAACGTTACCATGTTTATCCTTCTTGCAAAAGTAAATGACAAATTCTTTATCATATTTCTTTTACAAATTACATTAGTGTTGTTCTGACTGCAGTTTCTCAACCTTTATCCTTTATTCTTTTCTTGTTATTTAGAAGTGTTTGCTAGATAAATACTTTATGTCTTTTATTGCTAAATATTTTCTTTTTTTTGGACACCATGAGATATGAGCTCATTTATCCTTATGAGTATTATAACTTTCTGTAAACTAAACTATATTGTGCAAGAAGATAAATAAAGAACTGGATGCACGAGTAAGTCATTAGACAGCCTTAACTTAAGTGCTTTTAGTTTGAAAACAATATTAGACATTTCTATAATGTACTTCCCTTATATTCCCTTTTCCTTATACTTTATTGAAACAAGAGTAGTCAAAACGATACTTGTTTCAGTCTTTTCGTTTTTAGTATAACGTTTTTTTAATTTCTTCAAGGAACTAAGTAGCATTTTCCTCATAAAGCCCGATTTTTTTTGGAATATAACATTTTATGATCAAAAGGCGGACGTAATCACAAAGTTTTATTTTCAATTCTTAAAATTTATGCAGTTCAGCACCGATACCAAATTCATGTTGGCAGATATATATATATATAAAGTCTAACTAAAAACTGAATATAGAACAAATTATAAAAAAAATTATAAACTTACAATTAATATACATATCATAACATATTAACAAACAATATATATGAATGACACAATTATCCAAATTATCAATAGTGGGTCCCAATCACAAGATATTTAGCACAATATTGATATTTAGTATTTGGACAGAAATATCAACTTGTAATTGGCCCTCTCAATGCCGTAATCGAATATATATGACAAATCCTGTTAAGTTATACGACTTCCTTTGGGCCGACGTATTATTCATATGGAAAACTTTATTATATTGTCATATCATATTTATTATCACAGGTGTACATGATATTCGGCCAAACAATAATCTTCTTTTGAGTCGATTATTATTCGCATAAAAAATAAACATACACATTTTAATATTCCAAAATAAACAAATTTACGCGATATAGGTTTCTTTGGCAACTTATTGTTTCAATTCATCTATTTTAAATATCAGACGATTTGTGCTTCGCATTCTTATGATCTGAAAATAGATTTTTCGTATTGATAAGATTTGCAAAACACAAACCTTATATTTCCCACATTGATGTGTACTGCAATTTTTGGTTTACTTGCAGTCTGCAGGCTTATGAGCTCGAACGAGACTGTAATAGGTACTCACTGCACAAGAATCAAATGTTGGTAATAATTTCTGTCAAACAATAAGCCTTTCTTTGGACTCACTTGTTGCTCACATGAAAATCTGATAATTATCACATATTTATTCTTGCACGTGTGTTTATCATTCTGCCAAATAATAACTTTTCTTTGGGCTGATTATTAAATGCATAAATAATAACCACACAAATATCGAGAGAAAATAATGTCTATTATTTGCATAAATAATAAACATTAATATTTTAAAATAAAGAATTATTCTACAAATAAAGAGTATACATGTCCCACACAATAAAACATTTAATAAACATACTAGATCCATTTAACTAAACCAATAATTAATATATATATACATTCAATAAAGGTTACTGTCAAAGTAAACTCATATATATATATATATATATTCAATTAAAAGCAATTATATGGTCAGATCAATCTTTATATGTAAATTAAACAAACTAACGAAAAAGAAATAAAAGAACAACCGCAGGAACCACGTAAATATATTTATAACCCTTAGCTTCAAACAATATATATATACTAGGGTATACCCATGCTGTCCGGGACGGTGAAATTATTATTATTAATAAGTATTAATTGAACAAAATAAAAACATATTTAAAAACATTTAAACAAATAAAGAAACTGCGGGCATGAAACTATGGTATACCTAATACCAAAGTAAGTGACCAAAAAAAAATAAAAAAAAATCTTCTTGTATGCTTGAAAAGAATTGACCCCTTATTGCTTGAATATGTGACCACAGTATACAAAAAAGTTTACTTGAGTATGTGACTTGAATATGTGATCCTAATATACAAAAAAGGTTGCCTGAGTATATGACCGCAATATAAAAAAAACTACCATAATATTTTTGGATACAAAAGCATTCACAAAAAAAGTATATCCAAAATTATATACAAAAAAAAGTAGCCAAATCATCAATCATCGGCTAATATCCTTCTCCTTGAGCATTCTCAGCATTAGCCTACAAAATGTTGAGGTCTCTATGTCTACATAGCTTGGCCATCGTGCACCAGTGCATATGAAAATCTACAACACATTTGAAAAAAAAATTTGATTAATACAATATTTTTAAGATAGATCGAGCTAGTATTAAGTCTTCTTGAATACAGTTAGATAGAATAGGTATTCCAAGCTTAAGGTATAAAAAGTGGTGAGTAGTGGTGTTGTATAATTGTAGCTACAATTATTTTGTATGACTAAGCTTATTAATACAATTTCGGGACGGGTATAAAAAAAATAAAGTAATATAATATTTACATTTATCCGCTTAACTTACCCGATTATGTATTTTCTAGCCTCGCCTATCTGTATTGTTGATCCTCTTGAACTCCGCAACCACATCATCCCAATCCTACAAATATTGATATGAGTTCAAAGTAATTTTCAAGCATAATTTTATAGAATATTAACATTAAAAAATGATCTAAAGATAAAACCTCACAGGTAGTATACCATGCATATGACGCATCATAACAAAACTTTAAGATAGACGATATTTGTGGTTCTAATTATATCTTCGGGCGATAAAAGAATGTTAATACCATTAGAGCTTGTACACCTTGACAACACCACATACAATTGGCCATGGCTAAATACAAGGGTTCATAAATTAAGGCCGACAAATTTAACCGATTGACTTTGAGATTTGTTAATGGTCATAGCATATGCTAATCGAACGGGAAACTGGCAACGTGTAAATTTGATGGGCAATTCCGTAGATGATGGAGTCAAAGAAATTCTTCGAATGAATATTAAGTTGCCAAATTTATCTCCTGTTAAAATCTTAGCCTAAATTACAAAAGTACTACACCTTTCAATAATCAGTCTCGTACCATTACAAAGACCATCATTGGGTGCGATATTCCATAATAACATTATTGGACGACCCACTTTTAAGTCAAGCTGAAAGGGAGGCAATCCTGTTGGATTGAGTCAGTTTAAAAACTCATTAGGATAGCGATTTGAAATAGAATGTTCCATACCTTCGTCTTCACATATCTTGTCCACAACCAAATAAGTGAATATCTCTCTTGGAAAAAAATTTAGATCTTTTTTATTGATATCACTTACATCGTTATTTTGCGCGAAAAGTATGGTTTATTCATTAAAAAATGCCGGTGTTACAGTACTTGCATCATTCGACAACGAGTAAATAGTTGATATCAAATCAAGTAAGCTTCAACACCTAGTGATCGATGTTGGAAGTTATACAATCTCATTTGGGTTGGACCCAATCTAGAAGAAACGACATTGTTAAAGTGCAAGTATAAAAAACTATATAAATGGATTACTCTGAATAGTACTGTAAATAAATGTACTTCTATTAAGTAATTGGCCCAAATAGTTTGGCCATATTCTGCTGAATTTAGGCGCATATTCTCAGTCAATGTCAAAACACGCACTTGAAGCCACAACACGGACCGTCAAAGTAAGGTCGAAAAAATTACTTCACGGACTCCTCTTGGCACAACTGGTAAAATTTGTCTAAAATCTCCACTTAAAATAACAGTAATACCACTAAAAGACTTCTGATTACCACAAATATCTTGTAATGACCAGTCCACATATTCAACACAATATCTATGTTGCATTGGTACCTTACCCCAAATAATCAATTTTGTTTACCTAAACAATTCTGCTTACAGAGATTGCTTATTAAAGCCGCATGAAAAGTTCTCAAGGAGATCGAATGGAATCTTAAAAGTTGAATGAGTTGTCCGACCCCTAACCAACAGTAGCGAAGCAATACTAGATGAGGCAACAACTACGACAATATGCCCCAAACTTCTGCATTTTGAGGCCATTGTATTATATAAAAAAGTTTTTCCAGCGCCTGCACCCACATTCAAGAAAAAAATAGTCCCTTCATTACCAAGAGCAGGAGAAATGATTGCGTCATATGCAGCTCGTTGCCCAATGCTGAGCCTGTTAACATTAAGGTCTACATTTTCATGAACTACATTCATTTGCATCTTTATGTGTTCCCATATGAGCCTGTTTCCCACTATTGTACTCCATGATCCAGTTGGTAATGGCATAGGCGTGTAGTATTTTAAACATGTGCTTGATTCCTGAAGCAACTGATTTAGGAGATACAAACCATAATCTTCAATCTATAAGTTGCTAGGGTTAGGAATATGATACATTATACGAATCTTGTAAGAAAGATCTTTCCATATGTGAACCCATAATTGATTCCATAAAGCATCCGAACTATTTGGAGAATATTGCGTCAAGATAATGCAGAATAAACTTTTTAATTGTGCACCACTTCTCATTGTTGCAGCCTCTGCGAGGCATTGTATCCATTCATCATCGTCTTCCAAAAGTCTTCTTGTAATGCAAGCGGCCTTAAAAGAGGGTGCAAGACATTGTTGATTGTTCTTAACCATTCATACAATTGAGGTCCTTTCACAACAGTTAGTAATAGTCGTAAGTAAAATTTTTTCACTTTCATTTGAACTCGCAAAATACATCCGACCGATTGCATGCCCACGTTGTCTTGGTCTCCATATCTTTTCTGATTTTTTCCAAACAAAATATTGCGAGAACTCTTGATACGTATAATCTCGTGAATGCTTATCTAATGCACAACATGAAAAAAAGTTAGTAACGGTTGTCCTTTCGATAGCAGCCTTTGTAATAATATTATCCAATCGTTCTGATGGATCATATATGACATTAGGCATTCCAGGCAAGTGCAGTGCCAATCGCTGCACATTCGAAACCTCTTGATGCGTATGGTGGCCAAATAACCGCCATGCAGCCTCTAGAGGTCCAATGTAATGTGCATCCAAATAATGTTTAATCTCATTTACCCTTCCTAACACAATCGTAGCGCAGTTGTGACCTTTATAAATATACTTATTGATATACTTTTTGCATCTCAAACCAGCACATACTTCGACATTAATGTGATAATTAAACTTTTTAAAGAGATATGCATTATAAGGTACGACATCCCTATTGTCAACTTCGTGCCTCCCTCTGATCTTGTGCTTTTAACCATCATTGCAGCGTCGATGTATAGGATAAATGTATTGGTCCATCGTTGTTTCCTCTGCGAACCTTTTGGGTAATGCTTTGTACACTTCCCTCACTCCATACATGGTGCGCTTGGGTTTCAAGCGCCACAGGGGCCATGCACTATACAATGTTTGACTATTTGATAAAGTGTGGGATCTTTAACTACATTTGGGAACTCGGCACTTCAAATTTATTTACTTGATCACATGCCTTGATTTTATCTTTGCCTTAAAGAAATATAAGGAGGTGCATATATGGTAACCCTCATTTTTTAAACTTAATAGTAAACGCGTGGGCCACTTTTTCCCCAAAACATTTCTCAGTCACGATATCACTCATAAGGGCATTCCTCTTCAATTCAAAAACTCGAGCAATCAAATTAAGTTGATTGATAGCATCTTGTTTTGATAGCAAAGCTTTAGTGATTTTCGGCCACTTAGGATTTGCAGTCATAGTTAGAAAAATATCTAGATGCTTGTTGTATCGAGTAATCGCCATAGAATCTTAAAAAATCTCGAACATCTGCCTTTGGCTACCAATAAATAATGATGGAAAGACAAACCGTTTTCCAACTTGATCGTGGTCATGGCCATTTGCAGCAGTATTAGTAAGGCCTTTATAAATCTCAGCTCGAAGCTTGCCTTGATTTAGTAAGCAATAGTTCAAACGATTTTGGTCAATTGCAGCCCATGCATCTACAATGAATTCCTGAAAGAGTTTTTGCCCTCAGAGGATCGTTGAATACTCTCCCAAGCATTAAAAAAGACGATAACAAAAGAATTAAAATCCGCTAAGTTTTGTGTTTGACCATTCACCTAGACTAGGGTCCCATTGCTTCAAACCAGGTTCCCATCCAAGCTCACCATAAGGAAACATCAACACATAATGCAAGGGCAAATAAGCTAGATTGCACTCATTAATTTGCATTAATGCATCACTCCCTTTGTAACGAACAATAATATCTCTCATGCCACTGGCTTCAGTTCCAACTCCTTGTAAAATTAGTGCAATCTTATCTATTGTTATTAGGTTGTACCTACGTTGATTTTTTATCTCACTAAAATGTAGGTAGGCGGGTAATTCTTGAACCTCAGGAGTCATATGATTAAGAATATCAACAACTGTTCGGTACTTCGTAACAAATACATTATTCTGATAAAGACAATCTTGGATAATGTTTAAAACTTCTCTTCACAAACAAGGATTTCTTTTGGCACAAAAGTTTAGGGCTGACATTGGATCATGTATATACAACTGAGCATAGGTTGGATCTTGACTTGACTATTGGAATAATGTTCCTCTTCGATGGCGTAATTGTCCATGAATAGTGAAAGGCATATTACCAATACCAGGGAAATCTCTATCATCCATTTAAACCCTAAATTCGTAAAAGCATTAGCTGCATTATATGCTCGAGTATTAGTTCAAAATGACACAGATTGGCTATCATTACCATCATATAATGCTTGAAGTTCTGGAGGAGGGGTAAGTAACTTAGGCAATCGAATCTTCCCTGATAGGCAACATGTCCTGTAAATAGAGCGGTGGTTAGTGGAAACACTTAACTTTTCAAGATCCCAATGCAAGGCTTTACATATGGACACTCATTATCCATTTTACCCACATAGTGATGACATGGATACAACATTGCCGATGGCTCATTATTTTTAATTATAGTTTCAGGAAAAGCAGAAGGATCATCAATTCGACATTCAAAGATTGGATTTGGCCCACAAATTTATTTAGTTTTATCGCGAAATTAGAATAAAATATAACATAGCATGGAAAATGATAACTTAATTGAACTTTACATTACCTATCATGTCTTGAAATAGAAGGATTAATTAAATCGAAAATTATGTTATCTTGGACTGTATGAGGAAGATTCGGCATTGATTGCGCATATGTGGGTAGATTTTGAGACTTTGTGTGACAAAGCACGTCTAATGAGGAACTCCTATGTTGGTCCACATGAGCAGGTGTTTGCAAGAGCATTATGTTATCCGGCAATGATTGCACAAAGTCTATATCATGTTGAGACAATGTATCGGAGGTAGAGTTTGGCTAACTTTCAATTACATCCCCAGAAAATTGATCACAAGATATTGTATTATTTGTTGGTGGACCTATTTTGGTAGATAAAAGATCTATAGAAAAATGTATAGGCTGCAGATTCATTTTGAACTTAGACTTTTTGGATACTATGTTGTTTTCACTTAAACGAGGAAAAAGTCTTGCCTTACTTAATTTTGTTAGTTTCTCTTATTCGCGTTGTGAATGTTCTGCACTTTGCCTAGGGTTACATTTGTTTAGCTTCCTTGCATGAGCTGTTATAACATATCTAGAGATACCATTCACCTTGAAAAGAAGACAATAAAGATTAATAAGTATATAACAACTGGTAATTGTCAGATATTTATTTTATCCAATACAAAAATAGTTCTAATACAAAAATAATTCCACCCAGAAATTTTAGTTGTTATAATAATCTGGATCAAATAATAAGTAACAAAATACAATAAATAATAACATATGTATAATAACATACCACAAGAGGAGGGGTAAGCACGGAGGGAGACTTGTTTTCTTTCCCTTTTCCTTTGCCCACGTAATCTGCTGGGTGCTTTCTTTTATTGCTCTACATTATTTGAATTTACCATGTTAATAAATAAAAGTCAATAACATGTTTTCATTTATAGAGTAAATTGGTTAATTTTTACTTATATATACCCAAAATTTGTTTATGACAACTTTTGTGTTATCATTTATAGATTTGAATTCCAAATTTAAGGATTATGGTGCATTTTGCCATTGCAAATAATAAGCTAGATGTGAAAGAATAAGAAGAAGATGATCTAAAAAATATGAAAAAGATGATTATGACCTAAAGAAGAAGAAGAAGATTGATTAATGTTAAAGAGTGATTAGTTGGGTGGAAGTGATTTATTTCTAACATCTTTAACAATTCGGAGTATTTTCTGATTGCTCGCGTATAACAATGCTTAAATTTTGTTGAAGTAGAGCACGGATTGTCCCTTTTAGTTCTGCATCAACCTTTGAGACGAAAAATTTATTTATTAATTGAAAGGTTGATTTTTTCCATATAAATGACATATTAAACGAAAAATAAAACTCTTACATGTCTATATATTGTTAAATTTTTAGGCATCCAAAATGGAGAATTTGTTGAGGTGCAAATTGAAATAACATCACCAAAGCTTTAATAACATAAATTTAAACAAATTGAAGTAACATAAACAAAGCTTTGATAGAAAGTTCATAAATTTATACAAAATCAATAAACTTGAATTAAGATTAACACACTCTATTATAAAAACATGAATTTATACAAATTGAGATTATACATGATGATCTAGTAATTAAAAATACGTAAAAGCGATGGGTATCTTTTATTAGTATCAATATGCAACCCTGTGGTAGACTATTGAGTGATATCAAACCCTAGCACGGTGAAATCAATAAAATAAAAAAGAATACAAATATTTGGCTTCTCTAGAGAATTCACCCGTTCAAAAGAATATAAAAAAAATAATCATTTTATATTTATGTATTTTTAGAGAAATAAGATTACTTAGAGGACTTTAACCAAATAATAATTTCTTTGCTGTTAAACTGGTGCATATGATTTTAAAATCTCAAACATTTTAAATAGTAGTTATAACCAATAAGAAAAGTAAAAGGGAGATTAAAGAAAAGAAAACAATTCAAGAGAAGATGACAAATGCTACTATGGGTATTGATATTTTAGATACTCTTTACTATGGGTAATGATACGAATACAACTAATTTGGGTGACATTAAAGCTTTGTTTGATAGAAAGATATAAAAAATAATAAAAAATTGTTTTTTACTATTACAACTGGACTAATTGTATATGCATTGAAGCAAGAAAAAAATGGAGCAAAAAAGGACTTCTTTATTTTTTACTATTAAAACTGGATTAATTATATATGCACTAAAGCAAGAAAAATATAAGTTCTAAAAATACTTACACACCCTTGTTATAAAAATTAAACTAATTAAAGTTGACAAAAATACATACATATCCCTGTTCTAAAAAGGACCAACACATATTGCTTATTTTACATATTTAGACCGGTGTAGATGCTCAAATACTACCTATCCTTTCTATTATGGATGCTTAAAATTCTTTATCCAACTTTGGGCCTATTTTGCTTATAGTTTCTGGGCTCTTTAAATTGGACTAAAAATGGGAAGATAAGAAATTTATTTAACGATTTCTAATGAATCCTCTTCAATTTGGAATTTAGTGCTCACAAATATAATGTCAATAGAATTGCCTTTTTTGTCTTTTAAAAATATTTAAGACTGATACTTTCATTCTTTACAAAAATACTAAAGTTAATATAATTATAAAACATGACCAATTCAAACATCAAATTGCATTATGTGAGAACCTGCGTTCTCGACACCTAAGTCCTTGTGGGTGGAGATTCCGTGTTGCTTTGAAAATCGAATTTTAAAAAGAATAAGAGTCGCTAGTTTGTTTTATTAAACAAATAAATTTTTTTTGTGTAAAAGTGATGTGTTTATGGACTAAATATCCTCTTATACACAAAGTATGTGAAACTAGTTGATTCGAAGGTTCGAGAATTAAGTTATGAATTGGGAAGATGTTAGGCACCCAATTCGCCCTTTCAGTCTCTTGAGTAAGATATGCGATTGCTATAATTCTGTTCTTGCATGCTATTGCTATTACTTTACAACTTTTCATGCTTCTCTTAGAAACTGGGATTTTGGGGATATGATGAAAATGACGTGTTTTCTTATTCGCCCATGATTTTGAAAATAAGTGTGTGTGTGATTTGAAAAAGAGAGTTTGACAATAATAGATGCAATGAAACAAGTAATTTTGTAAAGTATTGGGCATTTCAGAAATTGATTCGATGTGATATGATGCGACTTGGCTGATCGTATACCATAGTTTATTAATTAAACCGTATAGATGGCAATATCTCATAATCGAGTATTTATCACATATACACCGCAATCTATGAGTTAGATTGGATATATAGCGATTATCGATTCTTTCGTATAACAATGCCGCTAATTCGGGATTTTGGAAAAATAAGAAAGTGAGAAAACTATTTTGGACTTGGATTAGGGTTTGTTATACGCTTTTGGTTGTGAAAAATAATTTGAAAAAGAGTTTTGAAAAGCTATCAAGTGATATAAATTATGCAGACAAGAATATGAATTATAAGACTGATGAATAAATAAAAGATGAGAAAGAAAATTATACCTGAGCCCCTTTGGAGAGAGAGAATAAGGGGTCTTTTGGTGTATATCACAGAATCCTCTTGATTGTTGATGAAAAATATGAATGGAAGGGCGGGTTTATTTATAGTTGAAAAATGCTTAGAGAGCAAAAAAAGATATTGCAACCAGGACTTTTGGAGCTTATCGCAAAGCCTTCCCACCGTTGGATCATGCTGATTTTTGGATATGTGTTGGGAATAAAAGTCTTCTAGATCTTGTCAAACTTTCATGTCGACTGGTGTTTGGGAAGGACTCCTTTGTCTCTGATCGGTATGAAGAGTTTGTTTTCACATAGGAAATGTACTTGTTGTAGATAAGATCACTTATTTGTACGACAAGTCAAGTTATAACCATTGGATGATGCTGATTTTTGTATATGTATTGGAAATAGAAGTCTTATAAACCCTATAAATTTTTTAAGAAGATCGGAGTTCGAGAAGGACTCGGTTTCCTCGGATTAGTACAAAGAGTTTGTTCTCGCGTAGGAAATGTACTTGCATACAACAAGCTCACTTGTTGTACGTGTAGACACCCCGATCCGTGACCCCCACAAGAACCCTAACGACCTTCAAGAACTGTTGTTTTTGGGCCCGGGACTCACCCGAACACCCGAAACTTCCCCGAAAGGGTTTGTTGGCCAAACAAACCTTTTTTCAAAAGAGATTGTCGCACGACATATCACATTGTCGCGCGACAATCCCTGATATGTCGCGCGACAATCCCCCTCTGCACCAGACCATCCACTCTCTGACACATCAGTCTGTCAGAAACATCACTTCAGCCGTTTGTCGCACGACATTGACACATTGTCGCGCGACACTTGCCCTTTTTGGGGAAATGTCGCGCGACAATCTTCCCCGAGTAGTATAAATAGGCCAACACCCCCAAGGGTTCTAAGCAGCAACTTGGGATCAAAGAATTCTGAATTTTAATCTGATTTTCTAGTCTTTTATCGAGCTTTCTCTATTATCTTCTTATTTCTGAAGAGTTATCGAATCTATTCTCGACACTCGACGTGTCCCGTCTCTGGAATCAAATTCTCGGAAATACCTGAAGAAGGAAAAGATTATTATCGCCGAAAATCTCTCCGCCGCATCATATTTTCTTTCTTATATTATTATTCTCGTCGAGAAGGTAAAAAAGTCCCTTCTAGTATTTAAAATTAGATATCTGTGCATTTGTTTTATTTATGTTATTTTGTCCACGTTTTATTTGAATAAACTTATTGCCAAGTTACAAATAGTCTACCGTTTTCAAAACAAAAGACCCTGATAAAACCATTTTCAAAACCAGAAGAGTAAGTACATTATCGTTCGGAATAAAATCCTGTTTTCAAAACCCGGACCGGTAAAACTTACCTAGGAATTAAAACCCGGCGTATCTTGTCTGGTTCATAGATTGCGATACACCCAGTAGAACTCCCCTCAAGAGTTCCAATTCCATATTGAATTAGTTCCACTACAAGATCCGAACTTTTCCAAAATAATCACGACTCGAGAAAACCGTCATTATCTGAGGAAATAATACGGAATACTCTTTCAAAATAAAAAGGTTTTTGTCATTTCTCATTTACATCTTTTAAATATAAAAACATCGAATCTCGGAATACAAGGTTTTCATCCCTTTTCCCGTTTTTCCCCAAAATTAGGGTTCTCACTTAGAAAGTAGTAGACTGTCAGTAAAAGCATCTAAGTTCTTCAACATAGAATAAACATATAAGACCACTAGAGACCGAGAGGGCGGAATGGGTGCTTAACACCTTCCCAAACCGTAATATAGTTTTTGAACCCTATAGAATCCCGGTTTCGTAGACAAACATGTAAAGGAAAGGCTTGCCTATAGCCTTTCCTCTTACATGACCCCTTTTTGTCTGTTTTCTCGTAAAACGTACTGGCGACTCTGAATGAACCCCTTTTCATCTAGAAATAGAATATAGGGACACATGATCTGAATCAACAGAAACACTCCAGCAAATGGAACGACGAAATCCGTTCCGACGTTTCAGACGCCCAACCAAACGGGGACGAGACCCGGGGGTCGCATTTGCGGATTCTCACAGTACGATAAGTCAACTTATAAATGTTGGATTTTCCTGAATTTTGGCTATTTTTTTCCTCAAAATGTTTTCTTTCTTGTATCCAAATTTGAGATCGATCAGAGTTCGGAAAGACCTCCATTTACTCTAATTGCTACGAAGGACATTTCGACTAAAATTGCGCGATAAACGAATTAATTCTTGACGATTCCATGTCTAATAAAGATGAAGTTTTGATATGTTCTTCCCCACAAAAGACCTATATACTGACTAAATTGAGCTCATTTTGACTTTAGAAATGTTCCTTTTTAATTACTCGAAATGAACTTTCGATTTTCTAAATTTTCGAAGATTCGACCATCGGATCGGTACTATTGTATTCATACCCTATTTAAAAGGAATTATCTAATTAAAGATACAATTGAGTTATCCTACAACACATTTAAATTTTTTTTGCATGGGAGAAAATTATTATGGGGCCTTTTGGTTTCCCATAATTTAAAAATTACATTTGAACATGACAAAATTTTTATTTAGAGAAGTTTACTTTCAATCACGTATCTTGTTTATGACTTTTTTATCTTTGTTTAAACTTTTTCATTTAATGTATTATTTTAACTTATACAACAGCGAATGAATAAATGGACATGATTTTCTTTTTATTTCTTCTTCTTGTTTTTCCCTCATGATTGCCTTAAAGATTATAATATCAATTTAATTAGCATTGAAGAAATAAAATTATATAAGAAAAGAGATTGACAAAAATGAAAAGGGAAAACCAGTGTAACTTCGCAAATGTTTTATGGAGTTTACTTTTAAAAACATGTGAAAACTACTCAAATTACATAATATATAATGTGGCAATTTTCTAGCACAATGTATCAAACACATGTTAAATACTAAACACATATACATGTTATACTTTATAAACATAACATTAGAACAAAAAAAGTCTCTTATATAATATAAAATTATATGATAAAATTGTAGAGAATATCTTACCCATTAAGAAGTAAAAATTCAAGTAAGAGGTAAATGCACGATTGTGTAATAAGATGCAAAAAAAAAAAAAAAAATTGGAAAAAAAGAAGAAGAAGAAGAAGAAGAGGAAAAGAAATCATCCAAAGCATGTTACTGAAGCAATAAATGAATTCAGTTGGAGAAATAATATTAAGCAAAAGTGAATTGAATGGACCAATAATTAATAAGAGAGATGATGAGGGTTTCCTCTATTTTACTAATATGTTATAGATGAGATTTAATTATTTTTTATTGTAAAATGGACCCTAAATATTATAATTTTGAATTATTAATTATAAGATAAAATTATTCTATCTCATTCTCGTACAGGTCAAGACTAAATATTAGGATAGATTAGTTATCTTGAATAGGCCTGCCTGTGCTATATAGGAAAAAAATAATTATACTTATCTAATTAGTTAAATATGGAAACAAATTAGAATATGATATCTTTGAAATTCTTTTAAATCCGTTGGAATATATATATACTAGTAATTTCCATATCCACGACACGAAAAAAATATTATTTTATTTTATTTTCAAATAATTGTTTAAGGATTGCTATTGGTCGAGTTTGGGGTGCCAAACTCATCTCCAACCCAATTGAAAATATGATCCGCCTAACCCTAATCACAAACCTAGCTCAAAATAGTAAACTTTTAAAAAATAAGAATCATTTAATATATGGATGACCCAAACTTACTCCCCTTAACCCTCATAGGCCCATTGGAATTATATGTTATTATTATAATATTTATTTATACTAAATTCACATATGCAAATCGGTTCTAATTCAATGTGCTAAATTTACGTGAACCTGAACTCAACTAAACCCAGGTTGTGTCTATATTCTAAATACTACACCTGTCCTGATACTTGTTCAATTAAAGCTGGCATGTTTGGTCAAACCCGTGAAGTTGAGCTTTTTTCCATACCTAATTGCCATTTCTAAAGTAGTTTTGACTTTTTCAAAAGAAAATAATGTATTTCGTTTTTTTTTTAAACTAAAAGTTTGTAGTTGTAACTAATCCTCACTTAACATAACACAAAGAATCAAATAAATTTTGTTTTAATTTTTAGCTTTTCTGACCCCTACGATAAGGCCGCACAACAGTTTTTGTATCAGATGTTAGGTTCTATTACCCCCTTCAACTTTGGGTAAAATATATTGTATTTTAATATCTTGATATAAATAAATTGGTTAACATGTTTTAAATTCCTTTTTTGATCCCATAAATTGGCATGACTCATTTTTTTTTTTGGTTAAAATGTTAGATGAATTAATTAGACAACTAACTTATATAAATGTTAAATTAATCATATGTAAATGGGAATCATTGAAGATGGCTTTGATCACTTTGATATTCATAGGTGATAAAACTAAAAAGCAAGGGATTGAAGAAAACCCATTTGCACACGGCAAAATAATTTCGAACTTTTTTGAGTTAGCCGGGAACGCGAATGAAGAAGGCTATGGAGTTCGAATTGTAGCTACAGACGGTAAAATAATTGCTTTGCAGAGATAAAGCAAAGCAATTAAATGTGTACTCAATACATAAAATCTAAGCGTAGGTGAAGAGAGACCAAAAGTATGTAGGAAGAGATGTAATTTTATGTAAAACTCTAAAAGGAGAAAGAGAGATGTAAGTAGAGTTAAATTTTGTTTAATTAGGAGATAAATACTTGTTTAGTTTATTATATAAATTGAAAATAAATATTTGTTTAATTTATCAAAGAAATATGTGAGCCATCGAATTAAAACATAAATGTTCAAATTAAATTTTACCCATCAGTTAGGAACATAAATCAAGAGAGTCGGCGAGTTGTCGAATTAAAAGATAAATGCTCAAATTAAATCTAAACCACCCGTTGGAAACATAAGTTAAGAGAATTTAAGAATATTAGGATTTACTTGATATATATATATATATATATATAGGGGAAAGATCTAAAGAGGATCATTTTTTGAGTCCTTAAATGCGGACCAATCATTTTGAGGAGGTAATCAAATGAATTTTTTTATAAAACTTGGTGAATATGATCTCCATGATTAGTAAATCATCTCCGGAAATTTTCATTGAAAAATTCAACTGGAAAGTGGGTTAGCTAAACATCTTAAATTTTAACGGCTAAAAATGCACATATATATCAAATTTTTAGTTAACCCACTTCTTGATTGAATTTTTCGATGAAAATTGCGGAGGTGATCTACTAATCATGGAGATCGTCTTCACTAAGTTTCATCAAAAAATTCATCCGTTTACCCTCTCAAAATAACAGGTCCACATTTAAGAACTAAAAAGTTGGTCCACTTAAGATCCTTTCTCTCTCTCTCTCTATATATAATCATGCTTTAATTATGGGAATAAAATTAAAATTTGGATATTCTATAATTTAATAGGATATATAAGTAGTTATAATTAGATTTTATATTGCCAACACCTATAAGCCGTCCAATTAAAAGATAAATAACTGAGGACAAATCGTAACTAGAACTTATAGATAAATAATTTTAGCAATTTTTTTACAAACCATTAAATTAAAAGACAAAGAGTTAAAGACAAATCTTAACTATTAGTATAAGAAATTTAATAAAAAAGAATAAATATAACATTGGGTAAAGGTTACATCAAATGTTGGCTTTATTAATGCCCTTCGTTTATTACAGTTATTTAGTCATTTTTAATGGGTAGGGTAAAAGTGCGTATATTTAGACTCTACTTGATAATAATATGAAAAATCAACTGATTTTATTTTTCATGTTATTATCAAACGGATCTTTAATATATTAATGTGAAAAAAATTGCACTAGAAAAAGCAAAAAAATTCTTCCATGACAAATCATTTATCAGGGCTGGGGTTGAATGTGTGCTAGGACACATGATGTGTCAGGCCAACTGCTAAAATTCGAAAAATTCTTCCTTTGGCACGACATTTGATATGTCGGCCAAATGCTACGAGCATCTCCAATGCAACAATGAATTGGGTGAAAATGAGATGTCACATATGATTGATGGATAAAGAGCTAATAAAATGCTTTCTAATGCAACTATCAATAATGACCATGAAGATGATGTAGCGAAAATGAAATAGACATTGTGAGGATGATCTTCTATTTTTAGAGATTCTCGTAGACAATAGCTTAATGCCACATAATCATTTTTGTCTACATACTTTTCCTTTTTAAAGTTTTAAATATTTTTAGTGTAATTTTATAATTTATTTATTAATAAAAATTACACATTAAAAAAATATGAACCAAGACTTATTAAACAAAATCCATTTTATATATAAAATTATTAATTTACTTTTTATGAATTTATTAATAGACAATCTCTTGAACAATTTCATTGGAGATGACTTTTGTAAGACTTGTCCATCAAGAGACTTTTTTATACCATGTAAGAAAGACATGTTACATGTCCATGGTCAAGAGGTATCCAATTCATTTTTATATTGGAGATGCTCTAAGTATCACATGACACATGATGTGTCGTGGGAGTTAAAAATATTGCTCCCTCATGACAAATCATATGTTGTGGAAGAGTTTTTTTTATTATCCCGTCAAATGATGTATCGGATAGTATATAAAATTGTCGGTAGTCAATTTTAACTTTAATTTACATATTTGTATATACTTTTAGCATATTTTGTATTACAGTAAAATATAGAAAGATGAATATTTACCCTATTGACATATGGAGTGAAGATGGGCAGATGGCTTAAGAGGTAGTGAAAAATTACCTGCTAGCGCACAAGAGACACGTACTGCTGAGTTCGAGATTTAATGCGTTAATGATCGGCACTAAATGGTAGACAGTTGAGAAAGGAAACAAAAGGCAATCTAACGGATAAAAGGAAAAAATAAATGCTTGTAGTTGAGTTGATTAATGCCTGTAGTGAATACCAGAAATGGTATTTAACGTTGCCTTGAATACCGGTTGGTCCGGACACCGCCCAGTTTAGAGCATCTCCAATAGTATTATGTAAAATTGAAGTGTAAAAACATGTGGACTAATAAATAATTAACATTTGGTTGATAAAAAGTTGTTTTACACATAAATTATACACATTCTCATTTTTGCTCCAATGGTTCATACTTATAATCTTGTGTAAAATTATGATGCACTAATTATATGGAAACACATGGAATATATAATATTCAATATTTTTTTATAAATATTTTTTATTTATAATTAAATAGTCAAAGTGGGTATTGATTTAAAAATCTTGATGAGTAGAATTCAAATATGTAAGTTTTATTACAAAATATATTTTTAATTTTTAATTATACTATTTTGAAGTTTTTGTAAAAAGTTAGATAAAGAAAACGATGAAGTAAATGCGTAAAATACATATCCATTTTACACAAAATATGATGTGGCAAATTTTACACAACACTATTGGAGTACCAAAAATTATACACAAATCCTATTTGGCATGGTTTACACATGCCTATTGGAGATGTTCTTTAGACCAAAAAAAAAAATCATTGAAGGATGAGCCATAAGATACACAATGCTAGTTGAGAACTTGTGATAACTCATGCCTATTGAAAAAGGGATCCAGCTCCTATAAAGCAGTAGAAATCACTCTAGAGCGGGGTTGCTTAAATCCATGTCATTAATTTAAAATTAATGGCCTGGATTTAACCAAACTTAAAATAAAACATAAACTATGTTGTTTTAATACTTTCATAATTTAACTCCATTCATCTCCTTCCATCTGGACTATTAAAAGCCAAGTTCGAAGAGTTCGATTGTTATAAATTCTGCTGCCGGGGACACTACTTTAAATGCCGACAATATATTTATGTGTATATATAATAAATATAAGAGATTCAACTATTCGTCAGAAAAAAATTCATATAATTTGTTAGTCACCTCCCTTTACTTTGTTACTTTGTCGCAATCTAAGTAGATTTTAAAAGAGAGAATCGTCAAATATGAAAATTACAGAGGAAATAGGGTTGCATGTGTGGAAGAGTAGAGAGGCATAGAAATTAAAAAATAAATAAATAGGAGGTAGTATTTTCCTTGAAAAAAATGACCAAATTAAACCGACAATTGAAGGAAACTAATAACGTTAAATTGTGAAGACAATAAAACAATGTTGTTTATGTTTTATCTTAAGTTAAGTTAAATCTAGACCATTAATTTCAAATTAAATGTGTAGACTTAGGTAACTCCACTCTAGAGTAATTTCTTCCATCCCAATCCTTGAAAAAGTATTATAGTAAGTGTATGGTGAATGCAATTTTCCATTTATATAAGCAAAGGCGAGTCCAAGATACCAACTGAGTTGTAGCCCAACTCACTGGAAATGAATCATTTAAGTTGAATTGTCCACGCCTTAGGCCAACCCATTCCCAATCCATACTCCATTCAATAAAAATAAGAATTTTTAGTAGATGTTAAGGTATTGTTTGGTTGGGTTTTTAAAAAAAGTATTGGGTATTTTTTAAAATAAATAAATAAATCGTGTTTAGTTAATCCGTTTTTAAAACTTCATTCAAGTAAAAAAAATTTCTTTTGCTTATTTTTTCTTTTGTATGTTAGAAATTTTTTAAGAAATGAATAAAAAACAAAATATTATACTTTTTGTAAAATTTTAAAAATAGTGTACTGTATACAAATCAAATTAAAAAATAGTTTAAGGAATCATACTCAAAAATAAATTTTAAATTAAATATTTAAAAAACGCTAACCAAACAGAACATGAGGGTAAAATGCATACCCAATTAGAAGATTACTGAGCCTTAGCCGTTTGACTCAATATGAGGGGTGGTATCTTTGTATTTTTTGAGAGGTTGGAAAAGTGAAATTCACTTGCTTAAATAAACTTAGGTCATGGAAAATTTGCGAGTTCACTTTGTAAAAGTATTCACTGGAAATGAACTACTAGCGATATATTAATTTTGATTAGCCCAACCCAGAATCTAGAATACTTCCATTACATAAAAACAAGAATTTTCAGTCGCGATTAATTTGGTCTTATGAGTGTATAGATTGGGCACCTGCACAGGAATTAATGTTCAAATTCGCTCATTGATATATTATTTAGGAGCCATATGTTTAGTTTCCATAATTTTCTTTTTATAATAAAAGGGCTCAAAACACATACTTGTAGCCTAGATGAGATGGAAAATGTTTCCTTAGTGCCTTCCCAATCGTGGTCTAATGTTTATTTTTTTAAACACGTCTAATGTTATGTTGAGCTTCTTTATTTCAATTATCTTTTATTTTTTTGGTCTATGTATTTTCTAGTACCATATGGTGTCCGAGCCAACTTTCGTACACCTCGACTAATCTCTGTTTACGGGACAGTGGCCAGCCTCTAGCCATCAAATGTTAGCCACCAAATATTTTTGCAACTACCGTGATTCGACTTGGAGAGCTTCCAGTTGAACCCAAAGTTGAACTCAGTGCGTTACCACTAAGCCACTTGCTAGTGGTTCTTTATTTCAGTGATCATTTCCTCTCTCTCTCGTTTTCTTTCTTTGTTTTTTAAACAAAAATTAATGTGGAAAAATATAACTCTTTCCCTTTTTCCCATTTATATTTCTTAATTTCTTTCTTTTTCGTGTTTTAATTTTTCAACTTAAATATATTGAAAAAGATAGTTCTTTTCTCTCTCTCTCTCTCTCTCTCTTGTGCTTTCTTCCCTCTCCCCACTCAGTTTTTTCAATGGATCTTTTCGAATATTTCTTTTATTAAAAAAAACTTCTATTTCTCCCTCCTCTTTTAAGTAATTTTTACATTTTATTTAATTCACTATGTCTCCTTATAAAATTTTACATAAAAGTAAAACCAATAAAAATATTACACAAAAAAAAAAAAGAACTCCAACTAGTATCACCTTTATTGAGTTATAAAATAATACAAGATTTATGGTCTTTTATATACAAACTTATATAAAAGAACTTCATTTAAATTTTCGCCCAAATCTTGTCAAATCACAAAATCGACACTTAGGTCGAACCCTATACATGCATATTGTATATCTCTTCAGCATTTAAAAAAAAATTAGACACCGTAAAATTCTCGCCTAAAACACTTACTTTTAATATTTTTTTCTCTCTGTGCTATCTTAATATTTTATAATCTGACTCTCTACTCTAAATTCTCACACACTGCCGTACAATAACTTATAATATCATCACTCATCACTTTATTTATACAAATAAGATGTAGTAATCACAAATCAACCGTCTTAAACTTTGGTCAAAAACTGTGGGCATGCAAATGACAAAAGCTAGCTGGTAATGGAGTAATTTTGTTGACCATGTAAAATTGCCATTAATTATTTTTTCCATCAATATTCTAACAAACTCGTGATCAGTTAGAAAATTATTAGCCACTTAGAAAACATAACCATTCAACTCCTTATTGTCTTTATTTTCCTTATTTTCGTTATTTTAATAATAAATTTTCTTGCATTAGTGCATTGCTTTAAACTCTTCAGCCTTATCTAAATTATCTCAAGTATCTTGATATATCAAATAAAGAGAATCTATAAAAATCATTTTGAAAGCGACTGCTTTTCTAATCAACAACTCGTGGGAAGAAGTTAAAAATTAACTATTTCGTCTATTATGAGGAGGTTTATGATAGAAATTAGACCATAAGAATTAATTTTGTGAATAAGATCGGTTGCGTACCACATTATATTATTAAGAGATTTAAAAAATAGAGTACCCAAATCTATTGAGAAAGCAATTGAGTAGAGGAATTGTTTTGTAATGATCTTCCTATTCTTCCCTTTATGAACTTGAGTTTATATTTTAAGAGGATTTTGAGAATTATTTTATTCGGGAGAATTGGGGACCATTATCCCTTTATTTATAGGTTTTTTCTAACGGCGGTTATGGTGGCTCTAAAACTATTGCAACTTTTCACTCTTGCCCTTCATAGAAATTAAAATTTCCTAATAATATCTACGCATAATTTCATGACAAACATACTCTTAAAGTTTCTTAAACCTAATTATATCACTTAAATTAGACTTATGAACACATTAATAATATTGTGTGGTGAATCTAAACATTAATTGAACACACTATTTTCTTAATTTTTTTTTGTAGGCACCCTCGATCGTTTTATTTTATATAAGTTGCATGTGAACTAGTAGAAATATTTAAAATGAATGTCTCATAATCTCTAGCTCACCCATACTTTTATTTTAATATAACATAGATTTTGAGTTAATACCTTATTTTATGCACATGTAAATTATTGAGTAATTATTAGTAACTTGCGCAATGCATAGATGCCTTATAAAATTGTTATACATGGGTGTCTAATAATATTTATTTTTAACGATGAGCACTCAATTTAAAATTATTTGTATATATATTATTTTATTTTGTTATATAATCTAATAATAAAATAATACACACTTATGTCTATTAGTGAGAGAAAATGGTAAGAGCACTTATTAGACTCACGGACAACCATTATGAAGTAGAAGCATGCACACAATTAAAGTGATAAACATAACAATTGGGAAAAGAATAATGCAATGCATTAATTTGTTTATTTAATGTTTTAATTAAGATGAGAGATGATGAGCACTTCATTCATGTTAAATATATATAATAAGTGTGCAATTCGTGTGATGCATGGACGTTCATATTTAAAATATTGTGAACTATTACAAAAGGCAAATGTAACAATAAAGGAGAATATATAGGGAGGTTTTATAAAGTCTATTATAAACGATTTTTTACAAAGTTTGGAATTGAAAGGAGCAAATTGTTTTCTTCACTAAGGTGCTTTGCCCAAAATTAGTGGATCTTCACAACGACGGGCTATTTCAAATCAAGCTCTAAATATTTTTTCTTAAAACAGCAAGTATAACAAAAATTATCATTAATTGAGCAAAAATGTTTAATTAACACTTGTATACTCCATACACATGTTTATCTAAAAAAGTACAGAAACTTAACAAATTATAATAGTTCCGTAAAGCACCATTGATGGAAAATATAAATTTTGCACTATGAAGGTATACAATAGATTATAATAACAAAATTGAACTAATATAAATAAAACTTGTTTGATGCCATTTTGCTCAATGTGTTCGCAAAATTGCGACAAAGATTTTAGATGATGAAATTACCCGATGTGCAAATTAGAGTTTTGTTAATTTAGAACCACTTCGAGCTACTTGTCCCAATTTTCTTTGCTTTCAACAAAATCATAAAAATGTGCTTTTGGAGACTATTGAAGGAGTCCTGGCATTGATTGGTTTTCTGCAAAAAGAAAAAGAAAAAACCATTAAAAATTTAAAATATATAGACTATATATTTTGACAGAGCAATTGTAAGATGAATGAGTAAGGCTAGCTATATATATTAGAAAGAGGAAAAATAATGAAAAATAATATTAAATGATGATACAAATTTGTGATTTGAGAAAATAATTAATGGAGACACCTCTTGGCTATGTCCTAGGATATTCGTGCCTTCGGTCCAACTAATCTCCAGTTGTTACCGTCACATTGGCATTAAGTGTTCACCCGTGCTCCATGGGTGATGGCTGACCCCAAAGTGTATGTGCCGCTAAAAAATTTTAAACCTGACACATATAACACATTTTAAATTTACCCTTTACTACTATGCTACTCCTTGAGGTTACAATAAAGTCGTCTTCCAAATTTACGTGACTTTGGTCCGCTTTTCCTATTTGGATATTTTACATTTTTTTTAGTGGTAGTTTCTGTCCTCCGTAGTGGAGGCATTATTTGAATAGCCATGGAAGAGAGCCGAATTATATTTATGGAAGTAGATATAATTCAACACTATACATACTTAATCATTAATCTGGTTTTTTTTTTCTTTTCTTTTTCGAAGTCTTGTTCGTGGATATAATTCAACACCAAACTTAATCATTACTTTGGTTTTTGTGTTTTATCTTTTTCTTTTTCAAAGTCTTGTTGGTGTTGATTGTTCTATTTGAAATTGATTTGCATCTTCATCTTTTATGTCCGAGTGCTTCTTAATTATAAGTATTGATCTTTGATGTATCTTTGAGTAATTGATTTATCATAACACCGTTATTATAACTAATCTTTGTACGATTTTGAAAAAGTAGTTCATTTATGCTTGTTATTAGACACAAAACACACGCGATTTGTATATACGCCTTATAAATCTAAAATAAACATAAAAATAAAATTTACAATAAAAAGAATAAACAACGAGGGAGTAACTCAATGGTTAATATTATTTTAAAACCAAAAATTTGTAAGCTCAAATCTTGGTATCAATATTTTTTTCAACATAAATTATTAATAAAATGTTCCTTCTTCACCCAAAAATATACCTGTATATATACAGGAAAATAATAATTTTTGTTTTAAAAGCACACGTTAAAGATATTATAAATAAAAATAATAATTTCGCATGTGAAAATTTGTATCTTATTTAATATATATTTTAATTTTTTTTGTTATATATAAGTTGTTAATATCTGCATAAGGACATATTGAGAGTAAATAACTCAAATGGCTATTAAATTTTTGATTTAGTACCATTTTGGCTAACAAACTTTAAAACGAACCACTTTAGTCATCTAATTTTGGAGTGAGTACCACTTTGACTATTTAATCCAATTTGATCGTTACATTTGATGCATTTGCATGGTACATGACTTCACGCAAGGCCATTTTAGTCATATTACAACAAAATGACACTTTTCCCTATAATTTTTGCCAAAATAAATCATATACAGTGTATAAAATATATTAATATTTTTAACAAATAATACAACTTGAATTATTTTATAATTAAAATAATTAAAACACACTTAAATAAAGTTATGTTTCTTGCTTATAATTTTATTCCATTTATTTAAAAGTCAAATAAAAATTTAATAGTCAAAGTAAACCTTATTTCAAAATTAAATAGCCAAAATAATTTATTTTAAAATTTAATAATTGAAGTGGTACTCAATAAAAAGTTTAAGGGAAAAATACAAAAAAAACCCTGAAGTATGACCTTACGTGTAATGTTTTTCCTGATGTTTTAATTTTCTCCATTTAACCCCTGAAGTACATTAAGTGAAGCAAAATGGACACTGGAGCTAACACCGTTACCTATTCCATCCATTTTTTTTACATTTAACCCCTTAAACTTTTAAAATTAACACTAAACCCCTTTAATTTATATTTTATTAACACTTAATCCCATTTTTATTAATCTTTATCACCACATTCTTCAACCCACCTCCATCCACCTTACCCATTGGTATTATTATGGTAATTATGTGTGTTTTGATTTATCACGAGATGTCTTAAAACTATATTAAATGTGCAATTAATTTTTGTTTGCGGATCTGAGTTTACCATTAATTATAATAATTTTGCAGCGACTAAAATTTGAGCTCAAAATGTTCATGAACTATTCATTTGAGTGATAAACAAATTCAAGTCTCACCCGAAACAGGAGAGTGTTTCAGTTATTTTATTGAATTCAAACATATATACTAATATTAGTGATATTTTACCTTTCTCTTACGACAGCTCCAAAGGAAAAAAAAGACCTGGGATCTAATCTACAAGCTGAAAAATAGAAGCATTAATTTCTTAACCAATTTGCTACTTTCGAGTCTTTGAAAATATATATTTTATTGTTGTAGAAGTTAACCATATTTTCACTGTATTTTTTTTATGCAATATATCCTCTCTAATTAACATGGCATGTTTAATATTTTTAAAACCATCTCTAGCAACAGTAAAAAAATGGCTCAATTCATTTTTTTCAAATATATAACTATTATAAAAATATGTATTTTATATTAAAAATTATTATATTTTAAAATTTTATAAAAAAATAAATTAAAAGTGACAAAACTAATGTGACAGTAAATTTGAGATATATATGACACAAAATTCAATTTTACATAACTATTTAATATTATTTTATTTAGACAAAAGTAGTGTAGGAGCTTCTCAAGTACTAATCTGGTAGAAAAATTGCACATTTTAGATGCGGTGGGAGCATTAGTCAAAATCCGATTGATTTAATTAAGTAATTTTGAAGCAAAATTTTTGAACCCTACTAATTAGCAGCAGTGGAATTTTTCATTAACACCGATATTTATCATTATTGGATTAGTAAATATACATAACTCCCAAGCGCATTTTTGTCACAAAAAAATTTTCCTACACAAAATAATAAATAGTAAATATAATATGTTGTACGTATATATTTGTGAATTTATATATAAAGATATCATTATCAATGATGTGGTAATTGCGTTGATATGACTTTGAATGAAAATTATTAGAGCGTTTGTATTTGGGATTGGGGGGAGAGAGAAGGTGGATGTAGGTAGGTTGAAGAAGGTGATGATAAAGATTAATAAAAATGAGGTTAAATGTTAACAAAATATAAATTAAAGGAGTTTAGTGTCAATTTTAAAAGTTTAGGGAGTTAAATGTAAAAAAATAGATGGAATCGGTGACGGTGTTAGTGCCAAGGTTCATTTTGCTTCATTTAGGCCTCGTTTGGTTCACATATTTTAGTACTCAGGAAAGAAAAATCGTTCTTTTTTTTGTTTGGTAATCACAAATTCCAGAAACACTTTCTCGAAAGAGTAGAAAGTAGGGGGTAAAATCATTCCTCTCAAAACACATGTGATTGATTTTCTCATATGATTTTCAAGCATTTATTACACAAATTTTAGACAATAATACTCTAACATGAATACTTTCTATGCTTTAGCAAACATAAGAAAAGAAATTTGACAGAAAATTTAGTTTTTCACTTACATGAGAAAAATAAAGAAATTGATTTCCCTTCTGTGAACCAAACAAGGCCTTAATGTATTTCAGGAGTTAAACCAAACAAGGCCTTAATGTATTTCACGAGTTAAATTAAGCAAATTGAAATGCCAGGAAGAACATTGCACATAAAGTCATACTTTAAGGGTTTTTTTTGTATTTTTCTCAAAGTTTAATTATCATTTTGAACAGTTTACTAGACAACTTAATATCACCGATATATATATATACCACGTCATCCACCCTCTTTATTCGAAAGGAGTAGCGTTTCAAACACTCGACCAATGAAATCAACCCACGTGGCACTTCGGGGATGGCGGTTGAAAACTCCTCGGCTGCTTCCCTATCCTCTCGCTGTACGGAGTGAGAGAGAGAGAGAGAGAAAAGCAGGAAAAACAAAGTAACAAACCAAACACATTCACCATAAACGCCATTCGCGCAATAACTGCGTGAACTCCATTTCTCTCTCTACGTTTCACTCACTGCAAAATATATATACATGTATATATATAGATGAGGCACTGAAGAAGATTTGTAACATTTTTTTTTGCTTGCTTGCAATGGAGTGTGTTGGAGCTCGGAATTACTTGGCGGCAATGGCGGTGTATAAATGCCCTACTTGGAGGCCGAGAAGGAAGAGGCTGAGAAATTATAAGCAAAATTGTAGTGCTGTTAGTTCTTGTAGATTGTCTGTGCAAGTGAGGGCTGGAAATGATAGTAGTTGTGTAGCTGTTAAAGAGGATTTTGCGGACGAAGAGGATTTCGTTAAGGCCGGAGGCTCGGAGATTTTGTTTGTTCAAATGCAGCAGTTTAAAGGCAGGGGTGAACAGTCTAGACTTGCAGACAAGGTGAATATCTTATCTTCTATCTTTCTTGATATGAAATTACCTTTCACACTTTGAGAAATTGCAGTAGTAAACAACACTTGTTATTATCGCTTGACTAAATACCATTTGATGTGCCAATTTTGTGAGGAATTATTAAGTACGTGCCACCGATTTTAGTCTTATTAAATATTAATGCGTTTGGTGTGTCTATTGAATTATTAAAATATCCTTCAGTAAGTACGAAAAATAAATAATAACTCTACCAGGATTTGAACTTAGTTAATAATATGCAAATTAACCTCTTGATCGCACAAACATTATCAATTTGTCTTAATTTCTACTTAAAAAATAGATTAATCAAGTATTACTATGTATGGCACTGCATGACTATGAAGCATAAACTCGACACGCGACACGTGTTTCGACACAACACGTGACACGCAACACGTAATTTTTTCAAAATGTAAGACACGACACGTGGGAGGGACACGTTCTTAATTAATTAATTATATATGCAATAAACATTGTAAATATTTAAAAATTCAATAAAATGAAACTAGATTGCATTAATAACCCAAATACTCAAACTGCATCACTAAATTGTTCCATAATTAAAGCATAAAAAAGTATACATAGACTAAATTGTTCCATAGAATGATAGAAAACAAAACGGGAATATAAAAAGTGGCTTAGTTGCCTCACCCTCAGTTGATGTTGCAATGAAGAACACTAGGAATAGTAGCCATCTAAATCAATTATCAAGTATTAGAAACTATAATTAAATTCAAGTGTCGGAGAGTGTCGGAGTGTCCGACAAGTGTCGGGCCCGACACGTGGCCTCCAAGAGAGTGTCCGTGCTTCATAGCTGCCTGAGCATTATTGCATTGTCTTAATTGATACCAAAAACTTATATTAATCAATGGATTGTGTTGGAGGTCGAAACTTCGTAGTTCTTACGTAGCATTGGCGGTGTATAAATGACCTACTTGGAGGCTGGGGAGGAGGAAACTGAGAAATTGTAAGCAAAATCATCTGATAAATAGATTGCAGTGTTAGTTAAATTGTCTCTGCAAGTGAGGCTGTGAGGGCAAATGAAATTAGGATAGTAGTTGTATAGCTGTTAAAGAGGAATTTGCGGATGAGGTAAGATTGTGGTGAGGCTGGAGACTCTGGGATTTTGTTTGTTCTAATGCAGCAGTACAAGTACAGGGGTGAGCAGTCTAAGACTCGCAGACAAGGTGAATACACACACATATATACACCAGAGTCCAGACGACCTGCACTCGCGATCTGTGTGCTACTCACATTTATAAAATTTCAGGAGAAAAGTTTAACAAAAGTGAAAGATGGCCTAGTGATTAACTACAAGTGCAGATTGTTTGGTGGCCAGGGTTTGATTATTGTTGCAAGCAAGTTAAAAAGAAAATTTTGGTGGTCAGGGTTCGATTATTGTTGCAAGCAAGTTAAAAAGAAAATTGCAAGGGTAAAATAGGCATTTAGGAAATATGAGAGAGCTTCATTTGCGGTTGAAATGCCATCTTCCTTTATAAGTAGTGTATATACATATATGTAGCCTTGTTTTTTCAGTTCCTTTACATAAGAATTATGACATATACACCCATCACGATATCGTAGGAAACAATTATCAAACAAAATTGGTCCTATTTTAGGCATTGTATGTATGATGAGATGCTTTCACACTGAAACTCTATTTCAATTTAGACCAGAATTCTTAAAATCTTGCCCTGCAAAAAAGAAAAAAAGAGTTGTGGGAGTATACGGTGTGATTAAATGATTTCAAAAGCATATGTTTATATATAATAGTGGTTGCTAAGCACCCCTAAAATTACTCCTCAACACCGCATACAATTTTTTTTGATCAGAAACAAAACGCTTTTATTAAAAACTAATTAAAGCAATACAACATAGATTACATCTTTAGTGAACCAGTAGTCCACCAATAGTTTGAGGTGCCTTAGCAACCAGCTTTATAATCCATCTAGTTTAGCGCATTCTCAAAATCATTGCCTAGGGTGTCTAGTCTTGGCCTAGACCAGGTTAGGCACTAGATTCCCCTGCCTATCCGTAGCCTGAGCAACCTTTAGAGCACTGATGTATACAGACGGAGAGAATTATTGTGCCTAATGTATGGCACTACTTTACTGTTCGTTATTGGAAATGAATCAATGATACATACCAATAGGTTACAACATTAGCAGGATTCGAGCATACTAAAGAACTACCAATGCCTAATGATGCTGTTCTATACAATTTCATCTGTACTTATATGAACATTCAACTCTGCAGATACATGTGCCTACAATACTAACCAACTGCATTTGCATGACAAAAACAATCTATTAGCCAAGGATTTGGCTCCGCACATTAAATTTTCAAAAACCAAACTATAATAGCTTGGTTATCTAAAGATGTAGTGATGGAAGGCTAATGGAGCCAAACAATATAGAAAATTTGTTCCAATGTACTCCTGTCTTTGATACATGTGTGCGCCGTGGTTATGATACACCTCAATTGAGACAGTTTTTAGAGAGATTGAAAAATGAGTATGAGAGTTGAATGGAGAGAGAGAGAGAGAGAGAGAGAGAGAGAACTTTTTTTTTTTGATAGGAAACAGAAATTTTATTCCAAAAACAAGGAAAGACAATACAAAGATCTCCAAGATTCAGAGGATAAGACATCCTCTGGAAATCAAATTGAAAAGCTAGAATGAGAACAAAACACCCTGCTGACTAAACAAGGAACTATCCCAGGCAACTGTTACAATCTTGTAAACAGAATAAGTATCCTTGTTCTATGCTATCAAAAATATTTGAAGCTTTTGCCCAAAGACCCACGAGAAACTGAGCATGACACCATAACTCTTCCGATCTACTCCATCTATCTTCGAACACTCTTCTATTCCTTTCATGGAGCCGGGATACTAGCCAAGCTATGGCAACCATGATAAAAAATCTCCACAACACACTAATTTTCTTGCCATGCTGCCTAAATCTCCATTTTATGACAATGAATTCTGCCCATCTAGATGGCACAGCCCCAATTACTCCGAACAGAACCCATAATTTAGCCCAAATATGCTTTACAAACTCACAATGCAACAAAATGTGATCCACAGATTCTCCCATCTTTTTACACATTATACACCAAGATGGGGATAACGCCATGTAAGGTCTCTATATTCTAGTTTGAAGCACATCACACGTATTCAATTTCCCCAAAGAAGCAAGCCACGCAAAAACTTTGATTTTATTGGGGGTACCACCTTTCCAAATGACCTCTGCATGGGGGGATGTAGACAGAGAGAATGAACAAAGAATTTCAAAGTATGATTTACAAGAGAACTCTCCCGACTTGTGCCCAACCCAAACCCTTGTATCTGGAGAATGCCGGTTATATTGTACACTATCAATTGTATTCAGAAGGGTCACAAACTCATCACAATCCCTATCATTAAAGTGTCTAGAAAATTCTAAGTTCCACGAATGGTTGTAATCTGTCGACCACACAAGAACCGATTGAATTTTGTCATTACGATTATTGGACAGTCGGTAAAGACGGGGAAATGATTCTTTTAGCGGACGATGACCCACCCAACTATCTTCCCAGAAGCGGGTTCTATCTCCTTTCCCAACCTTTATCTTAGTATTAACCATGAAAGTATTCCACCCTTTTGCTATAGATTTCCAAGGAGATCGAAGAGAAGCATTAAAATCAATATTCGCATCCCAACCATTAGGGTGAAGGCCATATTTACTCACAATGATGGAATGCCAAAAATTGTCACGTTCCATGGGAAACTGGCTCCACAACCATTTACCAAGCAATCCGGGCGATGTTCCTTTTGAGTAAGTTTCCTATACCGACTCCCCCAAATTTTTTTGGTTTAGATACTACTTCCCATCTTACCAAATGATCACTCTTGCTCTCACCTTTCCCTTCCCAAAAGAAGTCCCTTAACATTTTTTCCATAGTCCAAGCCACCCTTTTTGGAATTTTAAAAATTGATAGGAAGTAAGTGGGCATACTACTAAGAACTGATTGAATTAAAATCAACCTACCCCCTCTAGAAAGGCAGCTTTTATGCCAATCTTGGAGTCTCCTAGCAACTCTCTCAATGACCGGCTCCCAGAAAGAATAGGAACTAGGGTTACCACCTAGTGGTAGCCCTAGATAATTCATAGGCCATGACCCTCTAGCGCACCCCAATTTATTCGCAATCTCATCTAGCCTATCAGTCTCCATATTAATCCCCACTACCATGCTCTTCCCCATATTGATTTTTAAACCCGAGATTAGAGAGAACAAATTTAAAATCCCAACTAAGTTATCAACACTCTCATCCTTATTCGATACAAAGAAAATGCTATCATCTGCAAATTGTAAATGTGAAACTTTAACGTTATCCCTCCCTATCACAAAACCTTCAATCACTTGTTTGTCACACGCTCTCCTCATCAACCTACTTAGTGTATCCGCTACCAAAATGAATAAGAAGGGGGACAACGGGTCTCCTTGACGAATCCCTCTACAAGCTCCAAAATGGCCTCTTGGTCTCCCGTTAACAAATACCGAGAAGTTAACCGAAGACAAACATCCTCTAATCCATGATCTCCATCTAGCCCCAAATCCCTTTTTTCCCAAAACAAAGTCTAAAAACTCCCAACTCACATGGTCATAAGCCTTTTCAAAGTCGACTTTCACAACAATACCTTTTTTCTTTCTAGATCGGTACTCTTCCACCACTTCATTTGCTACTAGAACCATGTCCAAAATTTGTCTACCATGCACAAATGCCCCCTGCAATGCATCAATTGTCTCCCCCAAAACTTCTTTTAATCTCAATGAGAGAACTTTGGCCAAAATTTTGTACAATGATGTTACTAAGCTAATTGGTCTAAAGTCTCTAACAAAGTTCGAATTCAATTTTTTCGGAATCAAGCAAATATACGTCGCATTTGTTTTTGCGTTCACCACCCCTTTCTCATAAAATTCATTGAACACCTTTATTATGTCTTCCTTAATTACCTCCCACCCATCTTGTAAGGCTGCCATGGTAAAACCATCCGGGCCCGGGGCCTTATCACCTTCACATTGGAACAAAGCTCTTTTGATCTCATTCTCCTCGAATGGTTTCTCTAGCCTTTCCCTACTCTCTATACAAATTTCAGCCCACTCCAAGCCCTCAACTCCAAACTCCGCTTCTCTCTTTTGATTGTACAGCTCCTCAAAAAAAGATGTAATCTTCTCCACAATTTCCTCTTCTGAGGATAACACCTCACCATTTGTGTCTTCAATTTTATTTATCAATTTATTAACTTTTCTCCCATTAGCGGGAATTCTATGGAACCCGAAACTTAGAATTGTTGTCCCACTCAATGACTCCTTTAACTTTACCATGTCTTTTGGTACCAAGACGTTTCTTCCTTAATAATCAATTCCTCCAATCTCTTCTTTAAGTCTCCTCTTTCTCTTCTTTCAATCTCCTCCATGTTGCCTAAAGCATCAAGGTCGTGGGCCAATTCTCCAATTCTTTTTGTCACCGCATTTTTTTCCAATCTAATATCGCCAAACACTACTCTATTCCACTTTTTAATTTCATTTTTAACTATCTCCATCTTTCTCATAAATTTGTATCCTTCCCACCCTTGACATTCACAATTCTCCCACCAATTTTTGAATTCATTCTTGAAGCCTCTCTCCCTTAACCACATGTTTTCAAACCGGAATGGAGTAGGTCCCCATTGAAAACTATCAGTATTCAAAATGATCGGGCAATGATCCGATGTCACTCTCACTAGGGCTTCCTGCCTACTTGACTTATAAATATCCTCCCAACCCTCTGAAAAAAGAAACCTGCATGTGCCTATCCTTGAACACTAACCAATTGCTCTCTCATATTTGACCACGTGAACTCCGTATTATTAAGTGTTATATCTCTGACACCAGTCTCTCTAATAAATGTGTCAAAGTCTCTCATGCTACGAGTGATTCTACCACCATTTAACTTTTCTGATGGGAATCTCACCACATTAAAATCCCCTCCGACACACCAACACTCACCACACAATCCATACAGGCCCGCTAATTCCTCCCAAAATTCTGATCTCTCCCTAGATCTACATGGTCCGTATATTCCCGAAAACCACCAAATTTTATTCCCGCCCACTGGACTAAGTTTGACCGAGACCGTAAAGTCTCCCAATAAAACCTCAACACCCCTAACAATTCTAGAATCCCACATAACCAATATACCCCCCGACCTCCCAACAGATGGCAAGTAAGCCCACTCTTTGAATCTAATACCCCAAATGCTACCCACCAATTTCCTATCAATTGTTTCTTTTTTAGTTTCCTGCAGTGTTACTATGTCCGGCCTTTCTTTGCACAAAAGTTCTTTAATTACTCTTCTTTTATTTCTACCTCCCAAACCCCTTACATTCCAACTTATAATTTTCATTTTAAACTCTCGGACATCCCTTCCTCCCTTCCCCGTTTGCCCCTCCCATTGTAATTGACACTGCACTCCAGATTTTTGAGTTCTCTCTTCCCTCTACCCGCCGTTCTTCTTACACTCAGCTTTCCCCCACTCGGTTTTTTCTTTTTATGAAAAGCATTTTTATTCATTTTTTGAATTGGAACAAGTGATAAATTCATTTTATTTAATAAATATGATAGTTTTTCCCATTCCTTCACCCCCATAATATTTTCCATACTTTGCCAACCCCCTTCGTTTTGATCATCGCCTTGCTCGGGACGCATGTTATGAGGATTCTGATTAAGTTCCACACAAAGGTGATTCTCATCATTGTGAGTAATGCTGCAGCCTGCCCCATGGAAAGGTACAAGCCTTTGATCATTTAATAAATTCTCACTTAACATAGATTGTAGAGTGCGAATCCCATTTTCATGTGACTTTTGTCCCAATCAACAAAAATTTTGGCTGGAGATTCAAAACTATTCATCCCATAGTATATAGACTTGTTGATTCCTGTGTTAGAGGCATGATTGCAAATTTGTTCCAATGCACTCTTGTCTATGTTGTTCCTACGGCAATCCTGGTGTCTTGTCTTATCTGCAGCACGCTTGTTTTCATTCTTTGTAATGCATATAACAGATTAGTCTATACATATTCGAAAGATTATTATTTTTTCATACATCACATATATACATTTATTTTGGATTCTGTGTAGATCGAGGCATTCTGAGTGGAACATTCAAGTGGATATGCAAGTTGTGAGGGAAGCGAGAGAGTTGTCATTAGGAAGCAAATGCAGTCTATGCTACTTGTGTAGTTTTAATTCAGTGCTTATAAATGTCTAACTAGCATATTTCTTTCGTTTTTTACATAATAAGTGAGATGGAGACTGCTCCTTATTAAAGACAGTCTAGAGTTAGGTAGTATCACTGTCATAAGTAGTTGTGTTCAAGTAGTATTTGAATTAAAGTTTCATTTGTTTAAATCTGTGTTGAGCATCATTTACAGTTCTTCATAAATTTTCACGCCCTTGCAGTTGCCACAAATTTCGATTGGAGATGGCATACTGGATTTGGTGGTTATTGGGCTGTGGTCCTGCTGGCCTTGCTCTCGCTGCAGAGTCAGCTAAGCTGGGTTTGAATGTTGGACTTATTGGGCCTGATCTTCCATTTACAAATAATTACGGTGTCTGGGAGGATGAATTTAAAGGTACTCATGCTATTTCTTAAAGTAAATTAATTTTCAAGTTTCTATATTACTCTATTTACCTCAAATCTCAATATATAGAATGGCATATGGGGAGCTAAGGTGGTGAAATTTTAGTATTCAACAATGTTTACTCTTAAACCTAGTTTTGTTTTTGTGATGTTAATTGTTCGGTCACAGTTAACACGCTTCCTCATTTTGTATGTTTATGTGACACTTGCATGAGTTTTTGAACAAGAATAATCACTATAGTTGGAATCTTATGCACTCCCCTCAAGAAGTTGTATGCATCTCACCAATCACTCGTAAAATATTCATTTTGAAACCTATTACTTATCCTACTAAAGGAGTAATTATACCTTCAAATAGAAATAGCTATGGAGGTTACTTAATAGCTAGGTACTCAAGACTCAATAGCACTTTATATTACTCTATGTGAATGATTGGATATGCATACTAATCCTTACAAGTAAGAACTCTAGTGACAAGTGTGGGCATGAATGCATGATATGGACCTTATGTTACAGCCAAACAATAGGAATATATACTGTTGATGTATGGTACTTATCTTTAGCTAGGGTATTGCTATTGCCACAACATAATATGGCTTCTACCAGCGCTATACATTATGCTTAAAGCATCACGTACAACAACTCAATACACTATTTGCTCTGCTAGAAGTTATATTAGCTTCGGCAATATCATTTCCCTTTAGATTATGATGTCACCTCTCTCACATATAATACAAAGCTTATTTAATACTGTAATTTAGTTTAAATTGTACATTTGTCAGCAAGGATAGAAAGATTTGATAATTCCTACTATTATATTAGTATTTGGATACAAATATTTCAAAGTTATAGGGATTTGTGCCCCCTAAACATTTTGAAAAAAAAAGGTATGGCCCCCAAGCGTAAATGTAAGAATCATCTTATGCATGACCCAATATTACAACAAGAAAAATAGCGATATTTACAACAAAAAAATGGATGTTTTTCACTGTCAAATGCATCACTGAATAAAATAAATATTTACTAAAGATATGGGAGTGAAAATAATTTCACCGCTAAATCATTTATTAGCGCAAAATATCACCAAAAAATTCCGATTTTTTGTAGTATACATAACGCCTCCCCCCACCCACCCCCTCCCCCCCCCCTTCGAAAAGAAAAGAAAAGAGATTGATTCCCGGCTCCATTGTCAGATCTTGGACTTGGAGGGTGTATTGAGCATGTTTGGCAAGACACCATTGTATATCTTGATGACAAGGATCCTGTTCTTATTGGTCGTGCTTACGGACGCGTTAGTCGCCATTTGCTTCACGAGGAGTTGTTGAAAAGGTAAGACTAACGTAATTAGTTTATAAGATTCCCTTCATTGGTTTCTTTGTTGTTGCTATCATTTGCTTGCGTTTGTTTCCCTGCCAAATTTCTCCATTATCTGTTGGTACTTTATTGAATTATTTGTATTAATTGCACCTAGGTGTGTCGAGTCAGGTGTTTCATATCTTAGCTCAAAAGTGGAAAGGATTGTTGAATCTACAAATGGTCATAGTCTTGTAGAGTGTGAGAGCAATGTAGTCATTCCCTGCAGGTACACCGGAATCATCTTTATATGAATAACTATCCTTCAATACGTAACAATACATACAAATATATATATATGAATATGTTATACAGTGCATGCTTTCAAGTCTCTAATATGTTATTTAGGCTTGCTACTGTTGCATCTGGAGCAGCATCAGGAAAACTCTTGCAGTATGAGGTGGGCGGTCCTAGGGTGTCTGTCCAAACAGCCTATGGTGTTGAAGTTGAGGTACAAATGCTGAGCTTACAATTCTAAGCATTATGGAAGTTAAAATAAACGCAATCTTTTCCCACTTATAATACAGACAAATATAAGTCAATCTTATTGGCGTAGTGTATTGCTTCTGGTTTATTGGCACTGCTTCATTGCCATTTTGTCCGTTTGAATACTAATCAGTTAATCATATACGAGTCTTATTCCCTTGGTCTCAAATTGATAGTCCCACTTTGACTTTAGCACTTTTTAAGAAAACACTAGTTTCAACATAATCAATCGATAGTCAAGGATAAAACTTATTTTATATTATGAGATTTGGTACATTAATTATGTTGGGAAAATATTGGAACAAAATACCAGTAACGATGGAAAACACCGGGTTGAGTCGCGGACTAGGTCGCTCTCTTTAAGACGTTTTGCAGCTCCGTTCGGTGTTTGTGCTAGCAGTTCGAAATTGCTCCGCTGTCTCCAGGATACAACAGCCCAGCTTTTCCCTTTGTCTCGATTTCCCTTGCACGGTGGGAATTCGGAATTCTTACACCCTTTATAATTCGGCCGGAATTGGTAAATAAATCCCCCTGCCGGAGGCAAAAATTTTTTTTGGTGTTTTTTTTTTCCAAGCTCTGTGGTCGTCTTTCTCAATGGAGATATTTTTTGTGTTTTGATAATCGACGAAAAATAATTTTTAAAGAAGAAAATTATTTCCGTTCGTTGAGGTGTTGAGGGAGAGAAAAATAAGGGATCGATTGAGAGAGTCATCTATCCACAACAACGGAAGGAAAAAGACGCCCAAAAATATTTTGTCTAAAAAGATAATACTCAAGCTCGGCCGGGTCGGTTGGTCGGCGCGCGCGAGTGGTGAACCACTATCATCTAAGTTCTCACCCAATAGCACAAAAGTGTAATGCCTAAAGGGCTTAAGCCCTTAGGCAAATTCACCCTTACAAAAACCCATGAAGGTTTTTATTCCTCTCCTATGTAGAACTTAAGAAAACTCACTTGTGCTTGCTTTGGTTATGTATCATTTTCTTCTTCTCCCATTTTTTTCAAATACATATAAAACTTCAACAAATTATGTCTTGAAAGAGAAATGAGATTATCAATTTGAGACATCCCGAAAAGGAAATTGGAATTGTTAATTTGAGATGGACGGTGATAGAACAATTGCAGAAAATCAGAGAATATAAAACTAGATATTGCTTTAGGGTAGCAATGACCACAATTTACTCAAATATTTCTCTGCCGTTTTATTACTCAAAACGATCTATAATTACTAAAACAAATGACTCACAAGACTCCATGATAGCCACTACTTAGACCTATTACTACTCACTCTCCTACTAAAGTGCAAAGTGGACCCACAACCTTAAACCCGTTACCCACAACACACACAACTAAACACAATCCTAATTACAAGACCTACTACTAGAATTTACCATTAGCAGATTTTATTGTGACGTGGCCTGTCAGAGGGAGTCTTAAAATTTGACCCCCCTTTTCAACAACCTCAAAGGAGGACCAAAAATTGTGCTGCTCGGGGCTCTACGAAACAGAAAGTACAGCATAAAATGTCTGTAACTCATATTTAAGTCTGTTCAGAGATGAGAGGGCTAATTGCCTCAATAACTATGTAGCTTTTCTAGTTTTCCCATGGGGAATTGATTCTAAACCTAAACAGAAGTTTTAATTTCTAGATCGTACTATACCTTCGTCGCAATTAAAAATCAAGAAACTGTTGAACTGCAACATTGTGATTGTTTTGAATTAAAAGTATATATATTTTTTCCAATTGCAGGTAGAAAACAATCCTTATGACCCCAGCTTGATGGTTTTCATGGATTATAGAGATTACACAAAACAAAAAGATCAATGTTCAGAAACAGAATGTCCAACATTTCTTTATGCCATGCCAATGTCCCCAACAAGAGTTTTCTTTGAGGTTTGCCCAACACGTTTCCAGTTAACATCTTATCTATGATATTAAACTTGAACACGATTTGGCCGTTAGTTTTTTTTTTATATGAAATTACTTAAATACCCTTCATGCTTTAAGGATAAAAAGTACTTAAACTAGTATTTGAACTCATGATCTCAAGCATAAAAAACACATCCTATCACCACTTAATCAGATGCCATCACATGTTCTTGATGTGTTTTAGGATGTATTACTAGGTATTATATTGCGCTGCATCGATTGCGCTACAATTTCTATTGTTATATTTATTGTCACAATTTAGTGTTTATATATATAAGAGGAACTATTTGGCAGGAAACTTGTTTGGCTTCAAAAGATGCCATGCCTTTTGATCTATTAAAGAAGAAACTAATGTCAAGATTAGAAACCATGGGAGTTCGAGTTCTAAAAACTTATGAAGAGGTAATCTTCAATGTCACTTTGTTGACTTTATTCTGAACTAGGCCGAGTTTATGTTGTATAATTCTTACTTAAGAATGGATGGTTTAAACTTGTATGCAGGAATGGTCGTATATTCCAGTTGGTGGATCCTTGCCAAATACGGAGCAGAAGAACCTTGCATTTGGTGCTGCTGCTAGCATGGTGCATCCAGCTACTGGTAAGACAAGAATGAATCAAATCATGCTGCATTTGCAAATTGAATTATATGGTTCCATATATTTTTGGACGTCCGACAATTCATGAATATTTAATTGTTAGCATTGGTTACAAAAATGAACTAATATAACAAGCTACAAACTTAAATTAATTCCTAAGACATTAAATAAGATGATGGAAAGACTTGGTTGAAAACTTGAAATTACATAACTTGCAACTGTCATATAGATTTGTGAGGAAAAAATCACACACAAGACTTTTGTTAAAGTGAAAAAAATTTTTACATATAATTTATAAATTAAATAATTTATGTAACTGAATGAGCACTTAGCCACTTAGTAATTGCCGTCATACAGGTTATTCAGTTGTGAGATCATTGTCGGAGGCTCCAAAATATGCTTATGTAATTGCGGATATTCTTAAAGGAGGTCATTCCAAGAACATGCTTACTTATGGAAGATATTCAGAAAATATCTCGATGCAAGGTACAGAAGCAATGATTTTTTTCTTTTCCCTTTTATGCATATCTTGGTTGACTGCGTCATTTTTTAAAAAAGATATAGAAAATTTCTTGATAAAGCATCTTTTTACCTCTATTGTAGCATGAAACCTTTTAAGTAATTGGTATTTGGGGAGGATTTCCTTTCTATTACAAATAACCCAATCCAGCACCATAATGTACTTATTTAGCAGTTAAGAACTTGTGGTGCTTACTTTTATGTTGTGATTTGTACCTTAGAAACTATGACACTTCTGTTTCAGCATGGAACACCCTTTGGCCAAAAGAAAGGAAACGTCAGCGCGCATTCTTTCTCTTCGGATTAGCTCTCATTTTAGAATTGGACATTGAGGGCATAAGGACATTCTTCCACACATTCTTTCGCTTACCAACTTGGTACGATTTTACAATTCAAGTTTCTTTGCTATATAACATGTGCATTATTGTCAACAACTGTAGTTCTTAACATACGCATATATCGAGCAGAGATGATCCTCTTCTTGTATACTCTCTCCGCCTCATTGACAATCCCACTTTCCTTTTTGGGGGTTGTCTCCTTTCCTTTTTGGGACATAATCAATGTACCAAATCTCATAGCAGAATATAAGGTGTATTCTTGACCATTGATCAGGTTGAAATTAGTGTATCCTTAAAAAGTATCATTGTCAAAATGAGACTATCAATTTCAGACAGAGGGAGTATATTTATGGAATTCTTCAATAGCATGAAACAACCAAAACAAATGACTAGGGATTTGTTTGGTTCAGCAATCTGCCAATACCTATGGCCCTATGTCCATGAGTGATGATGGTAGTTGTTGAATAGTCGTAAGCAGGAGGTTAAAGTTTGGTGCGGTTGATTGGATTTCAGGGAAAAGAACTGAATTTCATGGAAAGATTGTCCAAGGAAAGCAAAGACTTAGGGTGGACATATTGTTTTTTACATGGAAATTGTGAAAAAATAGGGTAAAGCTAGTTGTAATCACAGATTAATTCTAGGGAAGAATATGCAATCAAACGCCACTAATCCACTACATAATCATTCTTCGTCTTGGTGCGTGCATATTGGAGGGTCTAAATGCACCCTCAGGGATTAGTAATGTGTTCTAAGAGGCTTGGATACCTGAGTTATTAAAGAAAAAAAGGACAAAGAAAGTAAGTGTATTGACTCTATTTTGTCATAAATCTGGCGCATCACATATAGGCATGTAGCCATATGCACTTGCATATATATATATATGTGTGTGTGTATGTTTATATATATCAGTATTGGTCTTTCTCACCATGTTGAGCATCAACATTTACTGTAAAGAGTACTGATCCAAATCCTTTAAAGCCGATTGACTGGGATCGTATAATGTACTCCCTTCCATCCCAAATTAAAATGCAATATTCCTTTTTAGTATCTCTTAAATTAGTAGTCATGTTTCATTTTTGGAACATAATCAATTTAACAAATTGCATAACAGCACTAGCAACCTTTTTTTTTTGAAATAACAGCATTAGCAACTTCATCACTGATTACGTTGAATTGAGTGTATTCTTAAAAATATGTGAAAGGTAGATACGGAATTCCAAATTGGGATAGAGGGAAATACTGAATATGGGAGAGTTGAAAGAGGAGGGAATGTGTTGCTAATGACGTTTGAACTAGTTTTGGTTTGAAACTTAGAACTAACTTATTGGCGGATTTTGTTACCATTGTAGGATGTGGCAAGGGTTTCTTGGATCCTCTCTGTCCTCAGCGGATCTTCTATTATTCGCATTATATATGTTTGTTATAGCGCCAAACAACATGAGAATGTGCCTTGTTCGCCATCTACTAAACGATCCTTCTGGTGCAAATATGGTAAGAGCCTACCTCACAGCATAAAGACACATTTTGTATATCTTCACTCATCGTGTTACATTTGAGATCGACTCGTTTAGATGCATGACGATACCAGTACCAATCCCCCCACATATGAAATTTATGTATATATTAGCTCTGTGTCTATTATATATATACACTTCAACTAATACTCGTCAGTTTTGTTTTGCCATGTTGAATGTGATTGTTGTTTCGAACTTATGGAGTATTAGTTGATGGTGTTCTTAGCATTTACTTGGTTTTGTTCTTCATTAGTTTATTTGTTGTTAGCTCAAGATTAATTTCGGTGCTTTTTGATCTGAACAAAACATTAAGAGTAAATGATCCCTTTACACACCAAACTTTACTCATGGTTTCAAGTTGCACCCCAAACTTCATTTTGTTCCGGTTTGCACCTCAAACTTAAGCTTGTTTTTCAATATTAACCTCACAAATTTATTTTTTGCAAATTAAACCTTAAAGTATTTAAATTGTTGCAATTTAAACCTTGACTAGTTTATAAAATTACAGTTTAAGCCCCTCAAATATTAAAAAATTATACAAAACAAAAGAATATTTTATTTTTCCTGTTTACTTGGAAGTGATATAAAATTATTAATATTTTTTGAGTTAGATACTTTAAGATTTGAATTGATACTCAATCAATTTACTTGAATTATTTTGAACTTTTTTAAAGGTAGACTATTTGCGAAACGAACATTTCCTTTGTTATTGTTTGTTTCTAAGTTTGTATATTATTTTGACAATATAGATAATCGATTTTACAATAATACTACCCTTTGTTAATTACAATAAAGCCTACATGTTTACAATGATTAGAACATTTCACATAATCAAAATAATAATGATAATCCATTTTAATTATATTGTTTAAAGATGCACCTCATGGCGTAATCAAATCTTCACAATTAATTAGCTGATAATCAAATCTAACTCTTTAATAATTACAGTCAAACTCCCTTCTCAATAAATAAAATAGTAGCCCATTGATTCTATTAAAGAAAAGAAAAATAAGATAATCAGTTCACATTGAATAATCTTTCACTATGGTTTACTTTGGTAATCTCTTAAATGATTAATCAAAACAACTTTTTAGGGAAAAAGAAAATTAGACCATGAAGTTTGGGCCTAGATTCAATTTTCCTCCTGATATTTCAAAAGTCTTCAATATCTCCCTTAACGTTATATAATTGGTTCAATTGAGACCTTAACTCTAACTTCATTAACAATTTTGTCCAAATATTTTACACTTAACTTCCTAATATTTTAAAAGTGACACTAAATCTCCCTTAATATATATATATATTTTTAATTTTTAAATCTCACCATTGATATATATACAAACACACCCCTTCAGCTACCTTCACCGCCGCAACACCACCACTATCTCCACTTCTTTCTCTCTCTAAACTAAATCACTCCTCCGGCAACCTCCCCACCACCATTGCGTTTCTCTCTCTCTCTATATATATATATATTCCACCATTGATACACACACAAACACACACACACTCCCCTTCGGCCACTTTCACCACTGCACCACCACCACCACCACCACCATCTCCACCTCTTTCTCTCTCTAAACCAATTGAACTTTCCGATAACCTTCCCATCACCACTTCAATTAAATTTTGACTTATGTCTTTTTAATATTTAAGAGATGGGGATGAGAGAGAATGTAGTGGTGGTGGGGAAGATTGGTTTACGTTTCTTATTTTTTGTTTTGTTGATGGAGATATATATATATATAAATATAAGAGAGAGAGAGCGCGATAGAGAAACGTAATGGTGGTGGGAAGGTTGCCGGAGGGGTGAGTTGGTTAGAGAGAGAAAGAGGTGGAGATGGTGGTGGTGTTGCAGTGGTGAAGGTGGCCGAAGGGGAGTGTGTGTGTGTATATATCAATGGTGGATTTAAAAGTTAAAAAAAAAATTAATTAAAGGGGTTTAGTGTCACTTTTAAAGTTTTAGGGGGGATAAGTGTAAAATATTTGGACGGAATTGTTAACAGAGTTGGAGTTAGGGTCTCAATTGAACCAATTATGTAACGTTAGGGGAGACATTGAGACTTTTGAAACATCAGAGGATAGATTGAATCTAGACCCAAACTTTAAGGACTAATTTGTCTTTTTCCCCCACTTTTTATTATTCATTTTTGTTGTTTCATTGGAAATATTCTTTGGCAATTGCTATAATCAGGACAATGTGTACATATATATGTTTGTACATTACGCTTCAAGTGTAATACGTTGCTCTGGCAATAACAATTGCCCTAATTTCATAACACAACTTTTTTTGTATAAACTATAAATTTACAATCACCACATTAAGTGTGCGATAATTTCATAACATAGTTTTTTTTATACAATAAATTTTTTTTAATATAAACTATTAATACACAACCATGAATCATCGATTAATGATGGCCATACAACCACTACAATAACAGTAGACCAACGAAGGGTTCAATAACTATGTTCTTGTGGTTCGAACTCAAGAAGTTTATGATATAAGAATAAAGAAGACACCAATGGGTTACGACTTCGAGGATGAAGATGACACATTTTACCCCCTAATTTGAGATTGTACCTCATATTTTAAATCTTTTAAATTAGCACCCCATATTTACAATTCTTTTAAACTTGTATGGAATGTGTCTTTTTAAGTGCAAATTAACAAAAATTCCACATATTTAAAGGGAATGGTGGATCCCAAGATCTCCCAAAATTTGTCCCACAACATGTTATCCTCTTGCTACAATCTTAATCTTAATCTTAATATTATGTTGATGCTTTGTTATTTATATATGCTCATTTCTAATGCCTGGTAATAAAAGTCGATCAAGAGGTGTTCTTGCCTTCTTTATCAGCTAGAATTTTTTTCTGTACATTTTGTTATTCTTTTTTTTTTTGTCTGGTTTTAGGATTGTTAAGTGCCTATAATCTATTTGATGAATGTACTCTTTGAGTATAACCAATGCTATTTGGCAATTAAGCACTAAAGCATATCATATAATTCAAGCACACACAAGGGAGAAAAAGAAAAAAGACAAGAGAGTGCTAAGACCCAGATTACAAATTGTTAAATTGGTATTATTCTTAAACTATAAGCTTAAGGAAAAGCCTGGATGATTTGTTTTTATCACCCCTCTACGTGGGTCGAAGCTATCTGTGTGACTGTATCTATATACAAAATAAAAGAAACGAAATTACGAAAAAAGTAAAAAAGAAAAAAAGAGGTAATGATTCAAAATTGAAGAATATAAAGAAGTTACACATGGAGTGTTAACATAGTGAAAAAAGGGGTGGGTTTCCCCACCCCACACTCAGATTCGAGCCACAAAAACTCATGTCTATGTAATATTAGAAGATATGTATATATATGGTATGTGATTGCTAGAATCACGTGATATTTTTTTCTTTATTTTTCTTCCTATGTATAACTCATTATACCCTTATTTAAAGGGACCTTTGTATTCATTCAAATACAAGAAATTCATTTTATCTCTATTCGTCAATGTGGTATCAGAGGGAGGTATAAAAAAAGAAACCTAGCTGCCCTCACACAACCACACAACCACCATCATACGTCTTACAGACTATCCTTAAACACCAGCAGCTACCGCCACATAATTAGAACTCTCAACCCTACACTCCGATCTAGCTTCTGTGTCTTTGTTCATTATGTACTAAAACCCAATCACACCAAACCTTGCACCATCTTCCTTGCCTTCAATAGACGGTCACAAATCCGTTAAGAACACCTCGATCCGACCCCTCATGTGCCCTCTGTGGCTACCACCCTCCTGTACCGCCTAGTCCACGCGCCGCCATAGCAGACCTACTGCCACATCAGCTGCCACGTCCTCAGAATTTCCAAATTCGATCTCGATCATTAGGTATTCAGTCTCACTCAATGGCTTTCGACCCCACTACTATAACTGGATCATCCACAAAAGATTTTCCTTTCATCATTCAAACTGAAGGCTCCTCATTCAATATTGGCCTTCTACTAGATGAGACCAACTATGATATATGGTCTCAACTCATGGAGATGCACATTGCAGAAAAACAGAAATTCTCCTTTATTCAGGGTTCAACCCCAATTCCGAAAGAAGGTACACCAGAGTTCGATAAATGTTACCCTGCTAATCAATGGGTAAAACGCTGGCTCTTAATGTCAATGAAACTAGAAATCATGAAACGTTACATTCGCATTCCTACAGCTCGCGATATCTGGAAATCACTATCTAAGAGATTTCATAACGGGGCTGATGAACTACAAGTTTTTTCTTTGAACCAACGAGCATTCGCTGCTAAATAGGGTGGGCAATCAATCTCTGAATTTTATGGGGAGTTGACAAAGATATTTAGCGAGTTGGACCACCATGATAAAATAGTTATGGAAAGCCCTAACGATGTGGAGTCGTACAGGAGATCGATTCAACGCTTGAGGGTCCACATTTTTCTTGCCGGGCTAGATACTGAACTTGAAAAGGTTCGGGGTGAGATTTTGTGAAAGGATCCAGTTTCAGAACTAGAAGAAATATATGCTCTAGTTCATCGAGAAGCTCTTCGACGACAAACAATGAACCCCGCATCAGACATTGTAGCTATGGTTGCCCGTAATCAACCCCCTTCTAATTCCAATTGGCGAAATTTAGAGAAACGATCTGGTAACCGACCAAATGACTCTCGGGGCCCGACCTCCAAATATCCCCCATGCTCTGTATGTGGATTTATCGAACACTCGAAAAATGGTTATTATAAAATCAATGGCTATCCTGATTGGTGGAAGGATTCTCGTAATCGCAAAACAGGTCAGACCACAGAAGGAGGTAACAAACAGGCCTCAAGCTTACTCACTACCACAGGTACATCAGGTATGGCTTTACATTCTGTCTCTATTTTGAATAATACATGTGTAATTGACTCTGGTGCCACTGATTATATGACATATAATTCAAAAATGATTACTCCCTTAATCCCATAATCTCAGACCTTTGTTTCCACAGCCAATGGTGCTTCAGTTCCTGTAGTAGGAAAAGAATCAGTTAATCTATCAGATACCCTGAACCTAAGCTCTGTCTTAGTAGTACCATCCTTAGATTATAATATATTATATGTTGCTCAAATAACTAATGCCTTATACTGTATTGTCATACTTTGGCATTCTTATTGTGTTTTTAAGGACATTTAGATGAAGAAAACGATTGGTTGTGGCGTTAGGCGCGAAAAATTGTATTACCTGGACCTGGAGTTAAACATCACAGATCGTTTGCACAAGACCTTGAACACTAGTACCACTGAAAAGAAGATTGTCGATGAACTTTGGTTATGGAACCGTCAGTTAGGATACGCATCGTTTAGTTACTTAAAGAAACTATTTCCAGTTTAGTTAATAAAGTTGATTCTTCTATTTTTCATTGTGAGATTTGTGAACTGGCTAAAAGTCATCGTACTTCCTTTAAACCTTCATTAAATAAAAGTTCAGTTTCATTTATGATTATTCATTCTGATGTATAGGGTCCATCTCACATTTCTTCTTTAAGTGGTATACGATGGTTTGTCACATTTATTAATGATTGCACTTGAATGACGTGGGTTTGTCCCATTAAATCAAAAAGTGAAGTTAGTAGTTTGTTCCAAGGATTCCATAAACAGATTCGTACACAGTATAACACTACTATTCAAATTCTCTGAAGTGACAATGGTGGTGAATATGTGAGTACTGAGTTACAGGCATACTTCAAACTTCATGGAATTATTCATCAGACTATATGTCCTTATACTCCCTAACAGAATGGGGTTGCCGAACGAAAAAATCGTCATTTACTGGAAATAGTTCGGGCATCATTGATTTGCGCAAAAACACCAACCTTATATTGGGGCGAAGCACTGTCTTCAGCTGCATATTTGGTAAACCTCATCCCCTCCGATACACTTGATTTTCAGACACCCTTCGAAATCTTAGCTAAGTTTTTCTCGGCTCCTACCGTGTCCAATCTTCTTTCCCGGGTGTTTGGATGTGTCACATTTGTCCACTTACCAAAGGAACAACAGTCTAAACTTGAACCTCACGCTCTCAATTGCGTCTTTGTCGAATATGCATCTTCTCAAAAGGGGTATCGGTGTTATCATCCTCCTACACAAAAACTGTACGTCACCATGGATGTTACGTTTCATGAAGAAACTATGTACTTTGACATGACTAACCTTCAGGGGAGTATTATAAGAAAGTTCAGTCATTTGGGAATATCAATGAGAAAGAGACAAGCTCAATATAGGTGGTTCCAATATTGACTTCGAGTTCACCACCAACAACAGACCCAACTGAAATAACAGAAACAGTAGAAATCTTTCGAGTGAAGTTGTGTTGTCTCCGTCTCCGCCTAACGCAAACAACCAATCGTTTACGTCAAATATCCCTGAAAATGAGGTCTCCCAGGTATCATCTTCTCATATTCCTATAAAGAAACTTCATGACCGAGTAAATAGAGGTGTATCCAAACCCACATATGACCCGAATTTTACCAGTAAAGTCAAATATCCTATGAGTAATTATGTGTCGTATGATTGGTTAACTGTATCTAATAAATATTTTGTGAATCAATTATCTTCTGTATCTATTCCTAACAGTGTGCAGGAAGCCTTATGTGATTCTAAGTGAAAATCAGCAATGGATGAGGAGATGAAGTCCTTGTTAAAAAATGACACATGAGAATTGACCGAATTACCAGCCGAAAAGAAGAAAGTGTGTTGCAAATGGGTGTACACTGTGAAATTTAAAGCAGATGGAATAATCGAAAGATTCAAGGCGAGATTGGTTGCAAAAGGCTACACACAGACGCATGGGATTGATTATCTAGAGACATTTGCGCCAGTAGCAAAAATAAATACAGTGCGACTGTTACTCTCATTAGCTGCAAACTTGGACTGGCCTCTACAATAGTTCGATGTGAAAAATGCCTTTCTTACATGGGAATTTAGAGGAGGAAGTATATATGGAGTTCCCACCTGGATATAAGATTCCGGTTGAGCATACAAATAAAGTCTGCAAGTTGAAAAAATCTTTATATGGGCTTAAACAATCCCCTAGAGCCTGGTTTGAGAGATTCGCGAGATCCTATGCGAAAGTTTGGGTACAGCTAGAGTAATTCTGATCATACTTTATTTTTGAAAAAGAGTCATGGGAAGATTACGGCTCTTATCGTTTATGTAGATGACATGGTGCTCACAGGAAACGACCCTCAAAAACAACATGCATTGAAGAAGCTCTTATCTCAGGAGTTTGAGATGAAAGACCTTGGGAACTTAAAGTATTTTCTGGGGATCGAGACGTCTAGATCATCAAAAGGCATTTTTTTATCTCAGAGAAAGTATGCTCTAGACTTACTAAATGAAACTTGGATGTTTGCTTGTCAACCTGTCAGAGACTCCAATGGAGGAATGATTGAAGTTAGAGGTCGAAACAGATCAATTACCAGTCGATAAAGGGCGCTATCAGAGATTGGTAGGTAGATTGATATATCTAGCACATACAAGGCCTGATATATCATATGCATTGAGCATTGTCAGTCAATTCTTGTATAATCCAGGGGAGAAACATATGCAGACAGTTATGAGAATTATCAGTTATCTTAAATCAACTCTTGGAAAGGGAGTCCTATTCCAAAAAAATGAGGATATCTTGAAGCTTGAAGGATACACTGATGCTGATTGGACAGGTAATATATGTGACAGAAGGTTTACATCAGGGTACTTCACATTTGTAGGAGGAAACTTTGTTACTTGGAGAAGTAAGAAGCAAAATGTAGTATCCCGATCAAGTGCAGAAGCAGAATATCGATGAATGGCAGTTGGTATTCAAGAGTTATTGTGGTTGAAACTGCTGCTGACAGATCTCGATTTTTCTCCGACAGAACCCATGGTGCTATATTGCGACAATAAAGGCAGCATGTAATATTGCACACAATCCGGTTCAACATGATAGAACAAAGCATGTTGAAGTGGACATGTTCTTCATCAAAGAGAAGTTAAGAAGATAAAGTTATTTATGTTCCTCATATATACTCTGAAGATCAGTTAGCTGACATACTCACCAAGGCCGTGGTAAGGAAAGTATTTGCCAAGCTGATTAGCAAGTTGGGCATGTTCGATATATGTGTACCAACTTGAGGGGGAGTATTAGAAGATATGTATAGATATGGTATGTGATTAGATATGGTATGTGATTGCTAGAATCACGTGATATTTTTTTTTTCTTATTTTTCTTCACATGTATAACTCATTCTACTCCTATTTAAAGGGACATTTGTATTCATTCAAATACAAGAAATTTATTCTCCTCTATTCGTTAACGTGTAATGCTTGTATGGAAAAAATTAAAAAATAATAATAAAAATAATAAAAGAATAGAAGGAAGTTGTTTATGGAATAAGAAGCTTTGGGTGTTGTTATGACAACTGCATTTTGGATTATGCATATATGGCTTTCTTCTGAAAACGTCCAAACGTGCGTCGAACAAAAAAATGTCGCTTACTGGAGGGGTGTAAACTCAAAAAAATTAAAAAGTAGGGTACAATCTTGAATTAAGGGGTAAACATAGAATGCATTGACAATGTTTTCCTAATAAAAAATAGATTTTTAATTTTAAATGAATAATTAAATTAGCGCGGCACTAATTATATACAAAAATAGTCTTTAACACTCTAAACATTAATTCAACTTTATTAATTCCCCTTAAATAATTTAACACTAAGGTGACGTTTGATAAAATAACTGAAAACTGAAACTGAAAATGAAAAAGCTGTTTGTTTAGTTCTGAAATTTTTTTGTTTGCTTGAATATAACACATCTGAAAACTATTTTTTTTAATATGACAAATTTTCCCTTATTAAGTATTTTGAAGAGTGTGTTTTAAAGTTTTGAAGATGGTAAAATAGGTATTTTATAATAAAGTGTTTTAAGTTTTTAAAATTAAGTGATTAATTTGCCACTTAAATTTTTTATTGCATATTTTCAATTTAAGTGACAAACCACTTAATCTTTTTTAACAAACAAATAACTTTAAAATTAAGTTTTTAAAATTTAAATGGAAAAAACAAATAATATTATATAAAATAAATAAAATAAAGTGTTGTCGAATAAAATAATGAGAAGTTAAATTATTTTGAGGGGAGGTGAGGTTATTATTCTTACCTGACAGTAACGGTGAAGGAATTCGAAGTGCATACGTATACAGAAGTAATAAATAGTACGAAAGTATGACATTGACAAAATGAAATGATCATTCATTCATTCAACAAACTCTTCTCTTTTCTAGTCGTCGTCTCACCTCACCTCACCTCACCTCACACGATTCTCCCTTCCTTATCTCTGTCTTTCTTTCGCCGTAGATGACGTCAGTGGCCGTTGCCGTTAAGGCAACCGCCGGCCACGGAAGCCGGCGAGCCGTCCGGTGGGCGGTGGAGAATCTCATGCCAACGGCTGATCGTTTCATCCTAATTCACGTCATCCCTACCATCACTTCCATCCCTACTCCATGTACTCTTTCTTCTCTCTCTTTCTATATATACACATACTTATGTAATTCATATTCATATATGTTAGCAATTACTTGAAACTGTTTCTATATTTCCATCCTTTGTTTTTTTAATTGAACGCTGAATAAACCTTAAAATGAATGCTTGATTTTGTTTAGTTTTGATTGCTGAGGCCATTTGGTCACGTAAATTACCTAATTTTGAAATAAAATAAGATGAATTGTAAGTTTGTTCGTTTGTAAATAATTCAATTCTGATTTCTGGCGTGTTTGGAATACTTAAATGATATATTCTAAATGTAACAATAAAAACATGTTATAAAATCGTTTGTGAAATTTAAAATTCTATTTAGAGGCATCGACCTCAAGGATAGACACTAGATCTCCTAGAAATATAGAGAAAATTCTCTAATTCTGGAACTAGGAAATTTCAAGTTTTACTTCAGACGACTTAATTTAATTTGAGTTTTCGTGAATCAAATTGAATTGTCATATTTACTATTGTTCAATTTACATTAGTGTAAATATTGTAAATTACCTAAAATTGTAAATTGTATGTAATTTCAGGGACAACCAAATTAGCCCTAAATAAAGCATTTTTTAATTTTATCCCTATTATGATATATACATAATACATCAATAAAAAAAAAACAGGGATACCATGGGACTACAATTTGACTAAATTTAAGTTATGCATTCAGGACAAAGCTTGCCTCTTAAAGCCGAATGCTGAAAATTTTAACATAATTCAACATTAAGAGGTGAGAGAATTTCGACCTCTTAATGCTTAATAGAATTCTCTTGAGCAATATTCTTATGAATAATTATAGCATTTGTAGTTGTCATAATATGCTATTCCCAATTATGATTATAGCTTCAATTTTCATTTTGAAGAAAAAGCACTACAAGAGAAACCTTAACTCTTAAATTGGACAGATGCTATAGTAAATTTACCTTAGCTTTGAGCCTTTTTTTTTAAAAGGAAATCTCTAGGCCTTAATAAGCAGGCCTAGAGAGCAATATCATAAAAACTAATGTGGATTTGAAAAGCCCAAACCTGGTGGCGTACATGAAAGCATAAAGGGGATAAAAACCTTAATAATCCAAAATGAATGAAATAAACAGAAACTGGAAAATGGGCTTTATATAATAGCCCAGCCCAGAGAACTGTACAAGAAGCTAACCAACCTAAAACGGCCGCAATTATATGTGTTAATTCAATCTCTCTGTTCCTGATATGTTACTATCCAGCAAAATATGTGAAGAGATTGGAGAGTGAATAATATTTGACACAACTGCACCATATTCTTGAAGATATCCTCCAACAGAAATTTTGAATCTTGATTTACATGTGAGAATTTGGACTTGACTGAAAGCTTAGCATTTGAACTTGTTATAATGTTACTCTATTCCCAATTAAGACTACAACTTCAGATATTATAATCAATGGTTGTGAGCAAGTCTAAATTAATTTTCAGAACGGATTCATACTTTGGGATTTCTTTAGAAAGCAAGTATAGCTCTTAATTTGGGAGAAATGGAGTATACATTTTGAGCCTTGAACATTTTATCCATTGATCATACATTTCCATGGTCCTCAAGTATTATGGGTGGTGATGAGATAATCATTATGTGTTCATTACCTCTCTCTCACGAAATTTGACTATAAATGTGTTGAGATCGGGAGTGAATAATATACTGCACAATGTTCTAAAAGGAATCCTCCAAGAGAGGTCTTGATATACAGTTTAGAATTCAACTTGACCTGAAAGATTAAGTGGTTAGCGTTTAACCAGTCGCATATTTTGGGCTTACATCTGTTTTTGTATTAACTTATAGTGGATATTGTGAAGAGATTGGGCATAAGTTGAATTCCAATTGAATTAGCTATGATAGTGGTCAAATGCCAATTCACTTAAGCCTGTGATCTGAACCAAGAAGTCATAAACTAATTCAATTAAGCCATGCATAGGTATTTGGCTTACTTGAGTTATAACTGTGTACCTTAACCCTCCCTTACTTGGTTTTAGTTTAGAGCTTGAAGTTTTTACTCCATGTCTTCAAATTATATCAATTATCACTGATGGGTGCATTATGCTTCAACAGCAGGAGATCATATCCCCATTGAGGAACTGGATGCTAATGTAGTGGCAATGTACGTGCAAGACATGAAAGCAAAGTCTGAAGAAATCTTTACACCATTTAAGAGATTGTGCAAAACTAGAAAGGTGAGTTTTTTTCTTCCCTTTTAGCCAAATTCTACCCAAATTTAGTGATGAAATACTATATTCTGTTTAAAATTATTCTAGGTGGAAACATTGTTGCTGGAAGGGGACAATCCTGCCTCAGAGCTTCTAAGATATATATCTGAAACGGGGATAAGAAGTTTAGTGCTGGGCTCTCGCTCTTTGAATTGCATAACAAGGTATGATATAGTGATTGTCGAATTGTCAATAAAAAAAATATTTTTTTGGTTCATGGCAATGGCTAAAATTGTTGTTTTATATTAACCAATTTGCTTCCTTTTAAGTCTTTGCTTGGAGTTGAGTTAACACTTATGACATATTCTAAAAAGAAAAAAGCACTATTTTGACTTTGCCCCTGTTCTTAATGCAAAGTTAGATTCGCTTACCCCCTTGTTTTCATAATTGTTACACTTTGCTCCCTGCATGCGGGGAATCTCAAAGGATTAGATCAAAATGGGGGAAATGCCTAATTTTTTAACATAGTCCTTTGACTAAAGTTATTATTACTATGTTGGGTCTGTGAGACAATCATAGTTGTGAACTTTTAGCTGCAATACTAACAAGACCTTATAACGCATTTTTTTAGGTTCTTGAATCTGTAGATAATATTTGCAATTAATTTCACTCAAATTTTTTGGTCACTTTATTTTTCAGGAGGCTAAAGGGCCCAAGTGTACCATCAGTAGTTCTAAAACATGCTCCGGACACTTGTGATATTTACGTTGTTTCTAGAGCTAGGCTGATAAGAAATTCGGTCAATCCCTTGTCAACTGCTGGTATGTTCCAGCCACTTGCTTTTATCAACTAAAAATTCTCTTAAGGTGCATTTGACTGGTTTACATTGAAAATAATTGGGTTTCTTTGAATTGTTCTCCATGGAAATTTTTGCTTGGTGAGGTAAAATTTGAAGGGAGGTGATTTTGGATAGCATGGATAAGAGGAAAATTAGGCTAAAGCAAGTTGTACCGAATGGAAATTGATTCCTTCGAAAATTTATGCTATGAAGCACCGCTAAAGATGGAAAACATGAAATTATGAGCATTTTTCGTGAAAAATAAGTCCAATTACACACCTTTGTTTTTTACATGAAGTAATTGGATTCTTTTGAATTGTTTTTTACATGAAATTTTTTTCATGGAAAACAGAAACCTGGGGGAGGGGATTTTTGAAAAGGGAAAAATGATGCTAAAAGCAAGTTGCAACATGGACAATGGTCAATTGATTGGTTAAGAACATAATGCAATCAAGCAACAATAAAGATGGAGAGTGAAATCTTGAACTTTTTCGTTGGAAAAGAAGTGCAATCAAATAGACACTTAAGGGAGTTTTTGATAAAAAAGTGGAAAATGATCAGTAAAATAATTAAGTTTTATAAGTTGGAATGATTGTTCTCCATCTTTCCTCTTTCCCAATGAATTTCTTTTCTTACCCGATTGCCCAAATAATTGGATTCCATGGAAAAAATGGAAAAGTAATAGAACATCTCACCAAATCCCTTGTCTCCTTTTCCAACTTCTCATAGGATTTTCAATCGTTTTCCAAATTTTTTTTTAATCAAAATGCACCCTGATTTGTTCTGTTCTAATACTTTTTATTTTTGTCATTGTTACTGCTTTTTTGTTGCAGAGAGGAGCTCTAATCAGTGGTTATTTACTCAACGGGGACGTGGTTCACATAAAATTAGTAAATTAACATCTGGTCACCATTCTTCCTCTGTGGATTCCAAAGTTCCCCTCAGTCCAAGGGCATTATCACTGCCAGATACTACTTATTTAAATTCCAAAGAATCCACACATGAGAATTCTACTATCCATTCTACTGCTGTTCATCAAAGCAATCATCAGTTTCCACATGAACCAGGGGACGAGCCACATGTTAGTTACTGCTTTGTCACATGCATAAAATGCAGGGTAGTTTTTTACTTTGCCCCACATTTTATATGCGAAGTTAAGAGTTACCCCTCCATTTTCATAATCAGTAGAGTTTGCTTCTTGCATTCAGAGAAATCTCAAAGAACTACATAAAAACGGGGGGTCAATTAAAATGATTATGTTAAAAAATTAGACATTTCCTCCATTTTTACGTAATTCTTTGAGATTCCCCTAAAAACCTCAAAGGGATGCTTCTAAGCAAACTCTAATGATTCTGAGGACACGGGGGTAAGTCTTGTTTTGCATGAATAACAGGGGGCGAAGTAAAAAAGGGCTAACATTTACTTACTCCTTACCAAATTAAACTTACACTTATCCCTTTTTAGGATGTCTCAAACTAAGAGTCCGGTTTCCTTTTCCGGACATAATACGTGTACCAGATCTCACTAGTAATAACATATTTGTTATTAGCCATCAATTACGTTGAAATTAGTGCATCTTCTAAAAGTGTGAAAGTTGAGCTGGACTCTTCTTGTGGGGTGGAGGAGTACTAACTTGATGAGTTGGTGCTTACATTAGGTTGCATTTCTTCGTGCAGTCAAACGTGCAGGCTGAAGTAGAAGAACTCCGAATGGAATTACAGAATAATATTTCCATGTATCACCGAGCTTGTGAAGACCTTGTCCATGCCCAAAACAAAGTTAGTATTTCGAGTTATGAAGATATTGACTTACTTCAAGATATTTTAACTTTTTGACATTTTTAAAATCTGGATTAGTGGATTCTTCATACAAAAAAATTTGGATTTAAGAAATAAAGAACTAAAACAATTATGTCCCTTTTTTCTTTATTCAAAGGATGTATAGATCTTTCCTAGTTCCAGGAGGGAGAGGGCACCTGGCGGTGCTCGAACCTGGGAAAGGTGTGATTTGCTATACTGAAACATGAATATTTTAAGAAAAAGGGTTCACCTTTTCAATTGTTGCACTCTTTAAATTTATTTATTTATTGTCTTTGTGCACCAGAGCATACAAATCATGGTTCTTATTAGTTATTACAATACCATTGAAGTTTTCAAAAAGGGGTGGGAGATCATTAAGGAAGATATTCTTGGGGTCTTTAATGAATTTTTTGAAAATGGAGTAGTGAATGCATGCACTAATTCCACATATATTTGTCTAATCCCAAAGAAGTTATCTTCTCTCAAACTTAAAGACTATAGACCGATTAGTCTAGTCACAAGTTTATAGAAAATTCTGGCTAAAGTCTTAGCATTGAGATTGAGCAGTGTTCTAAAACTCGGGACTCGGGACTCGATCGGCAAGGTGGGGAGTGGGGAGTTATCAATTACTCGGGGATTAATCGGAAAAAATCGGAAAGGTATATTTTAATATAAATAATATTTTAAATAATATAATATGACAAAAACTCATGTATACATACACCAAATATACATATAAATAAAAAATATTAATAATTTATACATATTTTATTAAATATTAGAAAGCCTAATATAAAAAGTGAACGGGCTTTTGAATAAATAAATTTCATATTAGCTTAGTTTTATTTATCACTACTATTTTAAATATATAATAATATATTGAGGGCTTTTAATGTCCTGATCTTCCACCACTTTCAACGTTAATGTCAAAGAAAAACAGAGAATGGTTCTTTTTCTCTATTTATCTATATATAAAAATTATATTATATGAGGGTTCCTTTTCCCTATCTATCTATATATAAAAATTATATTATATATATATATATCTTCCTCCCTTTTCTCTTCTTCGTTTCCACCGCTCCTTCTTCTTCGTCGTTTCCACCGACGTCCTCCTCCTCCTTCTTCTTCCCCCAACTCGCCGCTAACCACTTCACCGACGGTAGCAACGAATCAGGTACTCTCTCTTCTTCGCCGCCGACCACTTCCATATTAGTTTAGTTTTCTCTTCTTATTCGTCTTCCCCTTTTTTTTTAAAAAAAAATTTCCAATACTCGCCGAGTCTCATAACTCGCGAGAACTCGGCGAGTTTGACCGAGTTATTCCCGAGTTTTCCCTTGTCCGAGTTAAGCCTAACGAGTAGGAAAAATCGACTCGCCTGGCTGCCGAGTGCTGAGTACTCGGCGAGAAATCGGCTTGACTCGCCGAGTTTTAGAACACTGAGATTGAGAGAGGTAATTGGTGAAACGGTGGGGTTAGCGCAAGGGGCATGTGTTAAAGGAAGGCAAATCCTTGATCTTATACTGATTGCTAATGAAAGTGTAGAGGAATACCGGGTCAAGAAGAAAGAAGGTGTGGTCTTTAAAATAGATTTTGAAAAAGCAAATGATCATGTGGAATGGGATTTCATTGACCATGTGCTTGAAAATAAGGGCTTTGGGTTTAGATGGAGGAAATGGATTAAGGGTTGCCTTTCCTCCTCTAATTTTTCGGTTATGGTCAATGGTAGACCGAGGGGCATTAGGCAAGGTGACCCGCTTTCACCTTTTATTTTTGTCTTAGTAGCAGACCTTCTTAATGGATTAGTGGTGAAAGCTAGGGAAGTGGGTATTATTGAGGGTTTCAAGATAGGTAGGGACAGAGTTAAACTTTCACATCTATAATTTGCCAACGGTACCATTTTCTTCCTTTCAAAAGATGAAAGAAAGCTTAAAAATTTGATTGATATGTTGGACATATTTAGGTTAGCTTCGGGGCTTAACACTAATTTATCCAAAAGCATGTTAGTAGGTATTAATGTGAAGGAGGAAGAAATGGGGTCGTTGGCGAGGACGGCGGGCTGCGAATTGGGGTCGTGGCCAATGTCCTATCTTGGGATGCCTCTTGGAGACAACCCTTGTCGAGTTGAGTTTTGGGGTCTGGTGATGAAAAAAATTCTAAAAGATTAGAGGGTTGGTTAAAAGGATGTCTTTCGAGGGGGGTAGGTTAACTTTGATTCAATCGGTCCTTGAAAGTATACCAATTTATTATCTCTCTCTTTTCAAAATGCCAATTTCGGTGAGTAATACAATTGAAAAATTAATGAGACACTTTTTTGGGGAAGGATTCGGGGATGGAGCTTGTGATCACTTACTGAATTGGGATTTGGTGTCTAAAAGTAAGGATAAAGGGGGGTTGGGCATCGGTAATATTGCTAAGAAAAATGAAGCTTTGTTAGGGAAATGGCTTTAGAGATTTCCCATTGAACAAAATTCATTGTGGTGCTCAATAATTAAAAGTAAGTATGGACTTCATGAAAATGGGTGGGATGCAAAGTTGCAAACATGGTTACTAATGGCATTCATAGGAATCCTTGGAAAGCCATTTCTAGTGGCATTGTTAAATTTAAATAATTTATTCAACTTAAGGTGAGTATGGGCCATTCCATTAGGTTTTGGGAAGATATATGGGTTGGGGATTCTACTCTTGCTTCTCTCTTTCCCCGGTGTGAGAATGTGAGAATTATATTGTATCATTGAGTAAAAAGGTACAAAATATATATATACAAGAGAGAGACCTAGTATATTAAGGAGTTTCTGATAATTTAGAGAGAATGATTTTATTATTCCATAATAATAAACAAAGAGAACAATGCACTTTATATAGGAAATAAACACAACTCCTAATTAACCTAGAGTCCCTATCAAGGATGACGGCGCGTGAGATCCACGTGCGGGAATAGGTGGCGCGTGAGGGCGCGTGCGACGTCCTTTTTCGGCGCGACTTTCGGGGTTCTGCTCGTCTGGAGATTTCGACCACTGCTGCGTGGTTTGTTCCGGGAAGTCTCACCTATTACGCATGCCAGTGAGCAATCAACAGTGGCGGCGGTTAGGGTTTTGGGCGTGGCTAGGGTTTTAATCGTACCTAGGGTTTTAGTTGGACCTAGGCGGCATATGGAGTTCCTAACCAATGCTATGATACCATGATAATTTAGAGAGAATGATTTTATTATTCCATAATAATAAACAAAAAGAACAATGCACCTTATATAGGAAATAAACACAACTCCTAATTAACCTAGAGTCCCTATCAAGGTGCGATTCTACTCACAAATAAAATAACATAAATAACTAAAATAAATAATACTGAATTATCAATAGTTTCCTTCTAATAAGGATTCTTTAAATATATCCTAAATGTACACATGCTATAAATAGAATATACAAATCTCAACACTCCCCCTCAAGTTGGAGCATACAAGTTGTAGGTTCCAAGCTTGTTACAAATGTAATTGACTCGAGGGCCACTGAAAGACTTTGTAAAGATATCAACTAGTTGATCATTCGATTTCACGTAGCTCGTCGTTATCTCCCCTGAAAGAATTTTCTCTCTAATAAAGTGACAGTCAATCTCGATATGTTTAGTCCTCTCATGAAAGACTGGATTGGAGGCAATGTGGAGAGCTGCTTGGTTATCGCATATTAATTTCATTTGTTGAATCTTTAAGAACTTCAGCTCTTGTAATAATTGTTTCATCCAAATCAGCTCACACGTTGCTTTGGCCATTGCTCGATATTCCGCCTTAGCGGTAGATAGAGAAACAACTGATTGTTTCTTGCTTTTCCATGAGACCAAATTTCTTCCAACAAAGATATAGTACCCACTGGTCGAACGTTAATCATGTGGGCAGCCTACCCAATCAGCATCAGATTAGCCAACGACCTCAATGTGGCCTCTATTTTCATAAAGAAGACATTTGCCTGGGGCCTTCTTTATGTATTTTAAAATACGAATAGCTGCCTCCCAATAAATATCACACGGGGCACTTAGGAACTGACTGAGTACACTCATCGAGAACGCGATATTAGGACGTGTTATGTTGAGGTAGTTGAGTTTCCCGATGAGCCTCCGGTACTTACTAGGGTCTGATAACGTTCCCCCTGATTAGGTAGAAGTTTGACATTTGGATCCATCGGAGTTTCTACCGATTTACAATTTGTCATGCCAGTTTCTTCTAAGATATCTAAGGCATACTTCCGCTGAGAGATGAGAATACCCTGTCGGGATTGAGCAACTTTTATTCCTAGAAAATATTTGAGTTTTCCCAGATCTTTAGTTTAAAAGTGGTGAAATGGATGCTGCTTGAGTCTCTGTATGCCCTCTTGATCATTTCCCGTAATAACGATGTCATTCACATAAACGATCAGGTAGATGCATTTGCCAGAAGACGAATGGGAGTAAAAGACAGAGTGATCAGCCTCACTACAAACCATACCAAACTGAAGGACAACCGAACTAAAACGTCTAAACCATGCTCGTGGGGATTGTTTTAGACCATAAAGAGAACGACGAAGGCGACACACCAGATTAGACTCCCCCTGAGCAACAAACCCAGGCGGTTGCTCCATATAAACCTCTTCTTGTAATTCGCCATGCAAAAAAGCATTCTTGATATCCAATTGATAAAGGGGCCAGTGACGAATGGCTGCCATAGAGAGAAATAGACAAACAGAAGACATCTTAGCCACCGGAGAGAACGTATCACCATAATTAAGCCCATGGATCTGGGTATACCCTTTTGCAACTAATTGGGCTTTCAAACAATCAACATTTCCATCGGGCCCAATTTTGACAGTGTAAATCCAACGACAACCCAATGTTGATTTATCAGGAGGAAGAGGCACGAGGTCCTATGTGCCACTCGAATGCAAGGCTGACATCTCATCAACCATAACCTGACGCCAACCCGGATCAGAAAGTGCGGCTCCTACATTTTTAGGTGTAGAAACAAGAGACAAAGACGATACAAATGTAGTATGTTGTGGAGATAAACGGTGATAACTCACAAAATTATAAATGGGATGAGGGTTACGAGTAGAATGAATACCTTTGCGTTCGGCAATAGGAAGATCCAGGTTAGGAACTGGAACCGAAACCGAAGGCGTAACTGGAGTACGAGATGAGGCCGGTGGATCCGGTGATGGGGGGATGGGCTCAGATATAGTCTCAATAGTAGGTTCGGTGGTGGGGTTCTCAACAGATGTAGATTGAGGTCGGCGATGGTAGGTAAATAGAGGAGGTGGCGAGGTTGTAGCAGGAGCCACAGGATCAGGAAAGCACATAACTTATGGAATAGGATTAATGTTTGATATGGGGGATTCACTAATATCAATAGGACACGCAACACTCTCTGAAGAGGAAAAGGAGGGTGTTGTCTCAAAGAAGGTGACGACTGCGGAAACAAGGTATTGTTTAAAGTCTGGGGAAAAACAACGATAACCCTTTTGTAAGCGAGAATACCCCAAAAAGATACATTTGAGAGATTTGGCATGTAACTTATCTTTCCCAGGAGTGAGGTCATGAACAAAATAAGTGCAACCAAAGACACGGGGGTGGACAGAATAGAGAGGCTGGGTGGGAAATAACAGAGAATGAGGTACCTAATTTTCTAAAACTGAGGATGGCATCCTATTAATTAAATAGCAAGCGGTGAGAACTGCGTCTCCCCAAAAATGTTGTGGAACATGATTGTGAATAAGGAGAGTACGAACAGTTTCAATCAAGTGTCTATTTTTCCGTTCAGCCACTCCATTTTGTTGAGGAGTATGAGCACAAGAAGATTGGTGAAGTATGCCCTCAGAAGTCATAAAGGATTGGAAGGGGGTAGAAAAATATTCTCGTGCATTATCACTGCGGAAAGTACGAATAGTGGTGCCAAATTGGGTTTTAATTTCTGAGCAAAATGTTTGAAAGATGGAGAATAGCTCGGAACGATTTTTCATTAAAAATAACCAAGTGCATCGGGAAAAATCATCAACAAAAGTGACAAAATATTGAAAACTCAAAGTTGTCTTGACACGACTAGGACCCCATACATCAGAATGAACTAGAGAAAAAGGTGAATCTGCTTGTTTATTAACACGACTGGGAAAAGAATTACGAATGTGTTTTCCTAATTGACAAGACTCATACTCTAAAGATGACACACGAGAAAGACTCGGCACCATCTTTTATAGTTTTTGTAGGTTGGGATGGCCTAAACGCTGGTGAAGGAGTGCATGTGGATCACTAGCAACACGGGCTACAGGGGTTGATGGTAGGGTGAGGTAGTATAAACCACGGTACTCATGTCCTACTCCAGTTAACTTCCCAGTACTCTGCTCCTGCACAAGAACCGAATTAGCAACAAAGGTAACAGAATAAGGCAAGGTTTGGGTTAATTTGTTAATTGAAATCAAATTGAAAGGACATCCAGACACAAAAAGAACATAATTTAAAGACAAGGTATGCAAGGGTTTGGCCTGTCCAATGCCTTTAACTTTTGTTTGAGAGCCATCGGCTAAGGTAATAGTAGACAATGAATCAGAATAAGTAATAGAAGAGAACAAATTCTTGTTACAAGACATATGGTTAGAAGCATCAGAATCAAGAACCCAAGATCCAAGAGATGATGATTGAGAGATACAGGCAATAGGGTTACCAGTTTGTTTTACATAAGCATTGGAGATGGACCGCTTGTTCTCTTGGAATTGCAGGAATTCAGCATATTTAGTGGCAGATACCGAAAATGTAAGGAGGATTGATTTTTCGCTTGGAGTACCCATTAGAGTCTTGTAGTATAAGCCAAAATACCACCACACTAATGCTGGGAATAGATTAGAAATATGCTATAACACAGATCTTAGAGAGACGATCTGGAAAAAGAGGATTTGAAAACGTGAACAGTAACTCGGATGAACAGTAGCGCCGTGAACAGTGCTCGGATGAACAATTTTTTTTTTTTGGATACGCGACGGCTAGGGTTTACACGCTGGGATAGAAACACAGCGGCTAGGGTTTACACGCTGGAATAGAAACACAGCGGCTAGGGTTTGGTTACTATGTGAGGTGGCTAGGTTTGGTTACTATATGAGGATCGAAACCTTTAATACCATGTGAGAATGTGAGAATTATATTGTATCATTGAGTAGAAAGGTACAAAATATATATATACAAGAGAGAGACCTAGTATATTAAGGAGTTTCCTTTTAATAAGGATTCTCTAAATATATCCTAAATATACATATGCTATAAATAGAATATACAAATCTCAACACCCGGTAATATAGAATTTCTTGGAACACAAACAACTTCATAGCATCAATCATTCGTTGGAATTCTATTGATTCTTTCTCATGGGATTTAGAATTCGTAGAAATTTAAATGATTGGGATATTGGGGATTTTTGGGAATTGTTGGATTTGGTTTCTCATTCTCAAGTCTCAAGATTCAAAAGTCGGGAATATTCTCTTGCAAATTGTTCTTTCATTTTGCTCATCAATTCACCATTGGACCCTGTCTTTGTGCCTCACAATTTTATTTGGAAAGTTGGTATCCCTCCAAAGGTGAAAGTTTTCGCTTGGTTGGCCTCTTGGAAAAGAGTTAATACTTGCGAGTTACTCCAAAAAAGAAGGCCAAATCTTGCCATGTCTCCTTGGTTTATTCTTTGCAAAAAGGAAGCTGAGAATATTGATCATATGTTAGTTCACTGCAGTTTCTCCAATTATATGTGGAATAAGGTGGGGGGAGGAATTCGAAGTTATTGGAGCCTTGCCTAGCTCATGGCATGATTTATTAGGCGTGGATTGGCAATTTAGCAGGAATAAAAAGAAATCAAAATTGTTATGGAGATGTTGCTGTTTAGCATTAGCTTGGGGAATTTGGCAGGAAAGAAACGCTAGAATATTTGAAGATAAATCTTGCGAAGCCGGTGAAGTATGGTTTAAAATCAAACAGCTAGCATCATTTTGGGCCATCTCTTTGAACTTGTTTAGATCCTTATCAATCTCAGATTTATGTGGGAATGGGAATGCAGCTATCCAGTAGTAGCCCTGTTTATGGCTTGATTGTTGTTTAGTTTTTTGTATATTCTGTCATTGTTTGGTATTTTGGTATTTCTTGAGGGGCTTTGGTGGACTGCTGGTTCACTAAAGATGTAATCTATATTGTATCGCCTTAATTAGTTTCTAATAAAAGTGTTTTGTTTCTGATAAAAAAAAATTACAATTTTTGTTTCAAGACATTTTTTATTGGTTCCATTTTTTAAATCTGGATTAGGTGATCTCTTTGGGTACAAAACATTCTAATTCTTCAAAACAAAATTTATAGATTAATGCCTTTTATTACAATGGAAAGTTAAGATTTTGTCTGCTTAAATAAAATACAAGGGTGAGAAAAAAAGGTGGTAGTATTTATGAAAAGGGGAAAGAACAAGAGTCACTAAAGCCAAAAGATTGTCACTAAATTGCACACTTCTTTGCAAATACTATTGTTTCAATGCACCGAAGTACAATTCTTCCTTACTATAATAAGAGGGATTTCACAATATTTTTCTGTTGAATTTAGACACAAAGCACCGTCTATTTTTGCTACCATTGGAAATGAAAAGTTTCCACTCTCTTCTTGAGTATAAATTTATTATTTCCTCCATCTCGAAAAGATTGTCCCACTGTTCCATTAGGGATATCTAAAGTTGATAGTCCCATTTCTTTTTCAAGACATAATTAATGTATCAAATCTTCCAATAGAAATGAGTTGTAAGCTTGACCATTGATTAGGTTGAAATTAGGGTTTGCTTAAAATGTACCAAAGTCAAAGTTGGACTTTCTTTTTGCGATGGATGGAGTATAAATTTTCGCCCCCGACCTCTAACTTTTTGATGCTTTGATTTGCAGCTTCAATTGCTCTCTTCTGATTACCTTGAAGAATCAAAAAGAGTGCATGAAGCCCTCAAAAGAGAGGAAGAATTCAGGAAAATCGCTGCCAAAGAGAAAGAGAAGCATTTGGAAGCCGTAAAAGAGGTTGAGGCAGCGAGAAATTCGCTTGCTAAAGAGTCTTATGAGAGGAAAATAGCAGAACTGAATGCTCTAAAAGAATCCTTGGAGAAACAAAAGATCGTTGATGCACTCTTTTTGAGTGATAAAAGGTATAGAAGATATAGTAGGGACGAGATTGAGAGAGCAACCGATCATTTCTCTGAGAGTAAGATGATTGGTGAAGGTGCATACGGGAAAGTTTACAAATGCAATCTTGATCACACCCCGGTAGCAGTCAAAGTTCTTCGACCTGAGTCATCTGAGAAGAAAGAGGAATTCTTGAGAGAGGTTATCATTTTATTTTATTTTTGATGAGAAACATAAATTTTATTGCCACTAGAAAGAGAAAACATCAAAGAAGCAACATGAAAATAAATAGACTAGTGGAAAAGGATTCCACTAGACTGACTACAACCCAGCCTACTAGAAAGGTGCACACTACACTCGGGGCTCACTTAATAAAAAAACTAGCACAATCAATACTAAACAGAAAACATTCTGAACTATCAAGAACTCTAGACGCCTTGGCCCACAATCCTGTAAGAAATAAAATATGCTCCCACAGATCCTCAACTGAGCTGCTCTTCCCTTCAAAAATTCGTTTGTTTCTCTCCATCCAAACAACCCCAGTTGCAGCTAGCATCGCAAATCTCCAGAGAACTTTAGCTTTGTTTTGACCCTTGTCAAAGTGTCATTTCAATTCTACAAACTCTGACCACTTCCTGGGAATAGCTCCAACCACCCTGAACACCTCAAATAACCCTACCCAAATCCTCTTGACAAACCCAGAGTAAAGAAGAATATGATCGATATTTTCGTCAAACTGTTTGAACATCACACACCAAGATGGGGACAAGGACTAAAAAGGTCTCCTCTTTTGAATCACATCACATGGGGACAAGGACCAAAGCCAAGCAAACACTTTAATTTTGTTGGGAACCCCATGCTTCGAGCTGAAACTGGACAGTGAAGCAGATACTGACTGAGAAGATTGGGCGAGGACATCAAAAAAGGATTTACATGAAAAAACACCAGATGAATAAGCCACCCAAGATCTTTTATTAAGGTAATTATGATTCAAAGAAAGACTCTGAATCAGTTCCACCATGGCTGAGAACTCGACAATCTCCCTATCATTTAGATTTGTACGAAAAGACAAATCCCGAGAGAAGCTTGGAGACCAAGAGGAAACCATTTGAATAGTCATGTTCTGATTATGAGATAGGCTGAAAGTCCTAGGAAATAGATCCTTTAAAGGACTATTACCTACTTATATATCCTCCTAGAAACGAATTTTGTCCCCCACACCCAACACTAATTTAATATTTTGCATAAAGTCAATCCACACTCTACAAATCGACTTCCACAGGGCACGAAGAGTGCCACTGATCCTGATGCCTGCATCCCACCCATTCCATACTTACTCTCAATGACCGCATACCAAAGTGAATCTCTCTCCAAAGGGAATCTCCATAACCACTTCACGAGCAAAGTCATGTTTCTTTTGATAATGTTCCCCACACCCAACCCCCCATTCAATTTAGACTTTGAAACCTATAGGTCCACCCAACGAACTAGGTGATTATTCTTCCCTTCCCTGTACCATTCCCAAAAAAATCTCTCATCAGTTTTTCCAATATTCTCACCGACTTTTTTGGAATTTTAAAAACTGAAAGATAGTATATTGGGATGCTCCCAATAGCTGATTGTAACAATACCAATTTCCCCCCTCTCGACAAACAACTTTATGCCACCCTTCAATCCTCTTTGAAACCCTTTTGATAAATGGGTCCCAAAAATCCATGCGATTAGGTTTTCTTTTTCACTTATTACTTTTCTGGTTTTTTTTTTTAGTTACTTATGTCCTCTGTGAAATTAAACTTCCCCCAATTTTGATAATCATTAGACTGGCCCCTCGCACGCGGGGAATCTCAAAGTATTAAGTAAAAATAGGGGGTAATGTCTAATTTTTTTCCGTAATCCATTGACTTGACCCCTGATTTTATGTGATTTTTTGAGATTTCCCGTCATGAGGGGTGCAATGCCTACATATTATGAAAACAAGGGTAACTCTAATTTCACATATAAAATGGAGGGAAATTCAATTAAGCACATACTTTTTTCTTCTCGTTTGAATTTTGTGCCAGTTTGTCTCTTTTGTCTAAGCATGATCATGGGAAACTTTTTGAAATCATTTAGAAGTTCCAAAATATTGAAGTTAACTTGTGTATTTATATTAGGTGTAACTCGTGGCTACGACGCTATTCACATTTATAGAAAATTATTCTTGCCTCTAGTGTGCTATCATGCTAAAAATGATCCCCCTACCTACGGCACTATCTACGAGAAACTTACTCAATCCTACGGTACTGGCCATTTTTATAGATTAATTGACACTATCACATTACAGATGAACGGTGCCCACAACCCTACCCATGTTTTATTGTGACTTAATCGAGCCTAAAACACTATCTATGCAAGTATGCATACCTAACGTTGTTTTATACTTTATAACAATTAAATATGTTAGTTTATTTGGACAGATGTGTGTGTGTTGTCTTCCGAAAAACACAAAGGCCTTAAGAATTAACAGCCAAAAGTAGCTTCTCTCTCTCTCTCTCACACACACACACACACGAAAATAGGACAAAATTGTTTTGTCATGTTCTCTTGCCAATTAAGATTAATTGAAAAGTACAATACCTGCGCTGATGACATTTCTGTTTGAATCGTTGGTACCTGTCAATTCTTGTTTCTCTACATGATAGTACTCCCTACCTTTGTTCCTTAATTCTAGGTTACTGAAGGTAATTAGATTTTCTTGCAACCTTATACCACAAAACTCTCTTGCAGGTTGAAGTTCTAAGCCAACTACGCCATCCAAACATGGTTCTACTACTAGGAGCCTGTCCAGAGAGTGGTTGCCTAGTTTATGAATACATGGAAAATGGTAGCCTCGACGACCATATATACCACCGGACCACTAAACCTCTCCCTTGGTACACTCGATTCCGTATACTTTTCCATGTAGCTTGCGGGCTTGTGTTCTTACACAACTCAAAACCAGAGCCCATTATTCATCGCGATCTAAAACCCGGAAACATTTTATTAGACAGAAACTACGTGAGCAAAATCGGAGACGTTGGCCTTGCAAAACTCGTAACAGATGTTGTACCGGACAATGTAACGGAGTACAGGGACTCCATTCTTGCTGGTACCCTTTTGTATATGGATCCAGAGTATCAAAGAACAGGTACTATCCGACCCAAATCGGATTTATACGCATTTGGGATAATAACACTCCAATTGTTGGCGGGTCGGCATCCAAATGGGCTTTTAGTGAAGTTCGAAAATGGTATCAGGTCGGGTTCTTTTTCGGATATACTTGACAAGTCAGTTACGGATTGGCCGGTGGCTGAAGCAGAGGAACTGGCTCTGTTGGGGCTTGATTGCTGTAGACTTCGGTGCAGAGATAGGCCAGATCTTGAAACCGAAGTGCTTCCGGTTCTGAAAAAACTTGCGGATTTTGCCGATGATTCATTGAAGGGTGAGAGAAAGGGTGAGAGAAATAAGAATGATGCACCTATCCACTACTACTGCCCAATCCTTCAGGTTAATATTTTGAAAGTAATTCTACCAGACTCAATTTTGGAACTCAAAAAAGTGAGGAAGATTATGTGGCATAAGTTCATTGGTTGGTGGGTGGGACGTACTCTTATCATTCCACTCATGAACTGCTGTGCACTGGTGCCACATTTGAGTCACCTTTTCGTGTCACATTCCTTTGCCCCTCTAGAATTATTGATGTTTTGAAGTCCACTAAAGACTGATCCTTTTTAAGTTTTAACTAAAATAGCTGATGTGTCATCAATACATTGGTCTGCATGGGTCCCATTAAAATCTACCGAAAACACTGATAAATATAGCGCGCATATAATTATTATACTGACCCTTTTGGCTGAAACAAGCTGATGGTTTAGCACACATTGGTCCGTGTGTGAGGGCGTGCTTGGATTTACTGAAGTCAAACACTGCTGTGCTGACACGTCAGTAGGCTCGGATAAGAGTGTCAATGAAGAATTTACTATACTGACCCTTCTAACTGAATGTTTTGATGGTTTACCAATGGATTGGTCTGTGTTTGGGATCCGCTGGGGGTCTGCTGAAAACACTGACCAATATAGTGCTAACACGTCAACTTGGTCAGCAAATAGGGTTAGTTAAAAGGGTACCCCTGTAGAATAAGTCATACAGAATTTGATTTTGTAATCCTACCAGTTAAGGTGTGTTAGCAATGCAATTGTCCGCATCCGGGTTCCACTAGGATCTTCTAAAAATGCAGGTCAATGCAGTGCTGACACATCAGCACGGCAAAAAGTGGTTGGTTAATAGGGTTTATGTAGAGTAACTCAACAAAATGAATTTTGTTTCTTTGAAGTGACCAATAGGTGTGTTAGTAACACATTCATATGCATGTGAGGTCCGCTTCAATCTATTAAGAACTCAGTCCAATATATTGGTGACATATCAGCAGGGTCTGAAAATTGCTAGTTTAAAGGGTCACCAGAGAATAACTCATGCAAAAGTTAATCTTATACCTCGTACAATCACCCTTTTAACTAACCAAAAAATGTGTTACCAATGCATTGGCCTATATGTGGGGTCCGTTAGGTTTTATACAGTAAGCACAGCAAATGCAGTGCTTACACAATGTCAACGGGGCAGATATAAGGCCTACTCATAAAATTTGATTTTCTCTGTGGCAATTGAATTGATTTTACTTCTCTTTATGCCTCTTGCAAATGGCACTGCAGGAAGTAATGGACGATCCGCACATAGCGGCGGATGGTTTCACTTACGAGCATAAAGCGATAAAATTATGGTTGGATAGACACAGCTTGTCGCCGGTTACAAAGCTGAGTATGCACCATAAGGAACTGACGCCTAACCACACGCTACGTTCTGCCATACAAGAGTGGAAATCGAGTGTAATATCGACACCGTGAGTAGGAACTCATGCAATCTTACTTGGGAAATGCTAATGGCAAAGCAATTTTGGCTTCTGCCAGAGCAATATGTTAGATGTACAATGACTTGATGCACTGTTTGTTGTGGCAAAGCCAAAATTGCATTGGCATTAGCATTTCACTGTTGTTTATGTTACAAGGTAAGCTTCATCTTCAAGTGTATATTGTGAATTTTGTTTAGGAATTCAAAAGATTGTTTGGAAGATAGGAAGTTTCGTTTCGTTTTTTTTTTTTTTAATTCTATTCCACTTATGAGATTTTTCATATCAATTGGCCTTGGGTAGAGTGGTCATTCAGATTATAGTTAGAGAAAAGGGCATTCTAGACTTTTCCCCTATTTTAGTGGTGGAATAGGCTTACTACCCTTTTAATAATCATTAAACTTTGCCTTCTATATTAATGGTATCTCAAAGGATTAAGCGAAGATATGTGTTAATTCAAAAAATTATGTTAAAAATAATTAACCTCTTACGCTTATTAACTTTTGTGGTATCGTCTTGTGATGGAGGCAAAGTCTTAAGATCATTAAATAGAAGGCAAGTCTAATTCTGCTTCAATTTTTCTTTTTTAATCCCAGACCTAGACCTGATTTGGCATGTGTATAGCGAAAAAGACGTGTATACATGATTTGGCTACACGGCCCATGTTGAGCGAGTTAATTTCCCATGTTCGGTCCTCTTAGGCCGAGAGTGTCAATGGGACTAGGTGTATTCGGCTCCAGAATGGGGCACAAAGTGTCGCTAAAGACCCCGGGTTACACAAGCCAAGTATGTAAACTTGGAACGAAATATGCTGTGTTTTGACTAACGTGTATATGTATCCTATCATGTGACAAATTCTGAGGCACGATGGAACAAAAAGAACAAAAAAATGTGTGTCCATGTTGTGTATTAAATTTTGAACGAGATAGTCGTTTCAGTCCAACTTTTCCTCTTGCAGGTTGGTTCCCATGAACATCCTTACACATTACTTATGTGGCAATGCATTTACACAATTATTAGAAATGTTCTAAATAACTAGGTTTTGTTTCCCAATTAATGAGTATTTTTGTATTTTTTTTAACAAGTAATCATTCAGCAATGGGTTTTTTTTTTTTTTTTTTTTTTTTTTTGGTAACACAAGCACCATAATGGGTGGACAAAACAAAGGGTTTGATATCACATCTATGTAAATAGAACTCGTGGATCTCCTTGTTACGAGAACAAAAAAATGGCAAACAGAATATAAAATCGTTAACTTGCTTCCTAATGAGTTAATGATGCTTTGAAATGGAGGACAAAAAAATGCTAAACAGTTGAAAAGGTTGGTAGAATCAGGGTGTTGCTCTTTTGTGCAAGTTGGTGGTTTGGCTAGAAGAGATTCAATCAATGCAGTGAAAATTGTCTAAATCGTAAAGAATTTTCCAAAACAATTGAATGGTTTTGTAGTGGTTTGGTGGTTTAGGAAATGATAAATTCAACTCCACTATTTTATTTTCTTTTTTTAATACAAGCCATTGATAGATGAGAATCGAACTTGACTACTCTATATAAATACTTGTACTTTCAACTAATTTCTCTTGCAGCATTTATTATTAATTAAATAAATCTTAAAATACCACTAGCAGAAAATAAAGCCAAAAGTAAATAATTCTTTAATAAGCATGATTTACTTGGCTAAAAGTACATTTAACCCCTCTGAAGTAAGACGTTATTTAACAAAAGATCCTAAACAATAGTGTAACATATATGGTATCTGTTATTTATAATTATTCAACTAATTTCACTGCCAAAGAACTTATTAGACTTGTATCAAAAAATACCATATTAGACTTAAAAAATTCAATATTTAGAATTTATGTTACAAGATTTTTAGGGCTTTTAAGATCCAGGTTTTGAGTTTTAATTTTTTTTAGGATGTAATCCCTCACTTTGTTTTTTTTTTAAAGATGTGGTCTCTTGGTTTATCTGGCTCTGTCGAGAACTTAAACTTAAATCCATAGATACTAACTTTCTTGACACATATATTAATTTTTGTGGAAGGATTCAAATATGGAGATATTAATTTTCTTGGCGACATATATTAAAAAATAGTATCTCTATACGAGAGAGACATCACAAGAGACCACATTATTTAAAAAAGAGTATCTATCGATCTATCTATAAGGCTACATCCTTTGGAAAAATGTGAGGGACCGCATCCTAAAAAGTTTCAAACTCAAAGATGGGATCTTAATTTTTTTTGAAAAAAATTTCTCATTTTTTGAAAAAGTACAAATAAAAACTTCGTAATAAAATTTAATTCATATGATAAATTACAAACAAAGTCTGATTCATGTTACTCGTTATTACAATATATAAGTAAATTGGTGAATATTAAAACTGTAAACTAAGAAAGAAAAATCATCACACTCCATCAATGATAACGATACAATGATACTGATAATTAGATAACATAATTTTGTTTATTATAATTTTATTGTATGTACCATTTGAAAAACCGGTTCTCCCCTCAAATAGCTAATCAAAATTGTTATTTAGGTTCAATATACCCACATATATATTAAGGGCATCTCTTTAAATTACTAATGTGGAATATTTGACCGTTACACCACCACTTAAAATTTTGAAGTTTCATTTTTTTAAAAAAAAAAATACTATTTCCATTTAACAATAGCAAGAATATTTAATAGAATTGAACTAACACAACAAAACCCAGTACATAATTCTTATTCATGACGGCAAAGAGTGATTCTGTTTTTATCGGCTACTTCTTGCGGTTAATCTACCCTTAATTTAAGTAATTTTTGAACCACCTTTAACAACATTACCCTTTTAAAAATTTAAAAGTATATCCACCAATTAAAATAAATTTATAATTGTATATTTGATTTTTAATTTAGATTCCTAATCAAAATCTACCTTCATATTAATTTATTTCCTAATTTGCTTTAAGAGTTTTTTAAAAACTCTTATTAAAAATATTTTATTAACTTAGTAAATAGTTTGATTGATCAAAAGATAAACCCTAGAATTATATTAGTTTAACCAAAACAAGCGAATCGAATAATACTTTGCAACAGGAAGAAGATTCCACAATAGAATGGGTTAACGTGGCATTGAATGCTAAGAAAGTATTAGGAATTAGTGTATGGCTTATTTCTATTGTAATCCTTTAATAGATCACAGAGAAAACATTCAATGCATGTGCCTTGCAATTTTGTTTTTCGTTATGAATTCATACTTGAAATTATATATTTTATATAAAGTTTGATAGAACAATTTAATTATAATTACAACATTATGAACTTAGAAGAACATCATTTAACATTTAATGTCGACTAAAAAACTAATGTTTTGTCAATTTTACATTTTTCACACAACCATAATATATTTTTATTTTTTGTTTACCTTACCACAATCACTTATAAAATATTTTCAAGAACCAAATGTATCCACCTCAAAAGAATTTATTATTCCAGATACCTTATTGATGTTACAATAGGTTAAAAATAACGTCGATGATCTAACATTATGGTGTAAAGCTACTAGTAGCTTGTGAGGTGGTTGTTAGCATAAAACCCCCGAAGTTGCCTAGGGTTTATAAATTAAACAAAATAAGAAAAAGAGGAGAATAATACATGAGAAGTACAATGCCCAAAAACAAATCACTTTCTAGTATACTGTAAAAACTTGCTCAGGAAGAATATGCGTTGGAACTCATTATATCACATAGAGATCGAAGATGAAGTAGGAGTTATGTTCTTTTGACTTTTAATCTTTTGTTACTTTACTTTTACTTTCATCTTGTTAATATTTACAATTAATTAATTAAAGTTGATATATTAATTAATTTAGTGGATATTTTAACATTAAATTATTAAAAGATAATATTTATAAAAATCAAGTCGCTAATTTTTTTTATTAGGATGCAATCTTTCACTTTTTCTTTAAAAAATGTGATTTTTGAGTTTTAATATATGCAAACACTTAAACTAAGATATGGCGATATTAATTTTCTCAGTCAAAGATATTAATTTTCTTGGTGCAGAACTAATTTTGTAGGACTCAAGTCCAGAGATATTAATTTTTTAGCGGGAGATAATTTTCTCGGCAAAAGATACTATAAAAAGAGTATCTATGTACGAGAGATACATCTCCGGGGATCACATTCTTTAAAAAATAGTATTTACAATAACTGTATTTTTTAAATAACAAGTGAGAGACCACATCCTAAAAAAAGTTTCAAACTCAATGTATACTAATTTTTTCTGTAGTTTTCAATACTTAAAACTAACCACGTACAAACAGTGAAAGACACACTAAGTCCCAAGGGGGTGCAGTTGTACGCCCTTGATTTTGGTAAAAAATAATAATTCATATATATTTATATATAATAAAAGATTATTTATTTGATATTATAATAAATGGTATGACACATTTAACTAGCCCATAAATTAAAAACACTACTTTTTTCACCTCAAATTAAGAGTCTCACTTCAAAAAAAAATACAAATTAAATCTTGAAGTTTGGATCTAGATTTAATATATACCCTGATGTTTCAAAATTGTCAGTGCCACCCTTAAGTTACATAAGTGGTTCAATTGAAACTCTAACGCTAACTCTTCTATATTACTTGACGGAAAGCTGAATTGGATGCCAACCCCGCAATTATCAATCTAACTCTAAATACACTCCAAGTCAGCAAACCCAATGGCACATGACCCACACGTGACTTAAAACTTATTAAAACATACAAATTAATGTGCTCTGTGTAACGATATATGCCAAAACCTAGGGTTCTTCATTGATCAACAAAACTATGTGCTCTGTGTAACGATACATGCAGCATGCATGAAGAAGAAAAAGGAGGTCCACATTCAGAGGCGAACCCAAGATTCTTCTGAGGGGTGGGCTAACAGTAATAGATAAAAAAAATTATGAAAAAAAAATAAAAAATATAACCATATAGTGAGTTATATAAATTTAAGAGAGTTATATAAATTAGTGGGCTTATAATATTTGAGTTGGGCTAAGGGATGGGCTAAAATTTAACAAAGGGGTAGGCTTATATTAATTTTCTTGTTTTTTTTTAGTAGTGCTAGTAGGTTTTTCAAAATTTTGCCCTGTGCTATAGCCCCACTCTGTCCTCCCCTGTTTCCGCCCCTATCCACATTATGGTAAGTATAATGTGCTATGAGTTATTATATGTATTACATATATATAGGTACGTGTGCATATGCTGTATATATTCATGTATTCAATGCTTTGGGTTTAGTAAACAAAAGTAAAATAGAATATGATGGCAGATACAATAATGTATAAACAACTTCTTTCTTGTATGTATGTGCATAAAGATTCTTTAATGGTAGTGGTTGTGGTTCTTCTTTTTGGCTTTACACCACATTGTGATATATGTGTTCCCTTTAATAGTACTAAAAAAATCACGTGTGCATAAAAGGGTGAATCTTATTTTGTTGTTGCACTGCATCATGGGGGTAGCTTTACAACTGATGGAAATAGGTATTTGGTGGGGTGCATGGCAGAGCAAGTGGTGTACAGTGAGAAGATGTGTTTCCATTACTTCGACAATAATGGTGTGCAATTGCAATTACTTGATGATGACCACTTTTGGTCAATGTTGAGTATCCAATTCAAATAACCTAGGAAGTATAAGATAGTTAGCATTTATGTATCATAGTTAGGTGTTGAAGCAAATGAAGACTCAGCTGGGGCTTGCTTGACATAAGAACAAGCAGTTGAATTACCAGTTGAACAACCATGAGAAGTAGTTGAAAAACCACTTGAATTGGAAGCTGAGCAAGAAGATGAGGAGAGTGATATAATATTTTGAACAATAAGGTAATGATATAATATTTGTGGCGAATTAATGAACATTTTTGTGCACACGACACCCAAAATTTACTTTTGCAGCAAGTACAAACTTAGTTGTTTGTAGAACTACTTTAACGTTGTTTATATTTTTGACATTTGTCTTTGTTCTGGTAATAGTAAAGATGGACAAATAAATCTCAATGTTGAGATTTGTGATGATAATTTTTAATTTTTTTTTAACACAAATTAGAAAGGACTGTTTTAACATGACATTTTTTTATTTTTTCATATTCTTACTATTTGTAGTTACTTTTGTGTAAAGGGTTAAAAAGTTGAATCATTCTTACGTTATTTTCTTTTCATACTCTCAATAAAATTCATGCGTACGATCATTCTTACGTTATTTTCTTTTCATACACTCTAAATAAAATTCGTGCGTACGTCCCTGCGTACAAAATCAATTTTTTCATTAGAACGCTATTATGTAAATAAGTCAAAGCCAACAAATTATCTTATAAAAAACAAGCATTAAATGTCATTTTTCTTGCCTATACCTTTCACTTTTGGTTTTGAATCTCTCTAAAAGCCTCTTCAGTTGAACACAATCCTAAACAAATATTTATTTAGCCACACCCTTAAAAAATGTCGAAGTTGTGGCATTTCAAAAAAGAGATAAAATTTTAAAATTGTGATACAACTTCATGCCGGTTGGAACAAGAGCAGAAGTGAATGTTGGAATCTTGTTAATATGGAATTGAAGATTCAAATTTGCTATGATAAAAAAAAAACTTATTAGCAATTCAAAAATGTTATTAAAATTCAAAATCATGAAACATCTTTATAGTGATTAGATTGTTCGCTTTATAATCATAAATCTCAAAGTTTCAAAATCGAAATCTGGGTCAAATTGTAAATCCGCAAGTTCACAAACCTAGCTAAACCCTAATATTCATCGTATGCAAGAGATAAAGTTTTGTATGTACACGAGTTTGTTGCATATTATTCTTCATACACCATCTGTTTTTCAATTGATTAATTATCCATTGATATATATTAAACCTAAGAATCTAACAAACATACTTTAAAAAAACCATGCAGGAAATGGGCTCTAAAGAAATATGCGGCTAGTTCAATTTGAGTTTTGGTTTGTTCCTAAAATTTTAAATTGATATATTATCTAAAACCGTATATGGCTTGTTTAGTTCAAGTTTTGATTCGTTCTTGAAATGCTAAACTAGTAAATTCACACTAGAATTCTCTTTCATTCATGTCAAAGAGCTCGAATCATAAGTAAACACAAAAATGGCAACTAAACTATTAGTCAGTTTTGTTTTGCCCACTAAAATTCAATTTGTTTCAATCTACTCAATAAATTTTTTACTTGTTTCAATTGAAATGACGGAAGTGTTTTACTGTTAAAAATTCAAGTTAAGTTTCTGCCTCTTTTTTCCTTTTGACAAGTAAGACTTCAACTTTGGATGCTCCTCGCTCTCTTTAGTTGTATACCAGCAGTACATGATGAAATAATCTCTTAAATAGAGTAATAAAAAATTTTATTGCTCAACAGAATATTACGAGTCAAGTTAAGATTTGTTGGGTATGACAAAAAATTAATCAACAAATGCAATAATGTATACTCCATTTATTCATTTTGCAATAACATTGTAGGTTTCAAAATATTTTAACTACACGCAAAAGGAAACAGGAACTATACAAGAAATCAACAAAGTAATATCATGTCTAACAACAAAAAGAGAGCAAGAACATCATATGGCGAAACCGACTTAAAACATGCCAAAGTGTTCGTCAAACATTCAAGTTATGCAAGAAATGCAAAACAACCAATTATTCGACATCGTACCCTTTCTCTTGAAGTTCCGAAATAACTTCATTTTTCATCCTCAACCACAGCTTAAGAGCTTCTTGTTCAAACTTCTTGTCCTGCAACTGCTTCTGATAATTATACGAATCTTTATCCGTTTCAACAACCCCTTTCGGCCCAATTGTAGTCCCTATCATCCCTCCCTTTTCAACGAATTCCCTCATTGCCTCCTCATCACCTGGGTATGGAAACTTGCGGCGTTCATATAAATGGGCCAACTCTTTCTCCTCCTTGGGTCTTGGCTTCAGTGTCCACCACCCAAGCGGCGAGGTTTCGTTGTACAGCCAAGCGACCCCAAAGAGAGTGTATGTGCATAACAATGCCTTGCCCACTTGCTTCCAAAAGTGGTAGTCCTCTTTGCCTAGTCCTATCTTCTTCAGGTATTTTTGGGCATTGAATGATTTAGCCAGTTCAAGCCCTAAAAATACATCAGCATCAAATGTTTAGCAGTATGTTTATATGGTTCAGGACTTTTGTCGAACAGTTGGAAGGCACAAAGGAAATAACACCAGCATAGGCAATCACAGCAAAGGGAGATGTACAATAAGGTGGTGAATTTTAATCCTAAGCTTTTGAATATAAATTGAATTTAGATTCAAAGATTTTTAATTAAATTCAGAAGCATTTTCAGGATGGATCACCGAATTGTTTTGGCAAAGCATTGGGTTTGATTGATTTCTATTGTTGCTTAAGTTTGGGGGTTTACCTGTTTTAGCGTCTTGAAATCTTTTGCGAACCATCGAGGGTCTCTCACAGTTGATCGCAGAAAGCGACTTTTGGCGATCAATTCCTTCGCAAAAAAACTTCTGCTCAAAGTAAAGGGTAAACAAAACTTTAGAGATGAAACAAAATAATAAAATAGTTAATTAAGTGCATAAACTCATACAAAACCTATAAATTTAAAACCGGGCTCCTCTGCATTACTCCTTCCATCTAATTCTGTCCAATGGAGTTCAGTTCGAGACTTAAATGGATGATTTTTTTCACAAAACTTAGTAGAGATGATCTCTGTAATGAGTAGATCATCTCCACAAAATTTCATCAAGATTTTCAAACCGGAAGTAGGTGTAATAAAAATTTGATACACATGTTCATTTTGGACCATTAAAATTTTAGATAATCATCTCAACAATTTTAGAAATTCAGTTTGATGAAATTTTGTGAAATTAATCTACTCATTACAAATATTATATCCACCAAGTTTCGTGAAAAATATCATCTGTTTAGGTCTCAAACCAAACCCCATTGAACGAAATTGGATGGAAGGATAATGGAGAGGAGCCGAATCCTACCTCATTTTACCCCAATATAATTAATTCAAAATAAAAACACACTTTTAATTAAAATTTCCCAACAGTTAAGTTCACCCTCCCCTTCATCTTGACCACATTTTAGAGCTGGGCAGTTTCGATCTTTCTTTTATCATGAAAATGAGGCCCTTTCATTTGGTTGGGGCCCTAGGCAACGAGGCGGGTTTGGCCAAATCCAAACCCGACCCGCATTAATTTTACTCAAGCACAAACTCGACCCGACTTGGGACGGATTTTATATTGAAAACCCCAAACCTGTCCCTCTTGTTAGTATACTTGGAACCGAACCCGACCCGTCCTGCTTTGACCCGCTCTGCCCTGGTGTAATTATAGAGAATTACAAGGGTGTCAAAGATAAAAAAAAACACTATATTCAAGGCGGATCTGGTCAAATGGGTTTAGTTCACCTAAACTCAAAACCGACCCTGTTGGAAAAAATCTAACCCAAACCCTCCCCACTCAAATTGGTGCGGGTTAAAAACTCACCAGGTTGGACCATTTTGCCATTCCTAAGCCAACGACTTAAGTTGTCAAAGGGTGGCATTGTATGCGAGTCTTGCACACATTTATAGTTTCTATGTAGTTAATGAACTAGTTATTTTATATATAATTGTTATGTTTATTATATTACGTATAGTATATGGTATAACAATTATATAATTTTGAATATATATCACTATTATAACTGTTTCTAAACAATTATTATTCATGAGACATCATATGTAAGGAGAAATTTAAAACAAAACTTATAATAGTAGTTCAAGTCTTCCCTAATTCTAACAGAATTCTTTGTTTGTTCTCAAATGTTCCTATATACTACACCCAAAACCCAAACCATTTCTTCTTAGCAAGTATGATATAATATACTATTATATCAAAAATACCTTTCTCTAAGGATTTGAAGTGAAAGCCTCTTGTCTTCGTTATTTCAAATACCCAAGAAGCCTTTCAGCCTGCCATTAAAACAGCCAAAATACACATTAAACAAAAATGATATTACCTGATTGTGAGTTTTCTAATTAATACATATATAATACTAATAAAAATAATACACATTCAATTGAATCATTAATCAAAATAGACAAAAAAAAATTAAGCTGAACTATGAATCACTAATCAAAACAGAAAGGGAAAAAAAGAGGCAAAATTTAAGGTGGCCTTCTTACATGTTTAGGTAATTTATATTAACATGTAGAATCATTAATTCTTGTTTACTAATTCTGATGAAGTCTAACTAACATTTTTATTAAAAATGCTTGAACTTTATCAATTGGAGTGTAATTGACTTCAATTTTGAACATGTAACTTTTGGCATATGATATTAATCCACGTAGGATATTTGATGAAATAAATTAGTGATTGTAACATAACTTTACTCAATTGATAATTAAAATATGATATGGGCACATAGCTAGCTAGCTACTTAATTTGGTGATAAGCTAAGCTACCCCCCTATATATGAATATGTATGTCATTTAGGTGAGTAAAAAAGTGCTGCTCTGGTTGGTGCCAGCTAGTTAGGTTCTGTTTTGGATTTTATTGTGAATACTTAATTAACTATTATATTACCACACGGATAGTTTTTAGTAAACTCTCTTGACTTGGACTTAAAATTATATGATTCCTTCAACCCATTATGTTCTCCCTCTCTTTCTTTCTCTTTTTCATCTCATTAAGCACAAAGAAAGATAAATTTTAATGTGGATTTCTTTCCTCATGTGCAATTTCCTTTCTCTTTTGAATTTGGATTTTCCTTCCTTACCTTTTCCCATCCCGTAGTTCCCTTCTAGCCTTCTAGGAAACCCTTTGCCTTGTGATCTTCCATTATTTTCCACGACACTAGTAGTCTCTGTTTCCATATTCACTAAATAATAATAATTCCTCCTCAAACCCCGCCAACCCAATTTCCCTCTCAACCTAATTCAATATGTTTCAACATTGACAATCCATCACCAATTAATGAGGTTATTAAACCGTTTTTCATCAGTTCAATCAATATATATTTTCCACTGAAATGGAATCCTATGAGTTCGACAATGTTAAAGCAAAGAAAGAAATGTGATTGCCAGGTACCATCCGAACTGTTATAGATTATTGAGGTTTTTGTGGCCCTAACCCCACTCTCCTGGTCATGGACTCGGCTCCCCGCCGCCCGCCAGCGAGTATTTGTTTCAGTTCTCCATCTGTTTACTCAAGCTACTAAAAAAACTACCATAAGAAATCCTCACACTCAACCATAATTATCTCAAGAAATCAATCTCCCTTTTCACATCAGAGGGAGAAAAATTGACATCTGAACTAAAAATAGACAAATCTCCAACCCTAAAAATAGCTCAGAACAGTCTACCCCTTTCTAAATCAATACCTTTATACAATATGCTAACTTCATTTCAACCCCCACTTCCACTATCACCCTCACTAAACCTTCTTGTAAAATGGCTGATAAATATAAAAACTAGTACCTTCTTTAACATATTTTGTTAAAAATGTTGAATTTTCAAATATTAAATAGAGAAATAATATTGCCGAGACTGAAATGCCTACCACCAAAATGATGAAAAATTACTTGAAAAATGGCAGAAAATGACAACTAATTTGGACAAACCCAACTAGCTAAATAAATAATTACCATTACTGTTGATGATCATGAAATTTGAACAAAAAGTAATAATTGTTCCATTAATTACTTTTGAAACTAAACCCTACTCTTAATTTTAAACTAATTATGTATATATATATTGAGAGAGAGAGAGAAGGGGGCCTTACTTGGAAGTGGATTTCGCCAGTTAGGGTTAAGGGATTTGGAGGTAGATCCTCAGCAGTGAACAATGGTGGTGGTGGGGAGTGACTGCGGTGGTGAGCAGCGACAGTGGTAACAACGGTGGAGGGGACTACGGTTTCGAGGTGGAGAAGAGGTGATTGTGGTGATGATTGGCGATGGAGATGAAGAGGGAGGAGGGGAGCGGGAGGGAGGGAGGGAGGCGCGGAGCGGGGAGAAAAGGGGTTTTCGAGCGGATGGAGAAATTAATTTAGAATATGAAATTTCTCAAAGTTAATTTACTTTTTCTTTTTTTTTTTTGATTTTAAAATTATTTAAAATGACATTATTTTTTGTAGCAACACACTAAGCCGTTATAAAACATTCGGCACAAAAGATGTTGAGGTTGTTCCAATCTTAAAAATGATACAAAAATATGTTACTAAACAAAATACAATTAGCACAAAAGTGGTGTAAAGATTCACGTTTATGTTGTTATTATATCTTTTAACACAATACTATGTCACATCTTTAAATTGGAATTAAATTTACACAAAAATACAAGTATGTTATGTTAATCGTGTCTAAGTAAGATAAAGAAAAAAAATTCATTCTTACTCATGTTAAAACGTCACTTTTTTTTTTTTATTATTCTCCTTGTTTACCCTTGTAAATTAGTTTTCGGCATAACCAACAAAATTGGGGATGGCTTTATTTTTATCCGTGATTTCTTACAATTTATCTGTATTGTTAAGTTAATTCGTGTTGTCTATTAAGTTAATTTGTAACTGTGAATAAACTTACAAAAAAAATATTATTGATATAATTTTTATAAATATTATTTTATTAATGAATTTTGTATTAAAATATACACTATATTAATAAGTCCATCCACTTTAATTAAATAAATAAACATAGGGTCATTTGTACTTTGACACCTGTTTTTTATATTGAAATTGCGTTTGACCTCCAAAGTTTTGAAAAATTGAAGTTTGACACCCCTTTCTAATACCCCTGTTAACTTCTAAGTTTTGACTATTTGTTAACTATAATTGAAATATATATTCCAAAATACCCTTTTACTATTCTATAAATTGAACCGCATATACTCCCGTACCCACACCGTAACATTTATGAACATATATATAAAACATATTTTAGGCTAATTAGAAAATAACAAACGTTTACAACAATATTTATTTCAGCACAATACGAAAATTAATTCTAATTAAGTTGATTGAAAATTTTAAAATTTTTCAGCGTAAATATTTACACTCTAAAACTTTGTAAACTTTCACTCAAACACATTTCAATTAATTTTTAAAGTTAATTATTTATGTAAACACGTATATCATGTTGAGATTATAAATCTCACATCAAAAAATCATCAATGTATTTCAAAGTAATATATAAAATTTAGTGGTGACGTTACCCATTGTCAATTTATTTTGTTTATGGATACTTCGAACTCTAATATCTTATCAGAAAGTTCATACTTGCTTAATTGGCTTAGATGCTCCATAAATGTCATCATTTTGAAAATAGTTTTGGCCTCGCAGGACATATTTTAATTATTTACGTACCCCAATTTAAACGTGAAAATAGTTGTTCTACCAAAAATAAAAAACAAATTTAACTTCAGTGCATAAGTTTAACCTCATTAGTTATTTTTAAATCTTTAATCATCGAACAATTTCAAACATAAAAAATGGATGGTAAATTTATGTTATCTACCCTAATATTTAAAATAATACTAGATCAATCATGTAAAATTTGATAATGACCCGCGAACCCAAATTGTTTTATACTTCATTCTTAAACGCTTCACAGTTCAAAACAACATATATTGCTTCGGAAGGCATTAAGGACATCTTTTATTATATATTGTGAATTCTTGAATCCATCCCAGATAAATACAATAATTATAATCGTATTTGCCAAATTATATCATGTTTAGGTAGATCGTGCTTATGCTTATACGTTTCAATTCATATCAAATCGCGTTAGTCAAAACCCAAAATTCCCACCCTTATTTTTGGGAGCTTTTAGGATGCATTATCCCAAAATAAAAATAAAAATTAGGAATAGTCCTTCAATTTTTTTCTTTAAAGGATGCAATCTTGTTTGTCTATATTGTATCTAGGGGTGGCAAAAAAAAAACTAACCCTCCAGGTTACTAAATCGATCCGATCCGTTTTGAGCGGTTTCGGGGCGGTTTTTTTTAAACCGGTTCAATTTCGGGTTTTAAAAAAAAAACTTCGTGGGTTCGATTTTGGTTTTAGTTTTTTTTTCTAAAAACTGCTCTGTACCGCCCTGAATATATATATATATATAATATAGAAATATCACTTTCTATAAAATAATATATATAAATAATACATAAAAATATTATTTTATATAAAAAAATATATATATTATTTTTGAAGAATGGATACTTAATTTGTTTGAAATTTAATTATGTGTCTAGATTTAATATCTAAAATTTATTTTTAGCTTAAAATAATAGTTATTCGGGGCGAGGCGGGGCAGGGCGGATTGGTTAACCCTAACTTGATTTGAATTGGTTTCAGTTTAAAAAAAAAAAACGTTTCGATTTCGGTGCAGTTTTGGATCGGGATAAAAGAAAGCGGTTCGGTTTCGACTTTCGAATTTAAGCAAAATCGCTCCGAAACTGCCCTGTTGCCATTCCTAATTGTATATATGATCTGTCTTGGTAAGACTTCAAATTCATAAATACTTTCCTAATAGATACCCTATTTTTTTTATCGTAGATTCTCGATCATAGAGAAAAAAAATATTTGTATGCCCCTTTTTTTTGTGAAAAACAAGAACATATTTTTTAAAAAAAAAATTTGGAGAACCGCATCTTATTATTATTATTTTTACGCAGAGACAATATATAATATTTTTTTCCTATTTTTGACATCCGCAACTAATTTTTTGGCACTATGACAACAACTTTGATGCCAAAATTCGCACCTCTCATAAATAAATTTGGAAATATTAGGTACATGCGAGTCACCCTTTCTATATTGAATGCTGGTTGGTACCTTCCCTGAAATACCAAGTACCATCATCAAATTTGATGCAATTCAAAGCAAATACATGGTCAAACATTTTAATATTTTGTCTCATTGTGTTACACACATCATCGTCTTTTGATGGATGGTTGACTCCTTAAAATCAACTAACAAACACTATTAGGTTCATATTGGGAGATTAAAGGTCAACAAAAGAATCCCTTTCCTATTTATAAATTTTAGTTCATTAATCACATGTCACTACAAATTAAAGTCCCCAAGTGTTGCCTGTGGATTGTTTTGATAAAGAAATCACTAGTTCAAGTCCCCAAGTGGTCAATTATTTTAGGCATCGTTTGATTCAAGTATTATAATTAATGGGATTAATAATACCAGTATTAATAATACTGGACTATTAATTATGGTATTAATTTAATACCAATACCATGTTTGATTCATGCAGTATTAATACTGGAATATCCCATGCTAATTTTAATAACATGTTTGGTTCTGTAACTCGTATACAGGATTATATTTTGGAATAAAAAATGATGATGATAATAATAATTATTATTAATTATTATTATTATTATTATCGTAATAATGGCATTTTTGAAAATATATGGTTCATTTTTCTTAATCCTGGATAAACAATACCACCCCTCCTAGTATTAACTTATACCACAAATAGTGGTATTAAGTTAGTCCAGGTATTAGTAATCCCAGCACATTTGTGCGAACCAAATAAAGTATTATAAAAAAAGTGGTATTAATAATCTCATTGTACTTTTTAATACCCGAATCAAATGAGATCTTAGGGTAACTTTTTGTGAATTTCTTAGTTTCGATTTAGATAGTTTGTTTTTGATCGAGTCGGTAGAAGAACTTAGTTTGGTATACAAGCTAGCCGAATTACTAAAATACCAATTGAAAAAAAAGATTAAGTACTAAAATGATGAAGTACCTCACCTAAATTTCTAAGCTCAATTTTTAACGAGACAAATTTATTTTCTCAAGTAATAAAGTAGGCTTGTAAAAAAAATTAGTACACATGATACTCATTTTAGCTCATATACAAACTTTCAAGTGATAATCCACGTAATTGGACTTTAATAATGCCTTAAGGAATATATTATGGGTGTTTTAGACTTTGGCCCTTGTTTGTTTTTCGTATTAGACCTTAGCACCCATTTGTTGGCCGGTCAAAACATTAAAATGCTTTCATTTATATATGCATGGACCAAAATGCCCTTATTTATTTACTCCCTCCATCCTATAAAGATAGCTCACTATTCATTTTTTGTTTGTCTCAAATTATAGTCTACTTGTCTTTTAAAGAATGCACTAATTTTTTTTTTCCTAATATACCCTTATTTAATTACATTGTTATCAACTCCAAAATAATTAAATTTACCTAATAAATACCCATCTCCCATAGGAAAGATAAAAAATGTATGTTTATCTTCTAATTCAATGTATTTATTATAGTAGAATAAATTAGGGTATAATAGGAAAAATGTGAAAAAAAATTATGGTTCCAATTACATTAAATGAAGTTTCTTAATCTACGTGGAAAAAAAATAGGTCAGTCTTTATGGGACGGATGGAGTAACAAACAATAAAATAGTGTTTTGCCCACGTTCACTTTCTCTTAATCAACTCATAAAATACATAAAATTACATATCTTTAATCAATTTTACCCCATATTAAATTGGATATTCTTCCCTAGATATATAGTAATTCATCCATGACCAAAATGCTCTTGTTTATTGAACCAACATCCAAACACTAGTTTTGATGTCAAGGTCCGACCCATGGAGGTGGAGGGTTTATTTATTTGCAGGGTGAAGAGACTTATACTTCTCTTAATTTTATTTAAAAAAAAAAGACCAAAAATACAATTTCATTTTATATTGTGAATTTTTGTACATTGATTATGTAAAAAATATAAAATAGATTGAGATGTCAATTTGATAACAAAACGTATTTCTTATAATAAAGTTGTTTTGATACATTGACTATATTATTATAAAAAAAGAAAGTATACTTTTACTTTAATAAATCGAGAAAGAAAAATAAATTTATAATTTATAATAGAGAAAATATTCACCGATAAATGTATTTTTCACATAAACAAAAGAAAAAAAAAGCATTAAAATGCAATTATTATATGAACCATGTTCCAAGAAGCCATGGAAAAAAAATCGCTAAATCCTTTGCTACAAAAAATTCCCAAAGCCCCTATCTAAACCCAATGCCACCAGGATTTTGGTGCAACAAATTATGTGCAATATTATCCCTAGTCTGCACTGCACCAGCAGACCTCACACCATTTCCGGCCACCATCGTATCATCAAAGAGCTCAAAACTCGTCTCCTCCCCCATCTCCTCCCCTCTCATCTCGCATATGTTATGCAAAACGCAACACGCCCCAAGCACGACCGGCAAATCCTGCAGTTTAACTTCTGTCCTCTTTTGCAAGCACGCCCACCTCGCTTTCAACCTCCTAAACGCCTCTTTTGACACTTTTTGTGTCTCCTCGATCTTCTCGTTAAACGCGTGTTGTGTCCATGTTAGATTGGAATGAGTATATGGAACTAAAAGCCAGTCCGTTAATGGGAAGCCTGAATTCCCCGCGATCCAAACATCCTTCAAAAGTCCCCTATTTGCTCTCTCGAATAAAGCTGATTTCTCCAAAACCTTGTCATCTGATAGGGACCCTGGCCAACCTATGCAAATGTCGGTAAAAATCCCGCGCGAACCGACCACCCCTTGTACCGTAATCGAATAAGAAGTCTTCTGGTTCCTCTCGGTATGCCTCTTATTAAAATAAGCTGTCACATTACTTTTCGGGGCGATAATAGGAACATGTGTAGTATAAATGGACCCGCCAACATTAGGTATACCCGATAACATTCCGAATTCGTTTTTAATCTCTTGCAGTTTGCCTTCATTTGGCCAATTGAGGAATTTGGGCATGAGGACAGTTTTTATCGCCGCGCAAACTTCGAGGACGAGTTTATGACAAGTGGAGATGCCTAATCCGAAACGCTTCGAGACCAGTCTAAGAGGCTCGCCCGTGGCGAGCCTCCAAATACAGACGGCAACCCGTTGCCGTACTGGAATCGCAAGGCGGAGCATAGTGTCCTTTTTAGTAACCGCCACTTCAAGCTCATTGCAAATCATTTCAAACGTACTTTTGCTCATACGAAAGGATTTACGGAACTCCTCTTCAGGAAAATTAGGGCTATTGCATTGCTCCCACCACGCTTTCGACCGGTCCTTCACCCACAGCCGACGGTGCTGCCCCCCTCCGCCGGAAGATTCGCCGCCACCAGGTTTCAATTCGAACTGATCGAGTTCGATCTCGGCCAAATTTTGGCTAAAATCGTTGAAATACTCATCCATAAATTGAGATTTGTGCTTTTTAGGTTCGATTATATTCTCTTGAGTGTCCAACGGGTAGAAATTGGTGATGATTTCTTTGAATCCCTGTGAATTTGAATGTTCGTCGACTAAATCTGTTCTCCCTCGCTTTTTAGGGTTTACAAGATTGGTGGTGGCGGAAGTGGTGGTGTCTGATTGGGGAGAGAAGGAGAAGAAATTGGAAAAAGTAGAGAAATCGTCTTGGCTGAAGAAAGGAATGGAAGTAATTTCCATATTTATATATGGAGAATTGGAGTGAATTTTTTGAATTGAAGGGGAAAAAGTGAGTGTTTGTTTGAAAGGAAAATGTGAAAGGAGGAATTTGAATTTGATGAGAACGGTATGGAAAGTTTTGCATATATATATATATGTGTAGTTTTAGAGATAAAGAAAGAGAGAAAGAAAGGGATGTAAAGAAGCGTGTAGGCGAGTATGAACGCGGAGAAGAAGAAGACAGAGAAGGTTCAGAAAGCGAGGTGGGGTGACGGGGTGGAGGTGGGGGGTGGGGTACGGGGGGTGCGGGGTGGGCTTTTTACGCGGTTGGGAAGACTGGGAAGTTATAAGAAGGGAGGGAGAAAGAGACTAAAAGAGCACATTGGGAAATTACTTTCGGAGGCATTTTTAAAATTAATTTATTTTATTTTATCTATTAGTAATTGTTTTTGTTTCTTAAAATAACAATGTTTCGTATTTTTATACTTTAAAAGTATATGAGATAGTTTTTTAAAATAATATTATATTTTAACAAATAAAATATTACTATTGACCAATATGACTATCCTTTTAATATAAGTAATTTAAAAAATAATTAGTATAACAAGTGATCAAGTGTTTTGCTATCTTTTTTTAACAACGAGAGTCTCAACTCGTTGTTTTATGCTATGGTGCAAATTATTTTTGTGAAATAAAAGTTTGCAAGGGCGAATTTGAAAATTCAAAAGGTTGACATGGTTTCAATAACTGCCGAAAGGCCTTTTGGCTCTATCTTATACTAGAACTAGATTTTTGTGCACATGTGATACGTGTGTGATTCGATTATATACAAATTAACGAGAAAAGTGTTAAAAAAGTAGTAGGTAGCATAGCCGTCAAGAGCTTTAATATGTTTACAAGTGTTTGAGTCCCTTCTGGCGCCGTAAGGGTTTTTTTTTTTGAATGAAATAAAACCTAACACGACTTCAATAATCCCGAAATACCTTCCGAATTTATATAATAGTAGATAATACTGTTTTATGTCGAGAAAACGAGATAGGATAAAAATATTTTATCTTTATTTGGTGTTAGTCAAAATTTGATATCAAAGTGGATTTTTTTATCATACAAAAGCCTCTTATCACATTGTGGGAGAAATACATAATCATATTTGAAATTCTTCTTCAATGTGCGAAACGCACTAACATAATATTATATTAAATTGTAGATGGGAATGAGCAATTTCGTTCTCATCTGCAAATTTTTGGTTCCCATAGTTAGGGGTGAAAATTGATTAGTTTGACCAAAACCAAAACTAAACGGGGTTAATTTTGATGTTTTTAATTTTTTTGATTTTTTGTAAATTCGGTTTGATTTCTATTTTTTCAATTTCCTAATTTTGGTATTTTGCTTTTTTTTTTTTTATCTTTTTCTTTATTCTAAATATTTTCGGTTTCACAAAAACCAAAACTAAAGTATAATTGCATATTACCATACAAATGTGTAACTATCATAACATACATACCTTTTCCCCAATCTAACTCAGATCTCACTTTGTAGAAAGAAAAAAAAAAGTGTGCCAAAAGACACTGAAAAAGAAAGCCAAGGAGTTGGGTAAGCTTTTGGATTGTTCTGGTCCTAGTTCATGTTTATCATCTACAATATTATTACAAAAAATATATTGAATGTGAAGCAAATATGTAAAAGATTTCTAAAATTTAATTACTTTGTTAGAGTATATTTTTTGAACAATTGCATTTATGTGTGTCGAATTCAAGATATGGTTGGTAGGAGGATAAGCGTGAAGACAAACGAGTTATAATTCGATCATAGCTTTCGAGGCTCTAACAATTAAAAATTAGGGATAAGTTAAGGGTGTGATTGATTCTCCTATGGTCAATCAGCAACAGATAGAAGGCTCTCATCTGAACCCTTAAACCTGCCAGTGCTCAAGTCAAGTAGAAATAGGGTTTACTTGTGTGAATCCAAATGATTGGATCTTAAGACTAATTCTGAAGTTTCAAAACTGAATTCGAAAAATTTGTTTGTTTTCCTTTCTGAATGTCTTATATGAATATGTGTTGTATATTTGAGTATCTCACATCTGAATGCTGAATGAATATTATTTGAACAATTTTTCTCTTGTCTTATTATTTTACAAAAATAATTTAAGGGCAAAAAAAATGTAGTTTACTTCTTTCAAAATTAAGCTTTAAAGGTCAAGATAGAGGGAGGGAGGCTCTTAATTTCTAGGAGACATAGTAAAACTTTCAAATTTTAATTTTTAAAGCTATTAAACAGACTTTAAAACTTTTGAAATCTAATTGAACCACTAATTTAGACTTTTATGTCTTGTTATTTAGTTTGCATATCTAAATAACAGGTTTCAATGTCTTATTGTATTAAAAAAATCAGATAGACTTAAAAATTCAGAGGCTCTCTTGCTATTAATTGTTGGTGGTGTTTGGTTGTTATTTTAAAATCAAATTTTTTTAAAATTTTTACCAAAAAGTCAATTTTACTTTATACTTTCCAAAATTCACTTCACTTTATTTTCTCTCTCATAAAATTTTTAAAACATCATAACTTTAAATTAAAAAATTGAATTTAGATAAAAAAAAATATATTTGAAATCTACTAATTGAGATCTATAAAATAAGATCCATTGTGACTATTTTTTGAATTTTTTTCTTGAGTTTTTTTGAATTGGTTGAAAAAAACTCTAACAAAAATTAAATTCGCTTTTCAACCTACTTTCATACTTTCCAAAAATTTATCTGAAAAACATATTTTAAAATCTCAACTAAACAAGTACTTAATTTTTGAAGAGAGAAAATTTTATTTTTGCCCTTATCCTTTTAACATTATGTTTCACGTTTATGTGATAAGAGAATAAAGTTAAAATTGTTTAAATCATATTCATTCAACTTTCAAACTTAGTATATTCCCAAAAAAAATAAAAAAAAAATTACTTGTTTAGATCTTACATTTAGAGAGAAAACAATCTCATTTTTCAAATTCAACTTTCAAAAGTACAATAATTCTTAGTAGGCATAAAAATTGACATATTAAATGTGACTATTATATATTAATTAAAAAAATCATATTATATTTTATTTTAAATAATAAATAAATTACATGTTAATATATAAATTTTTTATATCAATTTTTTATGTTCGTATCAAATTACTTTAAAAAATAATTTTTGGTGTTAACATTCGACATTTTATTATATCACTAGGGTATACCTGTGCCATTCGGCAAGGTGAAATAATAGGATAAAAAAGAGTAACTTGCTCTAAATCTAAATAGAAAAAACATCATTAGTTTATTACGACAAACATCAATCGAAATTTATGTTCAATTTATTAATCATATTTTTTTTTCTTATTTTGATCTCGATAAAATAATTTTTTAATAAAATAAACTCAACGAAAAATGTAAAAATAATCCAACAATGTATGAATTCTTAAATGTTACTCAATAATTTTTCTTGATTTTTTTTACATAATTTTATAGTCACGATGGATCTTGTTTAATTGATATTGATTAGCAGATTTTAAAAATTAAATTTTTATTAAATTTTAAATTTTTTTATTTTAAGTTATAGCATTTTTAGTATAGATAAAATTATTAGCTTGCGAGAGTTTATTGTATGTATATTATTAGTGTGAGTGTTTTAACTTTAATATGTGTATAAAACTCATCAAAAAGTATAAAACTAATGTATATCATAATATATATTTTTAATTATTAAATTTTTATATTTTTTAGATAAAAATTTAAGTAAACTTAGGTGGCGTTTAGTAAAAAAACTGAAAACTGAAAAAGCTGTTTGTTTATTTCTGAAAATTGTATCTGAAAAAATGTTGTTTGTTTGAATATAACACATCTGAAAACTGGATTTTTTTTATTATGACCATTTTGCCCTTATTAATTGAGTGAGTATATTTTTGTTTTGTCAAGGTGAGGGAATGTGACCCTCATTGCTATTAATCCTCATTTTACTCAACACCCAAAATAAAAATAGAACAATCAACAAAGGCAATCAATCTGCAGCAAATAATCAATCTGGAAATGGTGAACATTTCTAGCTTAAAACCCAACAATGGAGCGATTTGTGTTGCGTTTGTGTGAAAGAGAGAGAGCGATCTGTATTGCGTCTGTGTGAGTGTGTGCGTGTGTGTGTGAGAGAGAGAGATCTCTTATCGGAGGGTGGAGAACGGCGACGGTGGAGGTGGAGAACGGCGAACGGCGACGATGGAGGTGGAGAACAGCGACGATGGAGGTGGAGAGCTGCGTGGACTTTTGAGAAAGGAGTGAGGGTAGAGTTATGTGTAATTTTGAGAAAAGAAAGAGGGCAAAGTGGACTTTTTGCACCCTTTAAAATTAAGTTTCAGATTTAAGTGACAACTTTGCCACTTAAAATTTTGGATGAAAATTTTAAATTTTAAGTGGTAAAAATTAAGTGTCTACTTAATTTTTTTAGTTAGTGAACAACTTTGACAATTACTTAAATTTAAAAATTTTAAGTTTTCAGATTTAAGTAGTAAATTAAATGACAATTGAACAAGGCCTTAGGTGCCGTTTAGTAAAAAAACTGAAAACTAAAATCTGAAAACTGAAAACTGAAAAAGCTGTTTGTTTACTTCTGAAAAATGTATCTGAAAAAATGTTGTTTGTTTTAATACAACACATCTGAAAACTGAAATTTTTTTATTATGACCATTTTGCCCTTATTATTGTATTTTGAACACATGATTTTAAATGAAAATAAGAAAGACATAATATTATATCAAATTAAAATTACTTAAACATTGATAATCTATCTTTCAATCCTTGAACCAAGTATAGAGCAACTCCTTTTTGATAATGGCTCATTTATGCGTGTCTGTGTGCCTGTCTGTGTGTGTGTCTGTGCGTGCATTTGTGTGCGTGTCTGTGTGTGTGTGGACGAGAGAGAGAAAGAGCAATCCGTGTTATCTGTGCATCTGTGTGTGTGAACGAGAGAGAGAGATCGATCTGTGCAATCTGTGTGAGTGTGTGCGTGTGTGTGTTAAAGAGAGAGAGAGAGAGAGAGAGAGAGAGAGAGATCAATCTTACCGGAGGTGGAGAACGACGATGGTGGAAAAAGGTGAACAGAAGTGACGAGCGGCGTGGGTGGGAGAACGGGTGTTACAGACCTAGGGCTGAATTAATTTGATAAAAGGGTGAGGGTGGGATTTGTGTAATTTTGAGAAAAGAGGGAGGGTAAAGTAGACTTTTTCTACTCTTTAAAATTAAGTTTCAGATTTAAGTGGCAACTTTGCCACTTAAAAATTTAGATGAAAATTTTAAGTTTTAAGTGGTAAAAATTAAGTGGCCACTTAATTTTTTTAGTTAGTAAACAACTTTCACAATCACTTAAATTTGAAAATTTTAAGTTTTGAGATTTAAGTGATAAATTAAGTGGCAAGTGAACAAGGTCTTAATGTTTTATAATACAGATACAAACACGTGGACCTTTGTCCCATTGAGGGGGGGGGGGGGGGGGGGGGGATTGACAGGTCGGAATGTGCGCCAATTTACTTGGAGCGAATGGCAAAAGCGACGGATCTATCGGCGGCAAAAAAAAGAAAACATCAATCAATCAATATCTTACAAAATCCGCACTTTCTTCTTCTTTCTCCATCTCTCTCCCCTCCGTCACAATCCCCTCCCCCGCCGGCGTTTATCATTCCCCTCCGACTTCATCTCCGTCGTCTACTCTCTCATTCTCCATCTCTTTATCGTCTCAATTCTCAACTTATCTATATATTTAGAAAGATTTAGGAGGAGTGTCTAAACTGTGTGAGGGAGAGAGAATGGGGGAGGGGATAATGGAGAATAAGGTGGAAAATAACAGTGCGGTGCGCGTGCCGGTGCCGGAGGATGAGACGACGGAGGAGGAGGAAGAGCAGCACCCAGGTTCGATCTTGACTTTGGAGAAGGTGGCCGCTGCCAAGATATTCATCGAGAACCATTACAAATCTCAGATGAGACACATTCAGCAGCGTAAAGAAAGGTATTTTATATATAAATACATATATATATATATATTTATATATCAATTCTCACAATTCATTTGATATATTGATCCTCCTCTATACATATTGTGTGTTGTTATTAGCCTATTAGGTATAGTTCCGTTTGGCCTTTTAGCCTCTAATTGCTAAAGGCTGAATGCTGAATGAGAGCTCTGAAAATTATTTTTGATTTTATTTGACACGAATAGATGCCATTTTTACGATTTTATCCTTATTATTATGATATATATCAAGGCAATTGCTGTTGCCACAGCAGAATAACGGTTTGGGCATGTATATATGCTTGTACATTATGCATCAAGCACAACACATTGCTTTGGCAATATTAATTTTTACTCTGGCTATAGCATTTGCCAGAACAGCAAATGAATAACAAGAATAGGAGCACCATTGATGCTGAATTTAATTCCAATCTAACATGAGGTAAAAACAAGCTCTACCTAAATTACGCGTTTTGATATGTTTTATGTCATTTATATTGTTTGATTTGATATACTTTCATCCCTGTGGAATTCTCCCAGAGATCCATTTCCGTAATTCATTAAGCCATCACATTTCCTTACGTGCTTTCATGTTTTGTTTTACTAGTCTCGCTTTTATTGCTTGATTGCATTTAATTCCCCTTTTATAGAATCCATAGGATTGTTAGAATAAAAAGGATTTGAAAAGCTTAAACCCGGTGGCTAGCAAAATAGGGAACTTCTAACTAGAATCCTTAGAAAGAAATCATAACAAAAACTGATGTGAAGAGGTAGAACTTGGCATGGAATAAATTCCCTTTGGTATCTATCTCTGAATATCATTTGGAACCTTTCTTCTTGCTATGTGTCCTTTGTTCTATAACTATTTCCTTTGATAAATGATTTATCGGGAATCATTTGACTTAGTCTACCACTACCAAATAAGCATCAAATGTGATTACTTGAGCAGAAGCCTTTTGCTTCTGGCAATAGGGCTATTCATAATACATCATCAAGATTGAAAAATTAAAATGCCAAGATTATATATACTATATAGGAAATAGAAGATAGGCCAAATTTATACTGTCAATTTATTTGATGATGTCCTACTCTTTTGGCGATGCAACTATAAGCATAGACTATTCAACTTAAAGTACATTTGGTTGTCACGAAAGTTGGGTGGTTGCATTGTACTTTTGTACATCTTTTCTTCAATTCTTCGTTTCATGTCACGATGAATGGATCTTAAAATCTTATAATATATGTTATACTTAAATTAAAAAATATGTACTTGAGAAACTGTAAAAAATAAGAACCATATCAATAGGTCAAAAATTCATGTTTCACAATTCATCACCCTACAGATAGCATCACAGAGCACCTGACTAATGCCTATGGTACATTTAGACCCTTCAACCTGCACAAAGGGAGATGTAGTTCATACTTTATCAGAATACAATGACTTTCCAGTCAATTTCACTTGCAATATCTTCTCCTAACTTCCTTTTTCTGTAACTTCAACCATTTTTTCCCAAATCTCTACCTAGTCAGTACAGTGAAGTTTATTAAGAAATTGCAAACGGGTCTGTAGAGAACTTTTTAAAATGCAAGTCACAGCAATTGCAATGTAGAGTCAGCTTGCTACCTGTGCTTGCAAATTCTAATTACCCGTTACAATTACCTGAAAGTGGAGAAGTACCATGTGGAGAAAGGAATGATTTTATAATTTGGACTTTTGAGGAGCCTAACAGCTATAAGATATCAATATATCGCTTTAATCTTTTCGTCCTTACTCTGTATGAAATCACTAGCAACACTTTGACGTTTTTGAGTTTTTGTCTTGTGCCCACCTTGGATTCCGAAGCATTTCTTTATGTTTCATTCATAAAGCTTTGGGCATTTGAGTGCTAGCATCCCTCTCCTATACTTTTTTCCTAGTGCCTTGCCTCCTGTTTTAATTTGAGTGTTACTGCTTTGAATAAGAGTTGAAAGTAGGCTTAAACCTATAGACTTCAAAAATTAGGCTCCATTGTGTCTCAGAAATGAAGGGACGTAATCAATGTTCTAAAACTCACTAGGTGCTCCTAGGTCAGCAAGGGGACTAGCATTTAGGTAATTAATCCGTAAAACGATTTTCATTATAAATGTTATTTTAAATAACGTAATACTTACAAGAAGCCACACAATACTTCATGATGGAGTTGAATCATAGAGATGGAGAGTGTGTGCTTGATTGAGTCGTGTTGTAAAGAGAGAGGAATGACGACCGAGAGAGAGTTGAGTTGTAGACAGGCTTTTCTCTGTGCTAGAATTATTTGTAATTTTGTGAGTCATAATGACTAACGAACGACTTGGGGTTTTTGTTTGCATTAAACCAACTGCCTAGTAAAAAAGACGAAGGAATGATGTCATTTTTTAAAAAATAAAAATAAAATCCCAAGTCATCAATTTGGCTGATTAATCCTGCTTTGGCCGACTAAACCCTGCTTTGGCCGATTAATCCTCCCTTTTTTAGCCTGGCCGATTTTACCAAAAGACTAAGGCATAATTGCGGCGTTTAGAGGAGACTGTCGCCTAGGAACCGATTAATCCCAACTTTTAGAACACTGGACATAATTCACCTTGCACTCCACTCGAAACATGTTCCTTGGTTTGGTCACAAGAATCATTTTAAATCTTAGTGTAGAATATAAAACTTCTTATAAATTTTGAACAAGGATTTTGGTTCTAAAAATGGAGGGAACAAGGGTAATGTACTCTACTTTGTGGAATTAGGCTTAAGAACCAGTCAAGTATCTGGTCAAGTAATTTGTTTTCATCAATCTTAATATCATCAGTTCATACTGTTAAGACAAGTTTTGGACGATCTTTAACTCGTTTTTAAATGTTACATCCTGTCCACCTCACCCTTCTGCCCAAACTTCTAAGAAGGAATCATCAGCAGAAGGAAAAACATAATCTGAATGAACTTGTATAAAAAACATATTGCATATGAATACTACAAAAATAAAAGAAACAGTTTCAATTGCTTAAAGAAAGCCATAGCAATAGTAAAGTGGAGGTTTCAAATTAAAAATTCATTATACTTCCTCTCCTTTTTTTTTTTTTAAATTTTGAATTGTAGGCGGTCAGAGCTTGAAAAGAAGCTAGCGTCTTCGGAGGTGTCAGAGCAGGAACAAATGAATCTTTTGAAAGACTTGGAGCGCATAGAGACGGAATATATGCGGCTTAAGCGCCACAAATTTTGTGTTGATGATTTTGAACTTCTAACAATTATTGGCAGAGGAGCCTTTGGAGAGGTTTGAGAATTGCTTTATCTTTTTTACTTGTACAATAGTTGATAGTTGGGAGCTATCTTCATTTATGATAATATTTTTGCACAGTTGGAGGCTACAATCAGTTTTTTTTTATGAAAAAGTAAAATTTCTAACAGCTTACCATTTAAATAAAAAAAAACATAAGTAGCTTTGAGAAAGGATATATAATAAAGGAAACTAGTGAACATAATATAGTTGCTGCAATATATATAATCAGGGGCCAGGGGGCGGAGCCAGGAATTTTTTAGAGGGAAAGCTTAATACTAGTATCACTTTTTATAAATTAAAGGAGAAAATTTGGTAGTAATATATTTTTATTTAAGATTGGGTTTCGGCGGGCGGGGCCGGGGGGTGGGGGGGGTGTTAATACTATTAGTGAATTTTAAAAATTAAAGGGGGGCAAACTTAATTAATATGCATATATTCTCAACTTTTAAAATCAGTTGAAGGAGCAAAATTGCAATTACAGAAAATTTAACTCAGCTGTGGCTCTGCCACTGTATATAATACATCCCTCGTGGTGATTATGGGGATTATCCCATATATTTAAATGTCTCATAGTTAAATATGGTTTTAAATCACGCAATCAGGTCAATCGAAGATCCCTTTCTTATTGTGTCCTTTTGCTCCAAAAGTTTGGGAGTGGATTGGGGACTTGTTTCAGGGTAGAGTGTCAGAGTGACATTTACTTGTTCATTAAACTCTTGTTTGGTCTCTCTATGAGTCCTCAAGTTATGGACCTTTGGTTGGCTTCTATTGCAGCAATTTGTGGGGAATATGGGTTCAACGCAATAATAGCAAGTTTGAGAATAGAGGTCCTAGATATACCAGACTTTGTGCTGCAATTTTGAGTTGGGTAAGGAAGCTAGTTGTGTTTCTAAGGGTACGATGTATAACACTGTTAGTGATCTTCCAGTTACTAAAAAAATCTGGGGCTCCTTTCGCAATCCAAAAGAAGCTCCCTGCATCATTCAAGTTCAATGCAGGGACTTAGGCGTCCCCCTTTGAGTGTGTGGATGAAGTGCAGTACAGGATGGCTTGTCAAAGCAAAACAAAACGAAACAGGGACTTTGGCTAGGGAGAGATTCCATCCACTAGATACACGTTGCAGAAATGCATTGTGTTTGTGGCCAACTGGCCATTACTAGGTTGAGGCAAGTCAAATCATGAAATGAAAAATCCCGTCTCCCTTGTAGTACAGATATTGTCCCGAACCTTTTTGGTAATCTTTACAAATGGTTAAGACTCTCACACATCTTAGTGATTTCACTCAGGTTATGTCTATTCCTTTCATGTTAATAATTGGAATATTAGATTAACTATTTTGAGGCAGCTTGTATATCCTCAATTCTCTTGCGCTTGGGTCATTCCTCCCCTTAACATTAAGTGTTCTAGAGTTTTGTGCACACATAGTGTGTGTGCTATGCTACCTTTGCTGGTAGCTAGGGTTCAAACTCCATTGCTTGCAATTATGTAAATTTTTTTTAAAATAAAAACTCACAGTGCAAAATTGGAAAAAAATAATAGTATGGCACAGCTTGGAAGTAGGTTTTGGCTATATGGCTATATATGACTGTAGATTTTCTTCCTTCATCAGTACTACTAGAAAGAAGTCCAAGGTCGTAATCCTCATATACCATATTTGGTTGGTTGTAAATACCTTGTTCTGTTCTTCGGAACCATAGTGCAATTTCAATTGCCTTGTAACTCTTTTGATTGCAACATGCTTGATATTTATCTGGTCAAACTTGAAGTTGGTCTCTTTTTATTCTTCTAGCTTCAATGTGTGCTTGCATTTTCTTTTTCCGGACTAACAAGAGATTTCTGCGTGCTTATGAGAAATTACTATTTTACAGGTTAGACTATGTCGGGAGAAGGAATCTGGCAATATATATGCCATGAAAAAGTTAAAGAAGTCCGAAATGCTTATCAGGGGACAGGTGAAATCAAACACCCATTGGTATTTTTTGACTCATTGGTATTTTTTGACTTACTCTTTTTCAGAAATTTATCGGTTTATGTTGTTTGTGATATACTCTTCCTCTTATATTGTGATATGTTCTTTCGCTTGTGTTTCATTCAGCGCGAAAGCTTTGCCTTAAAGCATTGTACTTCTATATCAATTTAACTCTTAAAGCATCAATTTGAGTATCACCATTATTCAAATATCCCTTATTGTATCCCCCTCCTTTTGTTACTTTTTTCTTTATTTATGCTACTACTCTAATATCCTAGTTTGGACTTAGAGAATTTAAAAAAAGAAGAAGTCAATACCGTAGTAATCGTACTTATCTATAATAATCCTAATAATTAAAGTAGTCATGGATGTCCTAAATTACCTAGGTTATTATTCTAAATACAAATAAACAGATCTCTAAATACAATTTATAAACAACTAAAGTTCATATTCTTCTCTTATTATGTTTCTCATCAAGGGGATAATGCAATATCAATTAACATGGTTGGAGGAAATTAACAAAGAGATAATTTGTACGGGAAATAATCAAGTTCACTACTTTGTCATGGGCCTCAACTCTGTATGAAGGTTCTGTTTGGTTCATTCTATGCATTGTTCTTGGAACCCTAGATTCCCGTTCATTCCAGATTCCAACATTTGGGTGGAGTTTTGGACAGGAATTTAGGTTTCTCAGTAAATTTTAATTCATCCATAATCCATTCCCATATTTATGTGGGGAAAGCTAAGAGGATTCTGGAATCATTTCATAATTACTTTTGTTTTTTTGACAAATTTTACCCTTATTTCTGACAAATACCTAATTATTTTTCTTTTGCATTATGACTAAAGTAATAGCTAATAATATATGATAACATGGAAATTTATAATTAATTTTAATTGAAATTAACTTCAAATTTTATAATATATTTCCATGTCATTCTCAATATGAGGAGAGGAGAGTTCCAATATTAACCAAAAACATTGTCAAGGAATCTCACATGCCAGGAGAGGAGCTTTTTTGGAGTTCAAAATGCCAATTCCTTTCCTAAAATTTGAACCAAATGAGCCCTAGAGGAATTTTGGCAGGACATATTATTCATCTTAACTCGAAGGTTGTGTTTTGGGGTAACTTGGTTTTGGGGTTGTGATTTCTTCAGATGCATATTTAGTTGACTCTTGGGAATGTTTTGCAATAGTTCTAGTTATTTTGTATTCTATTTTCCTGTTTTTCGTAGGGACATCTTGTCCCTAATATCTTAATGATGATGTTTTCGTTTCTGATAAAACTAAATAAAATAAATAATGTTGTTGTGCTTGTTGATTCCTTTATTCCATAGGTTGAACATGTTAGGGCTGAAAGGAATTTGCTTGCAGAAGTTGGTAACCCGTTCATCGTAAAACTCTATTATTCTTTTCAAGACGACGAATACTTGTACCTAGTGATGGAATACCTACCTGGTGGTGACATTATGACATTGCTGATGAGAGAAGAGACTTTAACCGAAACTGTCGCTAGATTCTACATTGCACAATGTGTTCTGGCCATTGAATCTATTCATAAACATAACTATATCCACAGGTTTGTGTTGTTAAATATCCGTTAGTGCGTCTGAAGTATGATTGAATGGATTGTTCAGGGCCTTTTTAACTTTACCCCTGAAATTGGACTTACCCTCTCTTTTCATAATTGTTAGACTTTGGCCCCTGCACGCAGAGGAATTTGAAAGATTTAGAGTAAATGACTCCAAAAGCCCTTAAACTATGACCTAAGTTTCAATTAAGGCCTTAAACTCAATTTTGTATCAATTGAACCCTTAAACTATTTAAATTGAACATTAATGGCCCTTATGTCCAAATCATTCGTTAAATCAAATGGATTGATGGGTTGTTTGGTCATTAATAAAGTTAATTGAAACAAAAGGAAGAAAATTAAAAGAAGAAAGAGAAACAATCAAAATGATTTAGAAAAATATATGGAACACTGAAGGATTGTTATTGAAGTGCTACAATAATATTAATTATTTTGTTAAAATGTCAAACCAATTCTTCCCGCCTCCATCATCTTACTTCTTCCATCTTCATTTTTTTTTGTTCAAATCACAAAAATCAGAACTTAGAAAAGCCCAAAATAAGATATTTATGTACATATTTACACTTATATAAATACTTACATATATATAGAGATGGTTCATATATAAGTGTATTAATTAAACGAGTTTTACTTCAATAATACATTTTATATATATATATATGGGTTCACATATATACACACATGTATAAGTGACCAAAGTTAATTGGTGCGGATGAGTTGTCAATTCAGATTATTTTTTTTGGGGGGGGGGGGTTTGATAGATATGTGTGTATATATATGTGAACCCATATATATATAAATGTATTATTGAAGTAAAACTCATTTAATTAATACACTTATATATGAACCATTTATTTATATATGTATATGTGTACATGAATCTCTTATTTTGGGCTTTCTAAGTTATGATTTGTAAAAAAATAAAAATAAAGATGGAAGAAGTAAGATGGTGGAGACGGAAATAATTAGCTTGACATTTTAACAAAATAATTAATGTTGTTGGAGCACTTCAATAACAATCCTTAAGTGTTCCATATATTTTTCTAAATTATTTTGCTTCTTTCTCTTTCTTCTTATAATTTTCTTCCATTTTTCCAATTAACTTTATTAATGGCCAAAAAACCCATCAATCTGTTTGATTTAATGGAAGCTTTGGACAGAAGGGCCATTAATGTTCAATTTGAATAGTTTAAGGGCTCAATTGACACAAATTTGAGTTTAGGGGCTTAATTGAAACTTAGGACATAGTTTGAGGGCTTGTGGTGTCATTTACTCAAAGATTTACATAAAAATGGGAGTTAAGTCAATGGATTACGATAGCCGTTAGGAAAATTAGACATTACTTTCCATTTTTACGTAATACTTTGAAATTCCCTTGCACACAGGGGGTAGATATTAATGATTATGAAAATAAGGGAGGGGGGGGGGTGTTAGTCTAATTTCACATACAAAATAAGGGACAAAGTAGAATAAAACACTTTCTCATAGGTTACATCAATATTTTCTTGCAGAGATATCAAGCCCGACAACCTTCTACTGGATAAAAATGGTCATATGAAGCTGTCAGATTTTGGTCTTTGCAAGCCTCTTGACTGTTCAAATTTACATACCATGACTGGAAATGAAGTGAATGTCAATGGATACTTCCCTGATAATGGAATAGGTAGCCACTGGGATAGTTCTCATGAACAAAAGCAGAGTTGGCAAATAAATAGGAGGATGCTGGTATGCAATGAATTTTTGTCCTTCTAAATAGTGCTTCTCCAGACCAATTCTTTTCTTCCAATTTTTGTTCAAGTAACTATGTAATTAGAAGCACTACAACAAACTTCACTGACAAAATTTTTTTGTCACTAAAATTATGTTTTTCCTCACAAATTACATTAGTAACAAGATTTTGTCACAATGTCGTCACCAAAACTGCGCAACCGAAAGGCTGGGTGACAAAAATGGTTTCTGTAACAAAAGGTTTTTGGTCATTACAAGTCTATGCGTCACTAGTGCCACATTTAAAGAAAAACCCTTTAGTGACGAAACTCTAAGTGTTGTCACCAATCTCTTGGTTGTCGCGACTTTTGTGACGAATTTTGTCTCTTCACTAAAGGTATACATTCTGCAACCTTCCGACATTAAAGGAGTACATTTTGTGACAAAAATGTATTCGTCAGAAAAGTTTCTTCGCTAATGGTGCACATTTTGTGACGAAAATGTGTTATTGTAACAAACATTTTGTCACTAATTAACCAGTTTCTCCTAGTGAATTGTTAGAAATAAATTTAATAAATATCTTGTTGGTTTTCGGAGCTTTGTCATATAGATATGATGCAAGTAGTATACCTGAGATTTCGAAACCATGATTTGGAATTCAAGGACGTCTGGATGTAAATGGTGACCTCTTATAAATGGTTGTGAAGATTAGATGGGCCTAGTTGGAAGTGAGACCAATGGCAGATGGCCCACAAAACCACTTAAGAAGGTCGAAACCCCCATGGACGAGCACGAGCTTTCGACCTAAGGTAGAGTTGAATTGTATACGAGAGAATAAATAAAGAGAAAAGTAGAATAGGAGAGTTGTACTAATAATTATGTGATTACAAAGACTCTCAAAGTGGGATCCGGCTCCTCTCCATTATATGTTTACTTTGATTTCCCTCAATGCATCCTTAGACGGAATTAATATTTTAATGGTTTAGATCTTCTCACACTAATTAGTGTTCACAAACCATGATTAATTCATATTTTACTGTTATTTGATTGTTTATAATCAAACTACCTACACCAGACAGACTACAATGAAAAGGGTGATTCCTCAAGCTTGGTTCATCAATTTCCAATCTTTGTATGTAGAAAGGAAATAAAGCCTTAAGACCCAGGAAGGAAACAAAGATCAAAAGAGGAGAAGATGAGTAAGTTGCCGTACACAATTTAGAGTCAAATGAGTAGCCATACCAATCAATTAAAACCCAGCTAATTATCACAGTTAGCAATGTTCCGTTTTTTTCAGTGATGATGCAATTATTGGACAATTAATTCTCTGCAAGCTGGATTCAACACCCATTTTTCTCACATTGATGACTGCTCTTGCTCCATGTATTAAAAGGTTAACTATAAATTAATCATGGTAAGTGAACCCTAATTAGTGTGAGAAGATCTAAACCATTAAAATATTTATTGCCACGTGTTAAGCATCTAACTATGCATTGAGGGAAATTGTAGGAAACCTATGATGGAGATGAGCCGGATCCCCCAAAGTGGGTATATATAGGAGATAGGACAAAAACTAAATCTTAAGATAACAGTAAAGGAAAGAAAAGTGAAGTAAATAAATAACTAAATAAAGACTCCATAAGTAAAGTACCCTATCTATGGTGACAAATAAACAATACCATAACTAATATAAATTCTATAAAAAAAATTTACTCCCACAAATAATAAAATATTGCTTTCCAACAGGTAGGACTAGCTCAAAATTAGCTAGAGGAGGTCAGATTGAAGTAGGTAGAGGCCCATTAACACCCTGGAACTTGAGCTTGAGCTGAGACCTTTCTAATCTAAAACATTTGCCCCGCACCTATTGTATTATTTTCCCTTTTCAGTTAAATTCTTTTATCTTATCTAGAAAAAAAGAAGGCGCAACCCCCTTCATCGGTTAGGGAAGCCCTCTTTGTTGGAAGATGATACACACTTAAAAAAGAAGATGAATATGGAGTCCACGAATTTTGACAAGTCTCACCCAACCACTTACAAAATAAAATAAAAAGCTAAAAAATAGGATAATTTTCAAGGGTACACACAAATGAATCTTGTCAATTAAAAGTTGTGTAACGAGTGATTTGATTTTTGGTTTGACATGAATACAAACGCTTTTGGACATGATAAACAAATGGATTTAGGGTATAAATGCCATTCTAAAGTTAAAAAAAAATGATCATAAAGATAAAATTGACTTTTTTTTCACATAAATCAATTTTGGACTCACTTTTAGGTAAAAACTAAAGCTCTCTCAACAAGTATGCTACTTCTATTTCCTTCAGGGAAAATAAGTTCTCAAATATTTCCTCTGTTGTAATCCTTTCTTTATTACTTCCATCACCCCTTTAAAATGAAATATGTGACAATGACTATCTGTAACACAATCTACTTATCTTTTTTCCAATCAGGCATTTTCAACAGTGGGTACACCTGATTACATTGCTCCAGAGGTGTTATTGAAGAAAGGCTACAGCATGGAGTGTGACTGGTTAGTTTATTTTCGAATGAGTCTCTGTGCCATAGTTTCAAACATTTTCTTGTCTTATTATCACTTTTATAAGAAATCCTCTATCTTATTCATCCATTTTTCATTTAGAATTAGGTCAGGTTTTCTACCGTTTAAATTTTGACCATTTACTTCTATTGTAGTTTTTGTTTTGAGTATGTATGATAGAAGCTAATAGTAGACAAGGGTCTATGATTCCTTTACTTCATTACGAATAAATGCAGTGACCTCCCCTTACTTTTTGAGCTAATTACACTCAGCTACCCTACTTTCCGAGAAATGAACCAATCTCCCCTATCGGCAACATGAATATTCTGGTGGATAATTTGCAAATTTCACTATGAGTACATTTTTGTTGTACGGTACGATCATGTATACGTGTCACTGGCCTTTGCAGGTGGTCTCTTGGTGCTATAATGTACGAGATGCTTATTGGCTATCCCCCGTTCTACTCCAATGATCCTATAACAACATGCAGAAAGGTCAATATGCATTGGACTTTTTCCTTTAGATGTTAAGCTAATCTCTTGTCATAGACTGATGTTCTTTAGAAGCCTTCATACTTGTACTAAGAATTAATTTCTCCCATCAATTTTTCTTTTGTGATCTACAGGATTACTAGTACTTCTGAATTGGAATTAAGTACTCCATCCTTCCCTAATTAAGAGTTCATATTTCATTTTTGCATTTTTTAAGAGTGGACTAATTTCATCACAATCAATCGTTTAAAATAAAACTTGTTTCTTATCGCGAGTTTTGGTACATTCTTTATCTTCTGAAAAGGGAAGTGGACTCTCAATTTGTGACATCCTAAAAGAGAATAGCATACTGTTAATCTGGGATGGAGGGAGTATTAGATTAATTATAAGCTATCTTACACCGTTGTGATAGTGTAATCCTTTGTTTAATATCTAATCTTCTCATATTTACTGTGAAGTGTTTCAATCTATTTATAAATGGCTTTGGGGGGAACCTCATATTAATGGCACTAGATGGACCTAGCGCACTGTGTGCCTTGAGTGTCTTTCTGGGGGTCTAGGCAACTAGGCGTTAGGGTGTCTTTTATTTATTTATTTATTTATTAAAGTATAAGATGATTAGAAATCAAACTTCACTTCTTGAAAGGTTATAAGCAGACATTCCCAATAATTTAATTTTCGGTCCAACCCCGTACTTTAAATATAGAAAAATAAGATTGAAAATGAAAAGAAATATAAACCCCCACCCACCATGCTTGGTAGCTACCTTTACGGGGGCTAGGTGGCTGCGCACTAGGCGGTCTTTGAGTCCATCTAGCATATTGAAAACAATGATTCAACAGTAACACTTGTGGATTCAATAATTCATCCAAAAGGTGTGGCTCAATTGGCGATCTGCGCTCTAAGTGGGTGAACCAGTGCTGAGCTGCAGGCGTTCAATTCCCGCTGGAAACACTTTTGGTCAGGGACAGCTAGTTTCCTGAGCGGGGATTTGTCCCATCCCAATGTGGAATGGGGACACCTCGTGGCAAAGACCTTTGGATTCAAGGATTCAATAATTATATCTTGCTGAATTAATGTTCAAGAATACACCTTAGGTGAAACTTTTTACAAAATAGTTAGGATTTGCTACTGAAATAATTGACTGCATTCGAGGTCTCTGTCATGTTTGTTTGAGAATAATGTAGTTACTTGAGATCATTATCACTTACACAGTCGTTTTCTTTTTCTTTTCTTTTTATTGATTGATCTTCATTTTATCTAGAATTTTGTGTACCTGTCTTCAACATTTATTGAAAGTTATTACTTGAACCTCACAAGAAACCGTGCAATGCATTCTCTTTCTAAGTTCATCGACGTGTTAAATGTTGTGTGATGTAATCAAAATTTATCAGATTGTGCACTGGAAACAACAATTAAAATTCCCAGCAGAAGCAAGGTTGAGCCCAGAAGCGAAGGACCTAATACGTGGGCTGCTTTGTGATGTTGAACATCGGCTAGGTACACTAGGGGCAGACCAAATAAAAGTATGTTTTCTTAGTCAATTTTATATGTATGTATTTTTGTAAGTTACTGTTTCACCCTCCCTTCCTTTAACTATTTCTTCCTCATTTTTTGTTTTTTCTTGAACTGGATCAGGCCCATCCTTGGTTCAAAGATATTTCGTGGAAGACGCTCTACGAAATGGAGGCAGCTTTTAAACCTGAGGTGAATGGGGAGCTTGATACTCAAAATTTCATAAAATTTGATGAGGTGAACATTTTTACTTTTTTACTTTTTCCATATTTCTTTTTATAGTACTTACTGAAATTGTTGCCATTATTAATTATTAGTGGAGTGGTGGGTTTTTTTGGGCTTCTTTGTTTTCGTTTTTCACTTTACCCTGTTCTTAATGAGAAATTAGTCTTACCTCCCCTGTTTTCATAATCATTAGACTTTGCCCTGTGTGCAAGGGAATCTCAAGGAATTACAAAAATGTATATTCTTTTGTGTGTGTAGAAGGGGGAAGAGGGGGGGGGGGGGGGAGTGTATAATTTATTAATGTCCTTCAACTTAGCACCCTGTTTTTATGTAATTCTTTGAGAATACCCCGCATGCTGGGGCCAAAGTCTAACGATTATGAAAATAGGGGTTAAGTCTAGTTTTGCATATAAAATGGGGGAAATTCAAAAAGGCCTTTTCATTAATATATGTTTACACCATGTCCTTGTTCCTTTGTTGTACAAGTCTAGCTTGATAAACTATGTCCACAATGGCATAGTTGAGTTCACTAGATTTTTATATTTCGGGAATCTCCAACATCCGCTTTATTCATAGCATGTGTAAGCAAAGAGGGTGGGGTATTTTAACCCTCAATTTCCTTTTCCTTATTGTTATAACAGTCTAATGCTCATGTTTTTGCCTATCGTTATTCTCACAAGGAACTGTTCGGCATCCACGCATTCTTCCAAAATTGTATATTAATCTCTAACTCTACAGAGAATTTAGCATTCCCTAGAAGATGAACTTCCATGGTCTCTCTCCACCATATTAAAACCCAACCTATTGGCTTGAATCCCATACTTATTCCTAATCAGTGGTGAAGCTACCTTGTGTTCAATGGGGTCCCCTTCCCAATACGCCAAGTATAGTTGTATTCAGATTCTTTTATGATATTTATATCATTACCCTATCTTATTTTACTGTGATTAAATACCAAGTTTCTTATCTAATGTTGGTATAAATTCCACTTATATGCCAATTTATTATAATAAGACATAACACATTTCTTCTACAATATTTACTATTTATTTTATCATCTTATTATTAATTAATTTCTTTTTTTTTGCTCTAAATTGTGTTAACTTTAGTTTGTTTTTGTTCTTCAACACCACATCCAATTTTCTGATGTAATTCACCTTATATAAAAACTATATTTGGTAGTTAATTTTTTTTTTTTAATACAATCTGCGCTCGTTATAATTCACTCCTAGCTTCACCCCTGTTCGTAATTATCACCCAAGGCAAGCCTTGTTCAATGGGAAGTTCCACAACCATTTCTCAAGAAGGCATTTATTTCTTAGAATGTAGTTATCATTTCCTAAACCCGCTGGTTTTTGGCTTCCACCACAATTTTTATAATTTATTTTCCAATTTTTCAAGATGAAGATAAAAATTCAGTTAGGATGCTACTAACACTGAGAAAATGATCTGAGACAAATCTAAAGAGACCTCATGTCTAACACTGGGGAGTAGCTCATCGCACTTTGATAGAAACATAGTCTATTGAGTTTTGAAAACACCAGATTTATAAGAATATCAGACCAAGTAAATACAGAGATATGAACTTTATATCCCTTAGGGCTGATTCTCTAATCAACTCAAACAAACACCCCAACCCATCTCAAAATAAAAAAATCCTGAAACAATTACCACATTAAAGTCTCCCCAAAACACAGTCTAAGCAAAATACATACACCTGCTAACTCCTCCCATAAAGTTCTTTCCCTGTGTAGAACTTCAAGGTTAATAAATAATACCTAGAACTGGAGGCCACCACACCTACAAATTCATGTGAACTAATTCGTCGTTAACTTTTCCCATTCATTATCAAACAATGTATTTACCCCATTTTTGTTGGGTTTTATTTTTCTCTTCAATGTATTTACCCCATTTCGTTGTTTTTTTTTTTTTTTTTTTTTTCTCTTTTTTCACTGCTGCTCCATCCAAAGGGTGACTAAGGGATAGGCCAGTCAAGCTCCAACTCGGAACAAACAAGGTTGATTCTTCTATTATACCCAGCTCCAACGCCAAAAAAATAAAAAATAAAAAAAATTGAGTTAGCTCACATCCCATACAATTATACCTGGCTTCAATCCAGTCCACTTTTCTCAAGAAATGTATATTATAGTTTATAAGGGAGCTTGGTCCCAAACCAACTCAATCTTTTTAGCAGATAGGTGAATAATCTCTCTTAAATAGTAAATTCGTGCACAACCTAGGATGTGGTTTATGCTTGTAAGCGAAAATTACATCACAAGTAGTGATCAACACTGACACCATCTACACAACTCTCTCTCTCTCTCTCTCTCTCTCTCTCTCTCTCTCCTCCCCTCCCTCCCTCCCTCCCTCTAAATTGTTAAACTGGAAAACAACTCTCTTTGTCGCATTACTATTTTTATCTTAACATGCACAATTATATCTATATAAGTATATGGAGGTTGTGGGTTGTTCCATTTCGGTGGGACTTTCATAAGAAACATTTAAGGGTTTAATCAACAAGTTAGAAAAGGAGTATAGGTATACATATATACACACACGTTAATGAAATTAATCTTTTTAATTATTACAAATGTGGATACATTTTCTTTTATGCATGGTTATGCAATAGGCACCAAAATTCTCTATCGACGTGAATAGTTTTGCCGGCACGATAGGCACAAGTAATGCTCTATAAACATGGTTAGTGTCATAGAGACAAGTTATACCTAGTGTGTATATATGACCTTTAGTCTTAATGTTAGCTCAAACTCGAAGAATCCTCTGGTTGGACCCATGTTATCTTTTCCTTCACTTCTTCCAATGGGTGCCTGAATCTCCATTCGATTTTAGCAAATGTTACCTATCACCTTGCTATTTTTTTCGTGGGTTTCTCTATCCAAAAAGAGATACTGGTTCATTTCATTTTACATGAGAACTGATGATGTGGCACTCCGCCTGCATCTGAAGTAAGATAAACGGTATATTTCATTGATTCAAAGAATTTATTCCAAGAACTGTGCGCTGTTTTACTCTTTGCCTTCATTATTACTACCTTTCATAATATCTTCATGCCCCTTTTTTCCATCAATATTGATTATTAACAATTTTGATGATGTTTATTGTGCTGCTTATTTGAATAATGCATTCTGTTATACGTTCATATTATGCAACAGGTGGAGCCGCCACCAGCAAGAACGGGTTCTGGACGCTTAAGAAAGGTGTGCACTTTATCCAAACAATGGAGAAGGAAACTCTTATTTGCACAAGTACCTCAATATGTTTAACCTTTATCTGCAAAAATTATTACACAATCACTGCATCTGAAATATGTGACATAAACCATTATTGATTATTCATATTTTGTTAACTTTATTAAGAATTTTATTTTCTTATTATAATGTTGGCAGATGCTGTTAACTCCTAATGATTTAAATTTTGTTGGCTATACATACAAGAATTTTGAGGCGGTCAAAGGGTTACATCGTCCTCCAGGTATGTGAAGTTTTATGAACTCAAATATAATTTTCATTTTTCCTGTATCTCCATTTTTCTATTTATTTATTTAACATGCATGCTATGTTTTATTCCAAAAATTCTTTAAGATTCCTAGTATTTTGGCTAAACAAAACATTCTTGCAAGCATGAGCAAGTTATATCTTTTACTCAATTGCTATCATTGGCTAGGTTCAAAGTCTCAAATATTAAGAGTTATGATGTTTGCAATTGTGTCAGTGATCCAGTTATGCTTAAACGTCATCTCTCTCTCTCTCTTGTAGGTGATTCTGGAGTTCAATGCTCTGCCAAATAGATGAGCAGAAATGCGGAAATGCTAACTTGATCTGTCCATTATTAGCTGATACAGTTTTGGGCCTGGTACACACAAGCCCCATAACGAAGAATGTGAGCACGCTTTCTCAGTTCGGTCAGCTCTTTGACATGCTTTGAACGATACCCTAATTTCAATATAACCAATGCTTAACAATAAAAGTTTACTACTATCGTGAAACAATGGTACGTAAATATGTCTTAAAAAAGAAACTAGAATCTTAATTTGCGACATCCCAAAAAGGAATACTTGACTCTGCTAATACTCGCTCAGATGGTGAGATTTTGGTCATTTCGGCTAAAAATTTGGCAAGTTGTGGCACTCAAATACCATTTAGACCCGTTGTGTTCTGACCAAAAATCTAGCGTATGCAGAATGCTACCTCCCCTATGTTTAACTCCCTCTCAAAATCAAGAGTACCGGTTTTCATTCTGTGTCATGTATAAATAATCAATGGGCAATAGAAAATAAATTGTATTCCTGACCAAATTGATTAATGTTTATCTACTTTCACACTGTAAATGAAAATACTTGGCATTGCCCATTTTCCTTAAAGTTTGTTCCTTTCTTCTTAAGCTCAACCTTTGCTCTCTTGTTTTTACTGCCCATCTCATCTTTATTTCCCAAAAACCATGTGTGTTTAATCTCATCTGCTTGTCAACTAATAGTTTCTCTTCCAATTAATTTATTTAAATTTTTAGCCACCTATTAGTTTTTAAAAACTTGCTCGAAAATGCCAAGGCCTGTTCACACACACACAAACATATATATGCATATGTCACTCTCTAGAAGTTGGTTAGTCTTATGTAGACACACATTACCAATTAATCATCAAGCCAAATAGGCAAAATAAATTCCTGGGTACTTTTCTTGAAAGTAGTACTGTTGATTCTTGTTCTTAAGGTACAAAATAATTCATTTGCATGTGCAATTTTTTATATTGAAAAATAGTTCACTATATTGAGTTTTCAATTTATTTTTATTTTTGTTGCAGGACCTTGCAAGTGTACACTAATATTGGAGTAATTCCCCAAAACGCCCCGAGAAATGGGTTGGCTCAAGCTATAACGGCGGTTTGATTTTAATTGTTCGTGTACAAATCGAGTAACTGGAAAATGTGCAAAAGGCTGTAACCATTATCATCAAATATTGATATAATGCAATGATATATTCCTTCTTCCATCCTCCTTTTCTCTTCGCTTAATCATATTGAGAGAAATGATGGTCACGCAATTAAAAATTTCACAAAAAGTTAATTTACGAACACACTAGATATTTCGTTAGATATAATCAGTATCAAGTATGTTCGTTAATCCACTTTTTGTACAATGATGCATAGCTTTGAAGTCGAGGGCAGGTCCCGGATTTTTTGGAGAGGTTAATATCGATACTTAATTAGACCATGCTGGATTGAACTAGGCCTGTCAATGGATTGAATATGGACCGAATCGTGTTGTATTCAAATCTGATTTGATTGAGTAAAAATATGAATCCGATCCAATCTGGGAATCGAAAGGTATAAGATACTAACCCGATCCAATTAGGAACAGACATATATCCGATTGAAATACTAAAGAATTAGCCGCACCATGGCTTTAATCAAATCTTATTGCTAGATCAATAGTTATATTTATAAATGTGCAAGTATATATATATATATTTATATAAATATAAATGTGTCTATATAAGCCGAACTAAATTCTAAACGGATCCGAAATATATATATATATATATTGAATTGCAAACGGATCAAGATTGGTATATATCCATATTAGATTTGTTAATCAAAAGGCTTAATGGTATTCAGATAAATGGATTAAGGATTTTTCACCATATCCGACAAATCATATCAAATTCGGATAAAAATTCAATTTGTTGACATGCCTAAATCTTGGTCGGCCACTTGGGGCTGACACACCTATCTCCCACTCTAATCAAGAGTTATTGTTTCTACAGTGAAGAAAACACTAATATCAATTGATTTATCATAAGATTCGAGAAAAATTATTGTATTATGAAAAAAATGCAATATTTAACTTTAGAAGTATCAAGAAGGAAAACATGATTCTAAAATCTACATTTGGGAGGGAGGGTGGGAAGGAAGTATAGTTATCCATGCTTCGGCTTAGCAAATTTCAAATCATCTAAGAAAATTTGTGTGATCAAATGTTCTCATGTCAAAGTAACAATCTCATGTTTTACAATGGTCAGTCTTTCAAGTAATTAGTAAAAGGTGTGGGACTCAACCTTTTTGTTTGGCAATTGTCAAAAAAAATAAAAAAAGTTTTTGTTTGGCCATAATATCTTTGGTTTCACCGTTGAAAAATGTTAACAAGTTGTTTAAGAGGTAGATGTTAAATATACTATATAAAAAAAAAATTCCTGTATAAGTTGCACCTTTTGTTTAATCCAAGTTGAACCCTTATTCTTTTTTTTTTTATATACAAATAGTCAATTGCATAACATATGTTCTTAGGTAGCGTTAACATCATTCCCTAACTTTGTCTCGAAAGGTGTGCAGCTCAAATTTCGTTATGTCATTAGATACAACACTTGGTTTTACTCCCACCCAAAAATGCTACTAACAATTCTATTTCCACCCTACTTATTTTATTTTTACACAATGGTTTTTATCCTATAGTTAATAATTTAATAAATAAAACTCAGATTTAACTAACCCATTCCATCTCACTTAATTCATTTTAAAAAATTCAACCCAACCTCATTGAATGCATTTCCCTCCAAATTTCTTGATCATCTTCAACCAAGTTTTGTTTCCAAATTCGGTTAGAACAATTATAGCAACAAAATACCTAGCAAAAACCTCCATTGATGCAACACAAAAAAACCTAAGTTGTAGAGAATGGTAGAGAAGAAATAATTGAAGATTAATAAGGTAGAAAAAGTTAATGTGCAGAGGAATGCTTTTTTTATTGTGTTTAATGTTTATTTTATTTTGTTAACATCCGCAACAAATATATACACAATAAAACAAATTTGGGTAGCAAAGCAGGTCCCCTTGGTTATAGGGAATTGAATTCTTGGCCATTATTCAGTTTCTGGAGACTGAATGTGTACATTTGAGAACAACTGGAGGAAAAGAATCATTCGGTCCTTGAAAACCGAGTAAGGTCCTATTATTCGGTTCTTTAAGGCCGAGTACAAGCCTATTACTTGGTGCTTAGGGGCCGAGAAAGTGCTGAAAAAACTCTATAAGGCCACATATTTCCCCCACGACCGAATTTGCATAAGATACTTGATTTCTAAAGACCGAGTGTGAACAATTGGTGCACACTAGAAGGAGAATGATCATTCAGTTCTTGAGAACTGATAATGGTGCCGGTTTTTCGTTCTTTAGTGTCAAGTATAAACCTACTACTTGGTGCTTAGGGACCGATTAATGCATTATCAATAAACATTATTCTGTATATCACTTATATGTTATTTGTGTTTACAAGATGTGTGTTCTCTTGAGTCTACAATATGGCAAGATTGTTCGTTTATTTAAAAAATTGATTTTTCTTTAATTGAAGGAATATCTCAAAATCCAAAGTGTGTTCACGTGTTTATCGAGCATGTGATTAAATTAGAGCCTCCTAATTCAATCAAAATTAATCCCAATGGTGTTGATGGCCAAAGTTTCGAGGATACAATTATAGTTGTGCCTCTTGATTCACGTTATTTTAACGACAAGAATTTTGATGGCAATGATTGTAATCCCGATAATGGTGAAATTCGTCTTGACTCCAAGCTTAATTCGGATGATGATTGTTTATTATCTCTCCCAATGGCCGATTGTGAACAATCTCTCCCAATAGTGCGAATCCTATGAAGAATAATGTTAAAGAAATTAAAATTGATATGACTCCAGTATTTGTAACGAATGAAGTAAGTACCAATGAAGTTACATATATTGTAACACGATTTTGATTGAGTTAATTTATTGTGATAATGTGTGTTTTATAGTTATTTACTTCTCGATATAATTTAGTTGATTGGTGCCAAGGTCAACGAAGATGCATCCGAACTATTGTCGTAACAATGAAATCCAACAAAAGAAATGGTACGAGGAGGTGATCAAGGCTATTATTGAGTTGTGAAAGATGCGAGATATATTGTAGAAGGAAAGAAAATCTCAACAAGAAAAAAATGTGCTATAAGAAAGTGTAATTGCCCATTCAAACTCCGGGGTGTGAATGTTTGTTGTTCGCGAAGTTCTAATGATGTAATTTTTTTGTATATGAATGACAACAACTTTTATCATTATAAATGTGAGATAGGGTGAGATTTTAAATTTTTTAAATAATATTGTAAATACAGGTGAGATAATTAAGTTTCCACCTTATGACATGTAAAGAAATATAAAAGTAAAAGGAATAACTAATTATAAATATAAATTTCAATGTATTTAAGAGTAGCCCCAGTAAGCTCATGTATTTTCCCTAGTCACCTCAGTCCTAAGGAACCGAGTAATTTGTTGTTGTTATTTTCTTGAGGACCGAGTGTAAGCCAATTATTCAGTACTTTAAGATCGAGGGATCAATAAAAAATTATAGCGATTTCATGTATTTTCTCCAATCACCTCGGTCCTGAGAAACCAAGTAATTTGCTATTGTTCGGTTCTCGAGTACCGAGTATAAGCCAATTTTTCAGTGCTTTAGGGCTGAGAAAGTAATAAAAAAAATCCAATAAGCTCATGTATTTTCCCCAGTCACCTCAATCCCAAGGAACCGAGTAATTTGCTGTTGTTCGGTTCTTGAGGACCGGGTGTAAGCCAATTATTCGGTGCTTTAGGGCCAAGGGGGTAATAAAAAAATTATAATAAGTTCATGTATTTTCCCCAATCAAGTCGGTCTTAATGAATTGAGTAATCTGATGTTGTTTAGTTCTTAAGGGCCTAGTGTAAGCCAATTATACAGTGCTTTAGGGCTGAGAGAGATTGTTTTGGTTGTGAAGAGGGAAGAAGATTGCTTTTATTGCTACTAATTGTTTGTTAATTAATTAATCCAGTAATAATTATTCAAGAAGTAATTATAATTAATTATTAATTATATGTATTAGAGAATGAGAGTGGTGTGAGGACTTGTGGGAATAAAAGCGAGAAAAAATGAGTTAGTGGGAGTGCTAGTGAGAATGGGAGTAAAACAAAGTAATAATATGTGGGGTGACAATATCACCACCCTAAGTTAACTAGTTGTAAGTGTGAGTTTTTTATGAAGGATGCACAAGTTTAAGGTTCCCATCTCTATCCCATTCTTTGAACCATCTGAATCTATATAGCTTAAATAAAAGTAAAACATATGAGAAAATGGGAGTTGGTTTTTGAACTATATTGAAAATGAGAACACTAGGCTATATTAAGTGCATATGATTTATCCGGTTGTAAAATTATTGAAAACAAAAACTAAATTTTTTATATATATTTTTGTTTTATAGGGAGTTAAACTCATTGGGCGGTGGGAAAGAAAAAGATGGAGAATTATGTTTCACTGAATAACTCATATTCTTTTCCAACTTCGAATAAAACTAATATATTTTTTTTTATCATTTTTTAACTTAATAATCAGATAGACCCTTTATTGTTCATGTAAAATGATTCCATGGAGATTTTTTATATCAAACACCACCAATGGAATACATTTTGGAGCATCTCTTATGAGAAGGAAATTGAGGGAGCTCAAAATAATAATTTGGCTTGTGCCTAGAGAATTGGACAAAGTCTAGTAGAGAAGGAAAAAGATAAACCCCAGAGCTAGACAACTTTAGCCTTAGAGCCGAGTAGAGTAAAAATTGCAGAGTATAATCAGGCTATTAGAAATACTGAGAACACCAACATGGTTGTTTCTCACTAATGAGGACAGAACATCTGTACTAGTCGAGATTGGCATGCTGCCACATTGAGATGGGCGTTATGACCAACAATGGAGAGACAGCCGTAAAGAAGTTAGTTATGGATAAGGGCTAATCCACCTGTAAAATGCTGGAGTAGAGTCAAAATTTTGCTCTTTATAATCTTTTTACTATTTACCTTAATGAAATAGAGTAACCCTAATTTTATACATATAAATAGAAAGGGAAGGTTTTGTCAGACTTCAAGCCTTGGACAGAGGAAACCTACTTGCAAACAAAAAGAAAATGTGCTACTAGAATAATTTGAAATCCCTGAGGAAACCTAAGGGAATATAAAAATCTTTGTCTAATTTCCATTACTAAGGGAATATAAAAATCACACAAACATGCAAAAAGAAGATGTATTGTTAGAATGATTTGAAATCCCTGATGAAACCTACTTGTAAACAAAAATCTGTTGTTCATCACCTTCTTTAGTTCATTCTTATACTGAACAAGTACATTCACAATATTTACGAGCAAGTACATATGTTTGTAAATTTTATTTTGTGATAAAATTAAATATTGAGAAATATTGGGGAAATGAATTTAAAGCTTGGTAAAGAAAAACCGAGATTGTCAAATTAAAATCAATTTAGATTTTAGAAGGTTAATTTTTATTTTTTAAAAAAGTAAAATTTAAAAAGCTTTAATTATCAAATCCCACAAGAGATGGGCCAAATATGGAAAGATCAAGGGCCAGAGAATTCACCACTGATTAGTTTGATTTCTCTACCACATATATGTACTTAAGATAAAACAAAAACACTAATTTAATTTAATTTGAATTTGTTTTGAATTCAAAAATCTTTAATTAATACCTTTAAACATTTCTTAGATTTTGGAAATGAAGATTCGATCTAGGGGATAATAATTTTGAATCAAAAAAAAATTCAACCAAGGGTATTGTTGAAAAGAAAAAAAAATTATTATAAAAAATTTTTAATTCATAATTATCCGCCATTCGGATAATTACTAATTTTCGAAATGAGGTGGGCTAAAGTCAAAACAGTTCGAATTTCTTGTAATAAAAACAGGATGCCCTTTTTTCCCCATGGCCGGGTAGCAAAAATTAGAGATGAGATTTAATGTGACATCAATTTCAAGAAGATACAAATAATGATCAAATCATATTTTAGGAAGGACATCTTCTAAATTTAGTGAATTACTAATTTAATACATTAACCCCAAATCGGAGCTACCCAAAAATATTATTTAATCAAGATTATTAATTCTCGGATATTAAATTGTACAATAGTTAAAAACATCGATAAATAAAACTATAAAATTTTATGTCAATTTTTTATGTAAGTTCTACAATCAATTTTTTCAATACATGGTGGCTATAATTGATATGTCAATTTTTATATCAGATATTTAAATCTCTTTAGAATTATTGCAATAGAGGCATAAGTATTAGCTTTTTGTTACGCGGTCCATTTCAAAATAATAGTTTTATTTTGACTTTTATATCTTTAAAAAACAATATTAATGTTAACCTACTAAATGATTTATAATACAATTTCATTTATATTGTAAAATTTGTTATATTGATTATATTCCAAAAATAAAAAATAAAAAATAAAAATATGACTATCAATTTAGACATGCCAGAAGAGAAAATGAGACTATTAATTTAAGACCGATGGAGTATTAACGTTGGTGACTGAGGGAGCACAAAAATTGGCTAAGTCGAACTAGGCTGGCCCAATTTATTTTAAGAGCCCAAACAGTGAATCAGGTCAACGGGTCTGGCACGAATAAAAGACATGTTGAGTTGAAGACTGACCGAAGTTGCAAGACGGCCAAGCCAAGGCCGACTTTGACAAGGAATGGCACACGTGGCCTCACATGTGAAAAGTGCATGAAGAGAATCATATCGAATCGCACAGTCCTGTACAGAATCGTACTAAATAATACCACGCCATTAAAAACGTACGGCTTCAAAAGTTATTAGTTATGGATAAGTGATAGAAGGCTGGAGTGTTATCCAAGTCTTACCTTATAACCCTAATTCTATACATATAAATAGAAGATGGAGGGCTCGGAATAAGGGTTGGTAGTTGAATACTCAGGTTATTAGTAAATTGCTTGCTAGCTTTTTCTGATTGAGAGAGAAAGCTTGAAGTATGTATATCCTTCATTGATCAACAACCTTAAGAGCTTAATATAACAACCACACACATACAAGGGGAAGATGTATTGCCGAATTAGCATAAACGCTACCGGGGGAACTTATCGTACCAAAAAAATCCTCTGTCCAATTTCACATTCTCGCTACCATAACAAAACTCTTTTTCTTAAATCATTACTGTGGCTTAGGCCTAAAATTTTGCACCACCTATAGTTGGCGTCATTTGTGGGAACGGGAGAAAAAGTTTTCATTCCCAATGAGTTTGTGAGATTAGCACTATTACCATGCCTCAAACAAGAGCAGTCACCTCACGGGCTTCACAGGTGCAACCGACAGAGGATGGTTGCAGATTGCCACCCATCAAACGAAATAATCTACTGATACTGCCGACCAACCAAAATAGGGGACCGGTTGACAGCAACTGTGATAACCACGATCTCGCTATCAAGGGTACTGACAATGATGTGACACAACTCAGGATGAAAAATCAAGCCCTACATGAACTCTTGAGGAAGTACATGGAAAAGTCCGCTTCTAGGAACGACGAAGAAGAGGACCCCGTGACATCGGCCACCAGTCGGCCATGTCAAAACAATGAAGCCTCAGAGAACCAGATACCTGATTGAACCCAGAAATTGCATTTCTAATCCTTTAAACAAGGCTCAATTAGCTTATAGTTACTGTTTAGAACTGGAATTTGCATGTAAATTCAGTTTAAGCATGAAAAGAAGGCAATGCATTGTATTTCTATGTTACTAAGCCATTTTGCAGGCTTAAAATGATTAAGCAACTGAGATTAGATGTAAGAAAGAAGGTTGAATGCAGAAAAATGCAAGAAGAAGAAGTCAATATCCATTCCAAGGCCCGATGAGTGGAAAACTCCGTAAACTACCCCCAACGCAGTAGCAAAAAGAGAAAAATAAAGTCCCTAAGCATTAATAAAGTGAATGCAAGTGTCCAAGAATGATTCCAAGAGAAAAGTAGCTCAATTGAATCAATTCCGGAAGTTTTCGAGCAAAACCGTAAGAAACCCAAAGTTGTAGCTGATCAAAGTTTTTATCCATTAAGAATTTGAAGAAATATCTAGAAATAAAAGTTGTAAATCTTTGAATTACCTACGTGTAAGCGAAAATAGTGCATTAATCGGAGTTCGGAGCTGAAAGTTATAAGCAAAAGAAGAAACCACCAAATTAAAATAAAATAAAATAAAATACGTGAGGATTGATCCCCACATGGCAGGATCGATCCCCACTTTAATTTTTGGCCCGTTTTTGATTTTTAGCTTTTTTCGGCCTGTTTCTTCAAGGATTATTCAAGTCACGACTTGAGACATTTGTGTACTATATAATAGGTCATATATCTCATATTTTAGGGGATGCAACAATTTAGAATCAATTAACAGAGAGGCTGAGAGCACCGTGACTTTCTTGGGAGCTTTTGCATTACATCTGACGATTAAACTTGAGAGTTTCTTGTTTAATTCCTTCAAATAATTGTTAGTTTAGTTTATTTATGATCTTTTGTGGCTAGAACATTGCTGTAATCAACATTCAATTCATCATTGAATGCAATTTTCAATTCAAGTCTTAATCGCATTCCGGGAAAACTCTAGTTTTATATTTTTTTTCAATTTGATTGCTTTTAATTGTTTGTTTGCTTTGCTATTCATAAATTAGTTCGTTTAGATCATTAATATATATATTCTGAAATCAACCTTAAATCCACGTTTTTGGGACTGGTTTTAGGATTTATAGATCTAGTTTATCGATTTTTTAATTTTTCGTCGATTTATGCTTGATCATTGGCCTAGCTTTTAGCTAGGACGCTAGGAGGCCACGATGTTGATGAGTCCGAGGGTTCTGAGGAGAGTAGGGAGGATCAATCAAATGTTGATGGAGGAGACTACCAGGAGACAGCTGATAACTGCATTGGCCCATCGACCAGTTAGGCTAGGGACTATGATTCTTTATGTTCTATGCATGTTTAGATCCCGTAGGCTTAAGTTGTTGCTGTTAGGGAGGTGTTTGCATTTTATATATTTTATTTTGAACTTATTTGTATTATATATTTATATCTATTTTGTTCAAATGAAATGTGATACTCCTGTTGTTGTTATTTGTTTAATTTTTTGAATTATCTACTTATATCTGCACTAATTGTTTATCTAGATCCATTATGTGAAGCTATATAGATACATATTCTGCATTTAACATCAATGTTGTCTAATTATTCTTCTCCCGCATATAAAACATCATCGCAAGATAGGAGTCTAGATGATTTACCTATATTAGGGCCAGGTGCAGATGCCCCTGACCACGGTAATCTGAACATTTCACAGGCCTTGAATTCATTTGAGAGCCCAGTGGGTGGTATTTAGTTTACTTGTGATCCATTGGCATTTTAAGATAAGCTGCCTGATGATGATGTTCAATAGGAGGAGGATGAGAATAATTACAATGACATCGATGTTGAGATGTTTGAGGATATTGAATCAAGTGGAGAAGCTAAAAGTGTATAAAAGTCAAGTCCAACTACATTAATTGCTACTAAGGATCGATTTAATTATGATCCTACTGAGCCATCGGATTGGGAGTATGATAAATCTATGAAGGAAGTTGATCAACTTGAGAAGTAGTAATCTGATTCATCTGCAGGAGCCCCTTTGCACGTTAGAGTAAAACATTCTTGGCCCGCTCGATTTACCGAAGTGGCTAAGGCGAATAAGAAAAAGCTATTTGTAGAAGAATAGTCCGATCTTTTTATGGTTGAACAGTGTGAATATGAAAAAGAGTCTGACCCGTCCATGATAAAGGGATATTATGAGAAATTTGATCAGCATGGGGATGAGCAATCTGATTCATTTGAGGATTCCGATTCAAGAAGTAGTAGTGATGAGTCTGAAGATTTTGATGAGTTTAAAAGGGAGAGTTCTAGCATTTCATTCTAGTGGTCTAATTCTTCTAATGAAGATCAAATGATGCCATACAAGAAAGTGAAGAGAATATTCTTTCCACTTGAAGCTACTATTGATGTAGATACTCTATATCACTTACATCCAAAAGATCAGAGGTACGTGCAGGATGAGATATTCCTGTTCATCTATCTAGAAGTGAACATTTAGGCTCACAGAAAGAGTATGGCGGGTAGAATGGTCCGTTTAACGTTTTATAAAGGCGAGTTGAGAATCATAAGACCTATAGTGTGGATTGTCGACATACATGATGAAGGCATGAGAAATTTAGTTGGATCTTTCGAGATCTGGGGTATCACAATCTTCGTTTGACTCAGCCTCCGCCTGAATCATACGTAGAACTGAAGGTAAGTAGTTTAGGATTTTTCTCTTTTTCTTTCTTTTTTTTTGTTTATTTTTAGTTTTTGGTAGATTTGTTGTTGCTAACATGTAGATTTTTGAGAGATTAGGCCGCTCTCAGGTATCTCTTCCCTCTTATTCATTTATTTTGTACTTATTTTGTAACTTGGGGACAATGTTGGATTTTAGTTGGTGGATGGATACTTGTGGTCAAATTTTTTCGAAAAGTCTGTATGCAAATAACTTAGGATAGTCTTTTTGTATTATTTTTATTTTCTTTCTTTCAATTTTCAAAAAGAAAAAAAAATCTTGTAAGTTTAAGTTGTCCCACTAATCCTATTTTGCTTTCTCTCATTAGGCGACGATGCATTCATGAATTGATTTAGTATACGGTATAGTATCATATAAACTAGAGAAGTTTCTTAATCTTCTTGTAGTTCAAAAGATGCATGCTAAGTTAAATTTATTTGTTAGTGCACTTTTCGGCATTGCTTGATATTAGACCGATAGATCTTGATTAGTGAAATGCTCTGTTCAAATTAAAGTGGAGGCTATATAGCCGTGAGTTTTGTAGATATTCTTTCACATCTGAGAGCTATATACACAAACTTTGATTCATGAAAAGTGTTTTACAAATCGATTGAGTCTCTTAAACTACAATTTCAATTCAGTTTTAAAAGGTAAGTCCATAAGATGCTAAATCATAAAATGCATTGTAGTTGTCTGAATTTAGAAGTTAGAAGTTAAGGAAATGATATAGGCCATCTTTGTTTTAGCTACTAGCCTTGGCCTATCCTTACATTTTATCCGTAGTAGCCTTTTTGAAGCCCGAAGCCTTGTTTTTATTGTTATACCCAAAGTTAAACCTGAGCCAGTACTATAAATTCCACACCTTGGCTCGTTTGTGCAAAAGGCTCAAAAGTGGAGGCACAATGAAGTATTTAACTGGAAAAAAAAAGAATGAAATGTATGCATTGAAAAATGAATATACAAGAATGATGATGTTTATTAAAAATGCAAGTTGAAGGTTGTATGCAATAGAATGAGAATGTGGGTCTCAAAGTAAAAGAAAGAGATGAAATGTAACATTCTGTATTTAATTATGTTGTATTAATCCCATTATACGCATGTGAATGATCGTTTGGTGATTCGGTTGGTCCGAATCGATTTCGGTTGGTAAAAAGGAAGTTTTGGTTCTTTGTGATTTGTGAGTTTTGGTTAACTTTGAGCTATCGTAATTTCTTTGTTTCTTGTCCGATTAAGATTCCGTTCACGTTGGTCTTTAGTTTTCATACCATTCTACAACTTTTGTGTTTTGATCGGAAGCTAAATCTCACTCCTTGTGGGTTAAAATAGGGCGCAAAGTAGTCCCATCGCTAAATTTGGGTTATTCGGTAATGATTCGGCAGAGCGCTTCCTTCGGCTAATTTTTAGAGAAAATCTATCCATAATTTGGTAAAACTTCCTATGAGGAAGTTGTAGATCCTTGAATTACCTTTTCGTGGACATAAAGATCACCCCAATCTGTGAGAATCCGCAAATGCGACCCCCGGGTCTCATCCCCGTTCGTTGGGCGTCTGAAGCGTCGGAAGGGATTCCGTCGCTCCATTTGCTTGGAGTTGTTTGATGATTCATATCCGGTGTCCTTATGTCTATTCTAGATGCAAAGGGGTTCGTTCAGAGTCGCCAGTACGTTTTACGAGAAAACGGACAAAAAGGGTTGTGTAAGGGGAAAGGCTAAAGATAAGCCTTTCTTTACATGTTTTGTCTGCGAAACCAGGATTCTATAGGGTTCGGAAACTATATTACGGTTTGGGAAGGTGTTAAGCACCCATTCCGCCCTTTCGGTCTCTAGTGGTCTTATATGTTTATTCTATGTTGAAAAACTTTGGATGCTTTTACTGACAGTCTACTACTTTTCAAATGAAAACCCTAATTTCTGGGGGAAGACGGGAAATGGATGAAAACCTTTGTGTTCCGAGATCCGATTTTTTATCATTGAAAGATGTAAATACAAATGACAAAAACCTTCTATTTTTGAAAGAGTATCCCGTATTATTTCCTCAGATAATGATGGTTTTCTCGTGTTGCGTTTACTTTTGTAAAAGTTCGGATCTATGTCGGGACTGATTTAATATGGAACTAGAACTCTTTGGGGAGAGTTATCAATCACGTCGCAGTCTATAGAGAAGACAGGATATGTTTGATTCTAATTCCTAGATAAGTCGTATCAGTCTGGGTTTTGAAAACAGAATTTTATCCGGACGATAACATACTTACTCTTCTGGTTTTGCAAACGATTTTATCAGGGTCTTTTGTTTTGAAGACAGTAGACTATTTATAACTTGGCAATAAGCTTATTCAAATAAAACGTGGATAAAACAACAGAAATAAAACAAGTACACAGATAGACCTGTTTAATTACCAGAAGAAACTTTATTTACCTTCCCGACGAGAATAATAATAATAAGAAAGAGAATATAATACGACAGAGAGATCTCCGGCGATAACAATCTTCTCTTTTTTCAGATATTTCCGAGAATTCGGTTCCAAAGACGGGACACGTCGAGTGTCGGGAATAGATTCGATAATTCTTCAGAGATAAGATGATAATATAAAATGCTTGATAAAATCAGACTAAAGCTCCAGATTTTCCAGATTTCAGTTTTCCTCCTGAACCCTTGGGGGTGTTGGCCTATTTATACTGCTCGGGGAAGATTGTCGCGCGACATTTCCCCTAAAAAGGCAAGTGTCGCGCGACACATCTGTTTGTCGCACGACATTCCCGTATGTCGTGCGACAAACGGCTGAAGTGATGGGTCCTGACACTGTGATGTGTCAGAAAGTGGTTGGTCGGGTGCAGAGAGGGATTGTCGCGCGACATGGTGGGATTGTCGCGCGACATTCCAATGATTGTCGCGCGACAATGCGATATGTCGTGCGACAATCCTTGGTAAAAAAAGGTTTGTCGCGCAACAAACCCTCCCGGGGTAGTTTCGAGTGCTTGGGTGGGTCCCGGACTCCAAGAAAAATAGTAGTTCTCGTAGGTCGTTAGGGTTCTTGCGGGGGTCACGGATCGGGGTGTCTACAGACCCTCTCGACTCAAGCTCCTTGCTTGCAAGGAATTGAGACGACTGAAAGAGACCTTGATCCATGGCTCCCGCATGAACTCTAAAGAAGTGTTTATGCAAAAAGTGCTTGTGAGTGCCTCCGGGAAGGGCTTCGTGTTTGGTTTTGCCTCCGAAGAGGGCTTTTGTTACCTCATTGCCTCTCTCGAGGGCTTCGACTTGCTCCACTCGCCTCAGATGGGATGACTACCATTGATCTTTTTTGCGCCTCAGATGGGAGGACTACCATTGCGCCTCAGATGGGAGGACTACCGTTGTGCCTCTCTGGGAGGGCTTCGCCTCAGGTGGGAGGACTACCGTTGTGCCTCTTTGGGAGGGCTTCGCCTCAGGTGGGAGGACTACCGTTGTGCCTCTTTGGGAGGGCTTCGCCTCAGGTGGGAGGACTACCGCTGTGCCTCTCTGGGAGGGCTTCGCCTCAGGTGGGAGGACTACCTGTTGTGCCTCTCTGGGAGGGCTTCGCCTCAGGTGGGAGGACTACCGTTATGCCTCTCTGGGAGGGCTTCGCCTCAGGTGGGAGGTCTGGGAGGGCTTCGCCTCAGGTGGGAGGACTACCGCTGTGCCTCTCTGGGAGGGCTTCGCCTCAGGTGGGAGGACTACCGTTGTGCCTCTCTGGGAGGGCTTCGCCTCAGGTGGGAGGACTACCGCTGTGCCTCTCTGGGAGGGCTTCGCCTCAAGTGGGAGGACTACCGTTGTGCCTCTCTGGGAGGGCTTCGCCTCAGGTGGGAGGACTACCGTTGTGCCTCTCTGGGAGGGCTTCGCCTCAGGTGGGAGGACTACCGCTGTGCCTCTCTGGGAGGGCTTCGCCTCAAGTGGGAGGACTACCGTTGTGCCTCTCTGGGAGGGCTTCGCCTCAGGTGGAGGACTACCGTTGTGCCTCTCTGGGAGGGCTTCTAGATCTGTAAGAAGAAGGAAAAATGCCTCTGGGAGGACTTTCATGAGTAACTTTTGCCTTTGGAGAGGGCTTGTGATTTTGCCTCTTAAGAGGGCTTGTGTTTGTGATTTTTGTTAAAATTTAATTTGTCTCTCTTTAGACTACTAGAGTGAGAGAGAGAAGTTTTCGTGAGGGTGAAAAGAGCTCCTCGAGGTCTAATCTTATCCGAATATCCGCTTTCCTGTATCTTTCTTGAATTTTGTTCTCATGTTTTCCTCGAGTGAGGATACTTTTCTCAGAAGACAGTCTTCGATTTTCTTTTGCTTTCCGTAGCGTGATGATTCGAGGATTTTCCAAACCATCTCTTCTGTATCGTGCTGAAAAGAAAATTTGTTTGAAAGTTCAATCTCTGATCTCTGTTCTTCTCTCAGTTTCTCTTTTTGGTAGGCCCAACATCGTTTTCTATTTTTTGATGCCCTTATTTCTCCCTCTTTTGGGAAAGACTTTTCCTGGCCCTCTCTGTTTTTGACCAGGAGTCTTTTCATCCCTTTGTCGTGATCAGGAGCCTTACTCACCCTAAAACGAAGCCCTGAGCCGTTTTTTGGCCTAGCTATCACTTTTGGTGTGGCTCTCCCTGTCACTCTACATTTCTATTTCTCTCGCTTGCTTTTGGGCGCTCATGCGGGTTTCTCCTCTTTTCTACTTTTTCAATTTTTTCTATTCCCGTCTTATCGGAGAGATGATTTGGAAGTTTTTCGGAGACTACTTTTAACCGTGGCATTCTGTTCTCGCATTTTTCGGAGAGATGATTTGGAAGTTTTCTCTTTGAAATCTTTATCATGGGTGTGCGATTTTAGCAATTTTTTCGAGAACTGCTCCTCGGAAGTCCTCCTGCAGGAGGTAAAAATGAGAAAGAGGTCAAAAAATCAGGGGTGATGGGAGATTGTCGCGCGACACTTCGGTGGGGAGCTCTTTGTCGCGCGACAATGTGGCCATTTGTCGCGCGACAAACTGACCCACTATATAAGCCTCCTGCTGAGCTCATTCCACCTCATTCTCTCCCTTCTCTTTCTCTCTCTAGCTCTCTTTCTCTCTTCTTTCTAGCGCGGAAGCTCTGCCGTGTTTCCGACTTTTCTGGCCTTTTTCATACATTCTACCTATACCGATGGACCCTGCTTATCCCGACAGACTGGAGGGTGACCAGGAGGAGGTCACCTTCACTGACGCTCAGGGCGTTCTCCGCTGCAGCCCTCATCATGACGACTGGGCGGACTTGGATTGGTACGATGAGGATGGGATAGACCGAGGCCGGGCGGTGGTCTATCGAGATGCTATCCGAGCTGCTCCAGTCCCGGATGTCCCGTGGCTCTTGATGGAGCCTGTCTCTCACGAGATTCGCCGTCGATCTCTGGTATGTCTTCTTTCTGTGTATTTATCTGTTCTGTTTCTTGTCGTTTCCTGTATTTCATTTTCAATAATGTTAGTGTGCATGTCTGCCTAGAAAAAACGCCCGATTTAGCGAACACATACTTTTACCTGTGATACCTCTTAGCTTTTAGGAAAAAAACATAATCTACCCCTATAACCCTATAACTCTCATAATTACACCAAAGTACCATCAGTTTTGGAAAATTACATAATTTACCCCTATAATCCCATATCTCTCATAATTACACCAAAGTACCCTCAGGTTTGGAAAATTACATAATTTGCCCCTATAATCCCATATCTCTCATAATTACACCAAAGTACCCTCAGGTTTTGGAAAATTTACATAATTTACCCTTATAGCCCTATAACTCTCATAATTACACCAAAGTACCCTCAGGTTTTGGAAAATTACATAATTTACCCCTATAACCCCATATCTCTCATAATTACACCAAAATACCCTCAGGTTTGGAAAATTACATAATTTACCCCTATAGCCCTATAACTCTCATAATTACACCAAAGTACCCTCAGGTTTTGGAAAATTACATAATTTACCCCTATAACCCCATATCTCTCATAATTACACCAAAGTACCCTCAGGTTTGGAAAATTACATAATTTACCCCTATAACCCCATATCTCTCATAATTACACCAAAGTACCCTCAGGTTTTTGGAAAATTACATAATTTACCCCTATAACCCAATATCTCTCATAATTACACCAAAGTACTCTCAGGTTTTGGAAAATTACATAATTTACCCTTATAGCCCTATAACTCTCATAATTACACCAAAGTACCCTCAGGTTTGGAAAATTACATAATTTACCCCTATAACCCCATATCTCTCATAATTACACCAAAGTACCCTCAGGTTTTTGGAAAATTACATAATTTACCCCTATAACCCAATATCTCTCATAATTACACCAAGTACCCTCAGGTTTTGGAAAATTACATAATTTACCCTTATAGCCCTATAACTCTCATAATTACACCAAAGTACCCTCAGGTTTGGAAAATTACATAATTTACCCCTATAACCCAATATCTCTCATAATTACACCAAAGTACCCTCAGGTTTTTGGAAAATTACATAATTTACCCTTATAGCCCTATAACTCTCATAATTACACCAAAGTACCCTCAGGTTTGGAAAATTACATAATTTACCCCTATAACCCCATATTCGTTCTCTTGTCTGCAGTGGGTTGGCCGGGGTTGGGGTTCTCCCAACACTATATCTTCGGAGTGGCAACGGGCACCGGCCCCTGTCCAGGAGTTGATTCTTGCGACTCCTTTTGGCTCCCTCTTCGACGCCCTCCCAGAGCGGGTTTCTAGGGCGGCAGTTTTGGTGTCAGCATTGGCTTGCCATTAGTGGGATACTACTCATACCTTCCATTGGAGCTGGGATGAGATGACGATGACACCCCTTGATCTTTTTGCTCTGACCGGGATTCCTTCAGGGGGTCCCCATTCAGATCGATGTCCCTTTGCGTCTGACGGCAGAGGGTATTGTTAGTGCGCTTGGATGGTTCCTAGAGTGACGGAGTTCCGGTGATACGATTCCTCGGGGTGTCTTGGTTACGCGGCTAGCCACAGAGAGAGCTCGGCTAGTTGCTTCAGGGGTTCCTATGACCCGTCAGGAGGCGCGCCAGTATGCCCGCGTCCTTCTTCTGTTGACACTCCATGATTTATTCGAGGCTCGTGGTGGGGACACGGCTCATCTTTGGTGGTTGCCCTATCTTCGGGACTTCAGCCTCATGTTTGACTATGACTGGGGAGGCTTCATTCTTGCAGTTCTCTATGATGCCATGGACCAGGTCTCTCGCCATTTAGCCCTGAACCTCAAGGGCTTTTCTCTGCTGTGGGAGGTACATACTTTAGTCCTTTTTTGCTTTAGTTCTTTACATATTACCTGTTGATCATTGATGATTTTTATCTTTCCTTTTCAGAGTTGGTTTGTTGCTTATACCCGCCTGGGTCGCACCCAGGTGGATCTCCTCGTTGAGAACGAGGACCAGTTCCCTTTTCTCCGCCGATTCATTGCGGGGAACTACCGGGCTCCCTATGTATACCGGACTCGGGAGACCGGAGCTGCTGCCGTTCACGACCTGTTAGAGGAGCAGGTAAATACTTTAGTTCTCTTGCTCTTTGATAGTTAGATATAATATATAAATTATTGAGAATAAAAAACTTGTTTTCTTTTCAGGTTGAGTGGGCCCCTTGGGGTGATCTGAGTCCCCATTATGGGTATGGTCGCGCCCTGACCGCCTCGAGGACTAGGCATCTTATCCGGGATGAGTACGGCCTTCTCTTCTACTTGGGCGAGAGGGTCATTCGCCAGCACACGCCGTCCCAGTGGCCTCGTGTTCCATTATTCCCTCCTGTTCTGATGAGGCGGACGGGCGAGATCGATCCGGTGACGGTGCAGGCCTTGGTCGACGGACTCGGCTTCCAGACGTTCGTCGAGGAGGGAGACTACCCCGTTTTTGCTGCCCGTTATCTGATGAGGGAGCCGAAGGGGACTCGGGGACGGGTCTTCTATGAGAGGTACCGGACATTGGGAGGTGATCCCAACTACATACGGGGACAGACCCATTTAGCTAGGGCGGTTCCGGGTCACTTGCCACCTGTCCCCGATCAGAGGGACAACATTTCGGATTCTGAGGACGAGGATCCTGAGGGGGAGAAGGATGTTCCTGCTGCGGCCGAGGGCGGTGGTCGGCCAGAGGGCGAGGGAGGTGATGTAACAGCGGTTCCGGGGCCGTCGCCTCAGGCGACACCTGTGAGGGAGCAGCGTACTGAGGGTTTCGAGTTTCCCACCGGCCCTTCTATGTCTTCGGGGGTCCTTTTTGCTGCTGCTGAGGCTGCTGAGGGGAGAGCGGGATTGTCTGAGAGGTCCTGGGAGCCTGCGGACCTTGGGGCAGACTACGAGCAGTTTGGGCGGACTCCTCCAGCTGCGGCGGCTACTCCTTCTAGTGGGGTACCTCCTTTGAGGGCGACGGCCATAGTGGATCCTCCGGGGGTCCGTACCTACGCCACGTTGACTCTTCTTCCGGCGACTGTTATGGGTCCTCCTGCCCGATCTCCAGGTTTTGGGGGTTCTTCATCCCGGCCTCCCTTGTTCCCGATCCGTGAGGAGGGCGGGTCCACTTCTGCTGGTGTTCCGGCGGGGTCGTCTATTCCGTGGGTAGATCTACCCCCACTCCCCAGGGACATCTCTTACGTTGGCGCTGGATTACGTCGATATCCCGTCCCGGAGTACCCTTTTCCTGAGGATACTTTTGACTATCTGGGTGGTCGCCCTGATGACGAGGTACTTTCTTCAATCTTCTCTTGGTACCTTTACATCTATACCTATCTATTTTGACTGTGCTGATTCTTTTATCTTATGTCTTTTTACAGCGGGTGAGTGTTCGGGTGGCAGATCTACGGGCTTGGCACGCCCAGTACCTCTACAGCTGGAACCTGCTCTAGTATGTCGGTCGAGACCCTCCAGCCTACATGTGCGATTATCAGAGGGCTATTGACATCTCTTTACGGCCGGACGACCCTCTGACTTCCTCTCATGCCCGGACGGATTCTCGGAGGAGCAGTAGTCGGACTTCCAGGCGTTCCCGATCGTCGGTGATCCGTCCTACGGCACCGGTCCAGTCTACGGGGCCTTCTCAGGCGGCAGTTCCTCCTGTTCCCGGCGTCCCAGTTGTTGATCTTACTCCCGAGGAGGGCTCGGGCGATAGTGGGAGCGTGTCAAAACGCGCCCGAGTAGATTAGTTTTCCCTTTCTGCATTTAGTGTTAGTTTTGGACAGATATGTATTTATTTTAGACATGTTTAGACAGATATTTAAAAAACTGTTCTTTTAGAGGATTTATAAAATATCTTTATCTGTGTTTGATTATACTTTTATTCTCTGTGTGTGAAAGATATATATATATATATAAGAGTCAGTGATTTAGAAGACATACCTTGTAGTGTAGTGATACTTTTCCTGTAAAAAAAGAGCAAAGTGAGAACAAGAAAACATCTAAAAAATGATTCTTTTGGCAAAAATGACTGCTATGTGTAAGAAAAAACCAAATTAGGGTGACCCCAAAGGGGTTTGTCGCGCGACAATCCACCCTGGATATGGGTTTGTTGCGCGACAAACAGGTACATGTCCCTCTTTTTTTGCTATAAATACACCCATCTTCCTTCCTTCATCCCCACACCTTCCAAAAATGTCTTCTTATCGCACAAAATCTGATTTTTCTTATGTCAATGCTCGAGATGCTTTGATATCTTCCAAAAATGGTCTGAACTTTGGTGCCTTCAGTCCTTTAGCGGGTTGGTGCCATCGTCCCGTAGATTTTTCCTTTCTGTTAGGTGCCTTGTATTTCTGGAGTCCTGCGGACCATCTCTTCCGCTTTGGACTAGATGAGCTCTGCCCGACCTATGAGGAGTTCTCCTGGCTGTTACGTTCTGACGTTCGTCTCCCGATGGCAGTTCCCATAGAAGAAATCGGTCCCCGCGACATGATAATTGCTCTGTTAGCCATTCCCCAGACGGCCTGTGATGGTTTCATTGCCGACGGTCTTCTTGACCTTCATAAAATGGTGAAGTTCTTTCATCGTTATGAAGATAGGGCCTCTTATGGTGTGGGGCGTACTGCAGCGGCCCTGATTTGCCTGGTTTCTGATATGCTGCTGGTGACGGGTTCTTCCCGTGTTGATCCGACTATCCTGAGTCTGATTTACCAGGCTAGAAATGGGGAGTCTATAGTGCCGATCATTCTTGCAGAGACCCTGAATGGTCTTAATGATGTTCAACGGGGGGCCTCGCCCTTCTTCCAGGGGAGTCCGCGTCTGCTATACATGTGGCTGCTAGAGCGCTTTCGATCGGTGGGTTTCAACGGAGTTCGGCTCGACAATCCGACTCATTTCTTCCATCGGCCTCTCTTTGGTGCTTTGACCATGTCTTCCTCTGATTGGACGGTGTGGTTTTCGGAGAACTTTCGGGCTATCCGGTGGAACATTCCTTGGTGGAAGCTGAGGGCGATGGTACTTAATACTGGGGGTCAGAACTATGTTCGGCTCCGCGGGCTCTGGTTTACTTCCTTTTATTTCCCTGGACGTCTTCTTCGGCAGTTTAACATTCCTCAGGAGGTTCCCCTTGGTCTGAACAACTTCTCTTCTGAGTCTAAATTTGTGACCCCACATGTTTCTTTATCGGTAGAGAGGATGTGGCGTGCTCGACTGACTCGTCAGTTCAACTATGCCCGTTTTGGTATTACCCGACCCCTCCGGGCTGATATCATCCGCTCTTGCTGGCAATCTTTGGAAGGAGAACTGATCGACGACCCCTTTCAAATGGAGTGGTTCCGGTTCATGGATACGGAGGCTACTGATGATAATATTGTTTTTGCATATCAGATCTTGGACGAAGCTCGGATCGACTTGGCTATCGAGGACCTAGTGTGGCCAACCCCTAGGGATTAGTTTCTTTCGTATTTGTTATGTCTCCTTTGTAACCTTCGGTGTTCTGAACCACCTTTTAATAATATATGAGGGACTGCTTGTGGGAAATAAATTTATTTACAAAGTTTAAATCGGGCCCGAAGTCACTTCTCAGGTTGCCTACGTTCCCCTCTTTTTTTTTTTTTGATTTTTTTTTGATTTTTACAAAGAACAAAAAGTTTTGAGTTGGGGCTCAGGTTTACGTAGTTCTTGCTACATGCCAGACCTATTGATAATACTTCTTCAGTCGATCCATGTTGACTGGTGAATGTAGTAACTGCCCATCCAAATCAGTGAGTATAGCGGCACCTCCTGTATCGATTTCTTTGACGATGTACGGCCCTGTCCACTTCTGCCCAAACTTACCCCTCGGATCTCTGGCCGGTTCTCGAATTTCTTTCAATACAATATCGTTCTCATTGATACCCCGAGTCCTCACTTTCTGGTTAAATGCTCGAGCGATTCTCTTCTGATACCCCTGATGGTGGTATGCGGCTTTCAATCTCTTTTCATCTAGTAGGGCTAGCTCGTTATAACGTGCCTGGACCCATTCCAGTTCATTGACTTGATTTTCTAGTATTACCCTGAGGGAGGGGACTTCTAACTCAACAGGGAGGACTGCTTCCATCCCGTATGTAAGAGAGAACGGGGTTGCCCCTGTGGAGACCCTCTCGGTGGTGCGATATCCCCACAATGCATAAGGTAACTTCTCTGGCCAGTCTCGACAGGTGTCGGTCATTTTGCTTAGGATATTCTTCAGATTTTTGTTGGCAGCTTCAACTGCCCCATTGGTTTATGGCCTGTATGGCGAAGACCTGTGTCTGGTAATACCGTATTCTTCCATGATGGTATTAGCTTCTCCTTCGAAGTGGGTGCCGTTATCTGAGATGATCTCGTGTGGGACCCCATATCGACAAAAAATATTCCTTTTGATGAATCGGGCTACTTTTTTGGCATCGAGGGTCTGGTAAGACTCGGCTTCTACCCATTTGGTGAAGTAGTCGATGGCCACTAGTATGAATTCATGGCCGTTGCTGGCTTTGGGCGAGATCTTCCCAATGACGTCGATTCCCCAGGTTGCGAAAGGCCAGGGAGCAGTCATGGTGTACAACTCTTTTGGAGGAAGCTTCTGGGATTTAGCATAAATTTGGCACTTGTGACAACGGCGTACGTGATTAGCGCAGTCGGTTTGCAGAGTAGACCAAAAATAACCTTGTCTGATGATTTTACGGGCAAGTGTATGTCCGCTCATATGAGGTCCGCAATCGCCCCCATGTATCTGATCCATTACTCTGACTGATTCTTCTTCGGTGAGGCATTGAAGATGAGTTCCGTCGTAGTTCCTTTTATACAATCTTCCGGCACAAAGTATGAACCCTGATGCTAATCTTCTGAGCGTTACCCGTGTTTTCTTGTCTGTTTTCTCAGGATACTGATGGTTCTTCAGCAGGTTCCAGATATCGTAAAACCAAGTAGTTGGATCCCCTTCCCCTTCATTCTCTACCACCAAGGCCGTGCAGTGTGCTGGTTCTGACTTCTTTTGTACCGTAAGAGTTATTTCTTCCATTCCTTCCGGGATATCGATCATAGATGCCAGGGTTGCCAGTGCGTCAGCAAAACTGTTCTGAGACCTGGGGAGATAGTAAAATTCCGTATGTTTGAACTTTTCCGCGATATCCTCCAGTCGGGTGAGGTAAGGGACCAATTTCTCATCTCTGATCTTTCATTCTTTCAGAACCTGGTGGACCACTAGTGCTGAATCTCCGTATACCTGTATCCTCTTTATAACCCTTTGAAGAGCGATCTCTAACCCGAGTATGCAGGCTTCATATTCAGCCATGTTGTTGGTGCAGAAGAAGTCCAGACGATATGATACCGGGGAGTGAGTTTGGTCTGGAAAGACTAACAGGATACCTATCCCGTTTCCATTCTGATTGGCGGCCCCGTCAAAGTACAACTTCCAGTCTTCATCGATCTCAACATTCATGATGGTTTTGTCTGGGAACTCGGCTTCTTCTAGCACATCTCCCAATATTGGATTATGGGCCAGGTAATCAGCTATGATCTTGCCTTTGACTGCCTTCTGGGTCATATAGGTGATGTCGAATTCAGAGAGTAGAAATAGCCATTTTGCCATTCGGTTCGAGAGAGCCAGTTTCTCGAAGAGGTATTTCAACGGGTCAGTCCGTGATGCTAGGATAACTGAGAAAACCAGCATGTAGTGCCGTAGTTTTTGTGTTACCCAGATGAGAGCGGTGCATGATTTCTCCAATGGTGTGTAGTTCATCTCAAATGGGGACAGCTTCTTACTGAGGAAATAGATGGCCTGCTCTTTCCGGGTATCAGTCAGGTGTTGGGCTAGCATTGCTCCCGCGGCTGAATCAGTGACGGTTAGGTATAAAATTAAAGGTAGTCCGATTTGTGGTGGGGCTAATACTGGGGGGTTGGAGAGATATTCTTTGATCCTATCAAAAGCTTCCTGGCACTGATCGTTCCACTCTCCCGGTGAAGATTTCCTCAGGAGTTTGAAGATGGGCTCGCAAGTCTGAGTGAGCTGAGAGATGAACCTACTGATGTACTGCAGATTACCCAAAAATCCCCGGACTTCTTTCTCAGTACGAGGTTTAGGCATTTCTTGGATAGCTTGAACCTTGGCAGGGTCTACCTCGATCCCTCTCTTACTGAGAACATAACCTAGGAGTTTTCCCTTGGTCACCCCGAACACACATTTCTGCGGATTGAGTTTCATCTGGTACTGGCGGAGCCGGTCGAAGAAGGTTCGCAGGGCTGGTATGTGACCTTCCCTCTCCTTTGATTTGATTATCATGTCGTCCACATATACCTCTACTTCTTTATGGACCATATCGTGGAAAATAGCGGTGGCTGCTCTCTGGTAAGTTGCCCCGGCGTTCTTCAGCCCAAATGGCATAACGGTGTAGCAGTATGTTCCCCATGGTGTGATGAATGCCATTTTCTCCTGGTGATCCGGGTGCATTTTAATCTGGTTATACCCGGCAAAACCATCTACAAATGACTTTAGGGCGTGGTTGGCAGTGTTATCGATTATCAAATCGATGTTGGGCAATGGGAAATCGTCTTTCGGACAAGCCTTGTTAAGATCCCGGTAATCCACACACATGCGGACCTTCCCATTTGCCTTTGGAACGGGCACAATGTTGGCTAACCATGAAGGGTAATCGATCACCCGCAGAAACCCTACACTCAGTTGTTTCATCACTTCTTCCTTTACCTTTAGGGACCATTCTGGCGTAAGTTTTCTTAACTTTTGCTTGATAGGTCTGAACTCCGGCTTGGTATGTATCTCGTGCATGACTATCTGACTGTTCAATCCTGGCATATCCGCATAAGACCAGGCGAAGACATCCACGTACTCTTTCAGAGTTTGTGTGAATTCCTTTTTTTCTGTTTCACTCAGACTTGTCCCAATGCGGACCTCCTTTCTTTCCTCTTCTGTTCCGAGGTTAATTTCGAGAGTGTCTCCTTCCTCACTCTGTATACGCTGTTCCTCCTGTTCCGGGTGTTCGTTCAGTCTTTCTAACTCCTTATAAGCTATTACAGAATTACAAATAACAGGATAACGCAAAACAGAGTTTTCTTCATTGATAATAGTGTTTATAGGTACAAGTTTAAAGAGTAAATCTAGGAGTGGCTCTTTTCTAGCCTTACTTTCACTCTCACCTCTCACCCTTATAATTTCACTCTTTTCCCTTTCTCTTTGGTAGTCTGGATCAGCGTATATTAGGTGTACGGGGTCATCCCTTGGCTCGTCATCCCCTAGAACCATGATGTCGAAAAGATCTCCGATCATTTCTTCCTCCTCATCTGTCTTGTCTTCATTTCCTTCTTTCAACCCGATTGTTAATTTGGTGGAAAAACTGTGTTCGATGCTTTCTTTGACATATAGGTCCTCTTCATAGAAGATTTCCCATCCCGGTAGGTTCTCTCCGTCGCTGTTTCTCCAAGGTTCCTGAAAATCGCAAAAGGGAAAGTCCTCTCCTTCTTTGACGAAAAACCCGTTCAAGGAGCTGAAACTCGGATACTGATGCCCTCGGCCCCTTTTTTGCTGATCGTCTTCTTCAGTGTGTCGGTACCCCAAACCTTCCCTGTCGTACCTCGTTACTGGTTCCAAGGCTTGAAGTAGTCCTGGTTGTCCCATTCCCAGACCGGCTCCAGGCAAGTATTTCATCATTCTCAACATATTTGTAATCTTGGTGCTGAGACCGGGGATATTGTCAGGGGGAAGATATTCGATTTTCTAGGTACTGAGAGTTTGTACTTGAGGCTCGTAAGAAAAGCCTCCTAATTGTATGCTCTGGCTTTCGATTCCCAAAACAGGTAACTCCAGATCTGCCAAGGTCCTTTCAAGATCTCCTTGGATGGTAATTATGTTCCCTTCAAATGGTATCTTGATCTTTTGGTGCAAGGAGGAGGGGAGTGCTCCTATATCGTGTAGCCACGCTCTTCCCAGCAGGAGGTTGAAACTGGAGGGAATGTCTATGATTTGGAAATCGGCTGGAAAACTTTCGGGACCGACCATGAGATCTAGCTTCAGAGAACCCAGAACGGCCCTTCTGGTATTGTCGTAGGCCCTGACAGTCACGGCGGATGGAGAAAGCTCTGAATCCAAGATACCCAGGCATCTAGCGGTCTTCAAAGGGCAGACGTTTATGGTTGACCCATTATCGATAAGGACTTGTGGCAAAATCTTCCCTCGAGTTTGGACGGTGATATGGAGAGCCAGGCTGTGTTTCCTCCCCAATGGAGACAGATCCTCATCTGAAAATGATAGACTTCTTTGGACTGTAAGTGACCCGATCATGTTTGGCAGTTGTTCGGGTGTGGAGTCCGGTGATATCACGGCTTCGTCCAGAAGTTTGATGAAAGCAGTCCTGTGGGGTTTGGAGGCAACCAAGAGGCCCCAAATGGTGATGTGTGCCTGGGTCTTCTTCAATTGCTCAAACACTCTATCTTCTCCCATTTCCTTCGGTGGCGGTGTTTTCTCGGCCTCCGTCGGTGGTGGTTGGTATACCCTTCCTGAACGGGTGATCTGTTGGATCCAAAGGGATGCCGGGTTTGATTCCTCTGAAGTTTCTGACGATTCCGGCTCTGTCGACCAACTGAAAGTCCCGGGGGAGGTTTCTGTCATACAGATTGTCTCCCTGGGGGGGTTTTGGGATTTCCATGATTGTTTCTTCTTATTCTGGGTCCATCCTATCCCAGATTTTCCGGGATTGGTTTTGATTGTAAGTGGCTGTGAGATCCCCTGATTTGCCTTTCCTAAACCCTGCCCGGGTAGGAAGTTCATTTTGGCCATCCATTGGTCAATTATGGGATTGAGGCCTGGGGCAACTTGAGCCTTTGCTGGCAGTACATCGGGTGCCCTGTAGGCTGGGTCATCTCGAATGAGCCCCACGGGATCGAAGCCTTCTTCACCAGTGGTTAAGGCATTAATCCCTGCAGGTGGAGCATGGTTAGGAAGTGGATTGTTAGTAACATTGGGCCTGCCGGGTGGGGGGATGGTTCCGGCTTCAATGAGGTCTTGAATACGATGACGAAGGGCCAAACAACGCTCCGTGTCATGTCCTGCAGCTTGATGATACGCACAATTCTCATTCATTCTCCAGGTATTTGGAATAGGGTTTGGTGGGGGGCGCGGGTTGAGTGGAGTGATTAGTCCGGCCTTTTGGAGCAGCTCTAGACTTTTTACCAGTGTAGTGGGGAGGGTGCAGAAGTTTCTCCTTTTCTTGTCCTCGGTGTTCGAAGGGCCTCCTTGTGCGGGCCAACTCATCGGAGGTGGTTGTTGTGGTTGTTGAAAGGGGTTCTGTTGATAGGGGTATGAGCTTATTTGATTCACGGCTGTAGTGGCTGTCTTTCTCCCGGTGTATGCGGCTTTCTTGGTATCGGTTTCAACTTTCTTGGCCAATTCTTCCTCGACTTGTGACCCCATACTCAACAGGGCCCTGAAGTGTGGGAATACATGCTTTCCCATGCAACTCAGTACGGCTGGAGTGAAGTTCTTCTGAATGATTTCCAGCTGTTCTTCTTCATCGGGTCGTTTGGACATTTGGGAGGCCATCTCCCTCCAGCGGGTGACAAAGTCGCTGAAGCTTTCTTTCTCGCCCTGTTTGGCCATTTCCAGGTGTTTACGGGTAATTTCCAAATCCTCGTTGGACCCGTATTTGGTCATAAATTCTTTGACGATATCTCCCCAAGTCTGCGTGTGATGCCTTTCTAGACCAAAGAACCATCTCAGGGCGGCTCCCTTGAGAGTCATGTGAAAGGCTTGTGCTAATTTTGGCTCTCCACAACCGGACACTTGCATGGATCTAATGTAGGACTGTAGGTGGGTTTTAGGGGGCGTGGTTCCAGTGAACTTGGTGATGGAAGGGAGTTTGAATCCCTGGGGTAATCTTGCTTCTGGGTAGAGGGAGAAGGCATTCATATCCGTGATCTCGTCTGCACCTTTTATTAGGGACACCCCGTTCTGTATGACCCTCATCTGCTCTTTCAGTTTTTTCATTTCCTCACTCTCTCTTGACACCTCGTCGGGCTGTTCCCGTGCTATTACCGATTCTGCATATACTGCCCGAAGTCGGTTGATGTCTGGGTATTCATTAGGGAGGGCTGCTGGGGTCGGTGGTGGAATGGGTCTTGCGGGAACTTGTGGCCATGGTTGGTATTGGGGGTCAAAACCGGGTTGTACTTGGGGTTGCGGCCAGACTATGGGTGGCTCTTGCTGTTGGTAAGTGGGGCCTGAATCCGGGGCCCATTGGTTCTGATTGTTGGGGTCAGTTTGAACGGGACCAACTACGATAGGGCCCGTTTGGGGTGGATTGGTTCCTTGAACTGGGGGGAGTACTTGTGAAGACTGTCCTTGCTTCGGATCTCGATTCGGTGGTAGTCGATCAAACCCTGGTAGTGCAGTTCGTTCGGCGGACAATTCTTCTATTCGGATCCGGGTACCCTGTTGCTCGTTCGTGAGGTTTGCCAGATCCCTGCTGACGGTCATGAGTAAACGGTGCATTTCGGCTAGGGTTGGCTGAGCTGATGATGCCTCGGCTAGGCTCTGATCTGTCTCTCGATTCTCGCGTTCATCGGCCATTTCAGGTGTGCTTGGTCTTACTAGTCTTCCGGTGTGATCACAGCCGGCCCAACCTTCCAGTCTGTTTGTTGCTTCACGACTGTAAACGAAACCACGTGGCGAAGATGAAGGAAGACTGTGATGCGACTCGATTTTTGCCAAAAGAACCACTAAAAATTGCAGAGAAGAGCCTCGGATTTTAAAAAGGGCGTCCAAAAGTAAGCCGTAAGGTGGTACATCCCCTACGGCTGTTTGACAAGTGTTTTAACTCGATCTTACATGTAGCGCAGGTGTACGAACGGTTAAGGCTTCAGGCTCCTTCCTATTTGGCAAGACCTTGCGATATACCCCAGGGGCGGGTACGTGCAAGAATCTTTTGATATACTTCCCGGGTACGTGAGTGTTCTCGTCACTCGATATACCTCGGGGGCGTACTTGGCCAAGGAGAGTGGAAGTAAATGCTTTCGGTTTATGTTGGCCCAAGCAAGCCAACTCCCTACTCACTTATAATACTTCCGAGGGTTTGGGGTAAATTCACACTCGTAGAACCAATGCATGATTTGTGATAGTGCGTGAAAAAAGGTTGGGTTTACAAATATCATTATCTTGATTATGTATTTTTTGAAAAATTTCCTTTTTCAGAAAAACGTTTCTTCTCAATCAATTAACATAAGTAGGGAAAGCAAAAAAAGCAAGTATTCAAATAAATAAACAAAAAATCCACATATAAGAGTCTAGTTTACTAGCTGTCCCCAGCGGAGTCGCCACTGTGAGAATCCGCAAATGCGACCCCCGGGTCTCGTCCCCGTTCGTTGGGCGTCTGAAGCGTCGGAAGGGATTCCGTCGCTCCATTTGCTTGGAGTTGTTTGATGATTCATATCGGGTGTCCTTACGTCTATTCTATATGCAAAGGGGTTCGTTCAGAGTCGCCAGTACGTTTTACGAGAAAACGGACAAAAAGGGTTGTGTAAGGGGAAAGGCTAAAGATAAGCCTTTCTTTACACGTTTTGTCTGCGAAACCAGGATTCTATAGGGTTCGGAAACTATATTACGGTTTGGGAAGGTGTTAAGCACCCATTCCGCCCTTTCGGTCTCTAGTGGTCTTATATGTTTATTCTATGTTGAAAAACTTTGGATGCTTTTACTGACAGTTTACTACTTTTCAAATGAAAACCCTAATTTCTGGGGGAAGACGGGAAATGGATGAAAACCTTTGTGTTCCGAGATCCGATTTTTTATCATTGAAAGATGTAAATACAAATGACAAAAACCTTCTATTTTTGAAAGAGTATCCCGTATTATTTCCTCAGATAATGATGGTTTTCTCGTGTTGCGTTTACTTTTGTAAAAGTTCGGATCTATGTCGGGACTGATTTAATATGGAACTAGAACTCTTTGGGGAGAGTTGTCAATCACGTCGCAGTCTATAGAGAAGACAGGATATGTTTGATTCTAATTCCTAGATAAGTCGTATCAGTCTGGGTTTTGAAAACAGAATTTTATCCGGACGATAACATACTTACTCTTCTGGTTTTGCAAACGATTTTATCAGGGTCTTTTGTTTTGAAGACAGTAGACTATTTATAACTTGGCAATAAGCTTATTCAAATAAAACGTGGATAAAACAACAGAAATAAAACAAGTACACAGATAGACCTGTTTAATTACCAGAAGAAACTTTATTTACCTTCCCGACGAGAATAATAATAATAAGAAAGAGAATATAATACGGCAGAGAGATCTCCGGCGATAACAATCTTCTCTTTTTTCAGATATTTCCGAGAATTCGGTTCCAGAGACGGGACACGTCGAGTGTCGGGAATAGATTCGATAATTCTTCAGAGATAAGATGATAATATAAAATGCTTGATAAAATCAGACTAAAGCTCCAGATTTTCCAGATTCCAGTTTTCCTCCTGAACCCTTGGGGGTGTTGGCCTATTTATACTGCTCGGGGAAGATTGTCGCGCGACATTTCCCCCAAAAAGGCAAGTGTCGCGCGACACATCTGTTTGTCGCACGACATTCCCGTATGTCGTGCGACAAACGGCTGAAGTGATGGGTCCTGACACTGTGATGTGTCAGAAAGTGGTTGGTCGGGTGCAGAGAGGGATTGTCGCGCGACATGGTGGGATTGTCGCGCGACATTCCAATGATTGTCGCGCGACAATGCGATATGTCGTGCGACAATCCTTGGTAAAAAAAGGTTTGTCGCGCAACAAACCCCCCCGGGGTAGTTTCGGGTGCTCGGGTGGGTCCCGGACTCCAAGAAAAACAGTAGTTCTCGTAGGTCGTTAGGGTTCTTGCGGGGGTCACGGATCGGGGTGTCTACACAATCCGAGTTTTGAGCTACGAGTTTGACCAAATTACCAACAGTGGTCAGTGCAGCCAAATTTAAGCTTGGACATAATGTTTCTAGGATCGGTCCCAGAAATCCTAGGATCGGTCCCAGACCCATGTGTCACGAACTTTCTAGAGTTTTAATCCCATTTTCTCACCATTTATCCCCAAAACTCACAAAACTCGACCCATAAGCACTCCTATCAACTTGAGGGTTCTTGAGAGAGATAAAGGTGGTTTTTAGAAGGATTCTTGCTCATCTTTCAATATCAATCCGATATAAAAGCTCCAAATCCTCCGAATCATCCTCCTAGTCGCTATTCATCATCTTTCTCGCTGGGATTTCTTTGGATAAGGCTTGAACCTTCAAATTTTCTTCTTCTTTCTCGTTGATAAGTCGAGGTAGGGGTTCTATGGCTTTGAAAACTTGATATTATGCTTTATCTACTAGAGAATCATGGTTTTTGATCATTATTTGTGTGAAAAACTTGATGACAAAAAGGGTTCATATTGTTGTTTGATTTATAAAATTATGTTTGCATGATTTAAAGCATGATATGCCTTACCCACTGGTTGTACTGTGTTATTGGAATCATATACGATATCTCTTGGTGGTGTGGATATTGTTTGTGGGGAAAAATGAAACTATTGATTGATTTATACACACCAAGAGATATAAAATTGGTTGTAGTTGAATAGGTATGGCATAGTTTGCTTGATGTTTGTATAAATGAGCATGTTTGCATACTATATACATCTCTGAAAGATCATGGCAAGCGCTAGATCAATTTCTCGATTCGTGGTTCTATTATTGGCCTTTGTGAAGGATTCTGTGGTTCATGAATAAGATGGAGAGCTGGCGTCTCTCAAGAACAGATGGTTGTATCAATATGGTGCTTGCCGGGATGGGAAAAATAGGCAGGGCTCGGTGCCCTTGAGTTGAAAAGCCTTAAACCCCTGGGGGAGCAATGTATGGCCGCCTATCAGCCACCGGTGTGGAGCCCGGGAACATAGACAAATTGGCAAAGCACTGATGGTTATGTGGTTATGATTCTATCGGTGGACTTGAGTCCAAATTGTGATTTATTGATGTATTCTGGGGCCGATGGGCCATGTTATTCTATAAGACCGTTGGGCCAACTTATGGCTGTTATCGGATGGCGGTCGGGCTACCTTGCATTCAGAATCAGCATTGGCACAATCAAGCTACGTGATTCTATGGTTGACACATGAGAGGTAACCTACATTGGCATATGCATTGCATTGTGAAATGAATAGATGTTTTCCACTGAATTGTGTTTTCTCTGTGATTATTTACCCCTACTGAGCGTATAACTCACCCCATTTTCTAAAACTATCACAGGTACTCACGAGTCCCAGGAGGACAAAGAAGTAGTGGGATCAGGGATGAAATATGAGCTCTGATACGGTTTAATTTTGATATATATATATGCATATGTTTTTTCGGGAAGCCACGACCGGCCCGAAAATTGTATATATTATTGGAACGCACGCGGTTTTGAATTCATATACAAGTATAGGTGTGATGTATGCTTGAACATGATACTACGTTTTTGACATGCACTATGTCTAGAATACTTGATGCATATGTGTTATTGTGTATTTGTTCTCTTCTTATACGCCTATCCTAGTTTTACTAGGATGGGTGAGTAACGCTTCAGGCCTTAAATACGGGTGTTACATGAAAAGCCTCTGAGCATTAAAAAAACATGTATCGAGTCTTTTGAATCCTCAGTCGACCTGTTCATTTCGTAGCCATTACCCCAGCCCCATTACAACTTAATCAGGTCTTACTTGATCCTTAGTGGCTTAGTTTTGAGATTTAGATAACGAGAAGGTATACAAAAGTATTCTTGCTTTTTTAAAACTTGAATATCCTTCCTAAAGACTCATGTTCTTTCACTTTAGCGTATTTTCATTTAAACATACGTGAGGAATTTAATTTTGATTACAAATATTCTATTTAGCCCATATTTGGAGAAATACACTTGATTCAGAGTGATTTATTTGTTGGGTATATGCCCGGTAAGAGTTTGAGTCAAAGTTTAGCATGAACGGAGTGTGAATCTATGATTGATTTTAAAAGTTGAAAGTCAATGCATTTTCCCATGTACGCACATTTATGATTTATCTTTATGCTATGTCGTATTTTGAATGCATTAAGAATGCTATTTCTCTTGCATATCTTTTGTTAATGTATCACTAAGTCGGTTTAGGTCATTTCTGAGCTATTTGAGAGAGAATCTATGTATGATAGGCGACTTTGGGATAAAACTTGAACTGCAATCCAAAATTTTGTGGGTATATTCACTGGAAAACATGAGGAGACACAACTCGTCCTATTAGGGGAGACCTAGGGGTTTTAAAGGCTTATTGCATGTGCTTAATGCAACCATTTAGTTTAGGATTGTGTTTTTCTTTCTTCCTTTTATATGTTTGTTTTTAAAGATATATAATATTCTATCACTCCATTGCTAGAGACTAGTAATACGTTAGTTGGGGGAGGTGATTGAGCCTAGAAATTGCATTTCTAATCCCTTAAACAAGGCTCAATTAGCTTATAGTTACTGCCTAAAATCGAAAATTGCATGTAGATTTAGTTTAAGCACGAAAATAATGCACTGCATTGTATTTCTGTGTTACTAAGTCATTTTGCAAGCCTAAAGTGATTAAGCAACTGAGGTTGAATGCAAGAAAGAATGTTGAATAAGAAAAAAGTGCAAGAAGAAGGCTAAAAAAAGAAGTCAATATCCATTCTGAGGCCCAAGGCAAGGAAAAATCTACAAACTACCCTGAAAGCACTAGCAAGAAGAGAATAAACAAGTCCTCAAACTTGAATGAAGTGAATTTAACTATCCAAGAGTGATTCCAAGAGAAAAGAAGCTTAATCAATTTGATTCCGGAAGTTTTCGAGCAAAACCAAGAATTACTATAAGAAGCCCGAAGTTGTAGCTGATCAAAGTTTTTATTCATTGTGAATTTGAAGAATCACCAGAAATAAAAGTTGTAAAGCTTTGAATTACCTACGCGTAAACGAAAATGGTGCATCAATCGAAGTTCGGAACAAAAAGTTATGAGCAAAAAAAGAAACCATCAAATTAAATAATAATAATAATAATAAAATACATGAGGATTGATCCCCATGTGAGGATCAATCCCCACATGGCAAGACCGATCCCCATTTCAATTTTTGGCCTATTTTTTTTTTAGTTATTTTCGACCCGTTTCTTGAAGGATTATTTAAGCTATGATTTGAGGCACTTGTGTACTATATATAAAAGGTTATATATCTCATATTTTAGGGGATGCAACAATTTAAAATCGATTAACAGAGAGACTGAGAGTACAATGACTTTTTTGGGAACTTTTGCACTATGTCTGACGATCGAACTTGAGAGTTTTTTTGTTTAATTCCTTAAAATAATTGTTAGTTTAGTTTTTTTATGATCTTTTGAGGATGGAATATCACTGTAATCAACATTCAATTCATCATTCAAGATAATTTTCAATTCAAGCCTCAATCGTATTCCAGGTAAACCCTAATTTTATGTTTTCTTTCAATTTGATTGCTTTTAATTATTAGTTTGCTTTGCTATTTATAGATTAGTTAGTTTAGATCATATATATTTTGGAATCAACCTTAAACCCACATTTTTGGGGATGGTTCTAGGGTTTATAGATCTAGTTTGTCAGTTTTTAGGTTTTTCATCGATTTATGCTTGATTCTTGTTTTATATTCAAATAGTTTATAGTTTTTTCATGCTATTCATGTGTCATTAATCCTTAATCATTATGTATCTCATTTTCTAGAATTTTTAGGGTTTAGGTCGATTTTGTTCAGTTCTTGTCAGTTTTGCGTTTGTTTACTATTTTTACCGTAAAATTTTCATTTTATATTGGAATTGCAAAATTCCAAAACCAAAAGTTTTCAAATCTAATTTTCTATATTATTAGGTACATGATTACTATTTTTTCTAATTTCTAAGATTATTTTCATGTTTGATTTGATTATGTCCAGCTAAATCCTTTGTTAGGGGTCCGTAGTGAAATATGTGTAGTTAATATTTAAATGTAATTCAATTTAGGTTTAAATATAATTTTTTCATTGGTTATAGATCACATAATAAATTAATGAGTATTTTATTATCTTTTTCACGCGTTAAAAATATGTTTTCATAAGTTAACTCAAAAGTTCTATTTAATTAAAAACCGTAAAAACGTCGAATCACATATTTTTGCACCAAAACTCTAACATTGATGGTTTGATGATGGTCTTTTTCTTCTAATTAGTTGAGTTAGTTTCTTAAGTGAATTGGTTGATTTGGCATTATTTTGGTATTTATTCACATAAGTGTTGAGAAAGTGCCGATTTTGATTTTCGGCATTCTTTTTAAAAAGGATTTGCTTTTATTCATGTTCAAACATATTCATATCTTATAGGAGTGTTAGGCTATTGATTTTGAGAAGTTTAATTAACTTGGATTGCTTATGTCACGCACTAGCAATACTATATTTTAAATTACGTTTTTTCAAAGTTAAAAGCTTTATTGTCAAATTCTATTGCTCAAAGCTAGTTTATATAGTCTTTGTCATGCATGGGATTTCATATACTTGCAGTAGTAATATAATTGGATGGTTGGAGAGTTTAGGAGCTGAATCTTAAGAATAAAATCTTGTTTAAACCTAGATTTGGATTACTCGATTGGACTAGTTTCGTACTCCCTAATTAAGGATACCCCTAACATTTGTTTCCCATCATTTTAATTCCATTTCATATTTTATTTTATTTAATTAGCGCACTATTTTATTTATTTTTTGTTTATTTGCCTATTCACTTAGTGCATTTAAGAAGCCTTTTTAGTAGATAACTTACGCTTGTAGATTCTCTTTACTTTTGCACTCTGGGATTAGATTTGCCTTTAGTATTAGTTTAGTTAATTAGTAGTTTTAATTTAGTTTTAATTTTCTTTCTTATTCGCCAAATCTAGCATCTTTTCCTTTCTTTTTTATTCTTCTATCTGAGAAAGATAGTTAGAGAAATAAATTCCTTGCATTCCCTACGATTCGACCTTGGATCTTCCCAAGTATACTATAACTTGACTGTCTACGCTTAGGTGTAACAACTTGTTCTTTTTTGGTGTTGTCAATACCCACACAGCCACAGGTTTAGGGTTAAACGAATGAGCAACATAAGGGTGTTCACATTCATACCCTATAAGTTCCGGTAGTGAAGCCGCGTAAAAGTGTTTTTGATAGGTTGGCAGAGAAAGGTGCTGGACTAAAAACGTGGGCTGAGAATTATCTGAGAAGGCTAATTGACTCGATAGGAGCCGAAAAATCAGTGACCTACACTCTTAGGGACTTAGCACAAAAATCGCTGGGAGAGCAAAAAAGATCGCTATTCACCCTATGAATAGCTAAAGCTCCACCACCAAAGAAGTTACCTCAACCGAAGTTCACTATATAGAACGGCAGAACCAAAATGGCTAACCATGTACGATATTACTAGCAGGTCATGGCTTATTGAATTTTAAATAACACCGTGATTTGCCACATGTTCCCTGCAAGTTTGGGGGATATAGCCCTTAGATGGTTCACCAAGTTGGCACTGGGTTAGATCGATAGTTTTAGAGTGATAGCCGAGAAATATACGGCTAGGTTCATCACAAGCAGTAAGGTGGTGAAAGGCCCAGAGGCCTTGACAAATCTAAGAAAAAGAAGAGATAAAACTTTGAGGAAATATTCGGCAAAATATTGGGAAGTGTTCCAGAAGGTAGAGGGATAGCAATGGCATATACAACTCTTTGACCCGCAAACCTCTTAATTCCTTTGATGAGCTGTTTGCCAGGATAGGTGAATACGCTCGTGTCGAGGACAATGAAATGATGGTGGGTTAGGGAAAAAAGCAGTCGAACGGTGATAGGAGAGACAATAGAAATGATAAAAGTTTTGATCGATAGAAGATGGACGATTTCTCCTAAGTCGGCGATGAAGGCTACAAGGGAGTCCACACGGTCTTCATTCTAACGTGAAAAGGGGCTCCCGCAGATGAATCAGATTGATCCTTCTCAGGTTAATCAACTTCCTTCATAGAATTATCAGATTCCCAATCCGATGGCCCAGTAGGGTCATAATCAAATTGATCTTTAGTAGCAATTGGTGTAGATGAACTTGACTTCCACACACTTGTAGCTTTTTCACATGATTCAATATCCTCAGACATCTCAACATCGATGTCTATGTAATTATTCTCATCCTCCTCATACTGAACATCATCATCGGATAGCTTCTCTCGAAATACCAATGGATCATAAGTAAACCGATTACCATCTATCACCATCTGACTCATCCTCACTACTCTCCTCAGAACACTCGGACTCATCAACATCGTGGCCTTCTAGTGTCCTAGCTAAAAACTCGACCAATGATCTATCCATGCTAGAGACAGACCGGTCAATGCGGTTGACCAAGGCTGATAGCTTTATATAACGACTCCTTAAGCTTTGCATGTGTTTTTCTTCCTCTATCTTTACTTGCCTCTGAAACTGAATCCGGAGCTCTTTCTGCCCCTTGAGCATATGCTCCATCATGTGCATCAGATCGTCCATAATTGGGGCCTCGCCGCCTCCATAAGTTTGGGATGGGCCAACCTGTGATGTACCGGCTGATGATGGTGGCAGATCAGTAGTAAAAATGTCAAAAGTGTCCTCCTCCTCAATATCCTCACTTATCGGCCCCTATGCAGCCTCCCCTCTAATCCTCTTCTGCACTTTAGATCTCATGGCAGAAGCAGCGCCAAGTGGGCCTCTAAAAAAATCATCTCATCATTCGCCGCCCTCTATATACCTCTATAAGTACAAGGACGGGTGATGATAATTCCACACGAAACAAACTTCCTAACATCCTCCATCCCGACTGCAATTGCCTCAATCCAACACCGACATAAATCCATGCACTTATTGCTGACCATCGTGTAGAAGATACGAGCAATCCATAAAAATATCTTCATTTTTTAGTCGTAAGAAAGATACAACCGACCAAAACTAGATGAAAATCCAAAAATTGAGGTGCTAGTCGATCTTGGAGAAGATAGACCAGAGCCATCCCACTCTATGGATGTACCGTAAAGAGTGATAGTGACCTTTGTGGGCGTAGGCATACCGGGAGTGCCTAATAAGTATGGGCACTCAAAGTTGGGCACCAGCGTGACACCCATAACCTCAGAAATAAACTCGGGTGTAAGATCAATACGAATTCCTCGAACAAATGCGACGTAGTGGTGGGGACCCCCACGCATCAGACTAGCCACAAGCTCGAGACACGGCGTGGCGTTGACCTCATAAGGGACCCTCAGTGCAGCATAGCAACTCTAGTGTGTAAGAATAATGCGATAAAGAAATGGGTCACCATCTATAGGTCTCTCCTTTAAAGGACGCTCTATCGAGACCCCTCGGGTGCGAAATACGGACTTATACCAACGACGGTCAGCGGTAGATCTAAAACCTGCTTCGACTCCACTTGGGATCGTGGGCTTAACCCGAGTTGGCTTGAGTGGTTGTGTGCGTGGTGACATCGAGAAAATATTGATTAATAAAGCTTGGTGGTGTGGGAATGGAGGAAGAAAGAAAATGGAAGAAGATGGAAGGAAGAAGAAAGAAGAAGAATGGGTGTGGAGGTGGGTGGTTTGGCGGGAGAGAGGGGAAGAGAAGGAAACAAATAAATTTAAAAAGGGTGCGAGGATAGATCCTTACATGGAGATAGATCCCCGCATTTTTTTAGACTTCTCCCCCGAGGCCACTAAAAATAGTATCAAGTAATATTTTAAAAAAAGATAGTAGATTTTCTAAATGCTTTATTTCATATTTTTAAAATTTAACCTTTTTTTAATCGGGTGATACTCTAAAAAGCCAAAAATAATTAAATAAATGAAAAAAAAATTATTGAATTCGTCAGAACACTATGAAACAATTAAATGCACAGAATTTAATGGTTTCTCCCTCCCCCAACTCAGAACGTCATAGTCCTTGTATTGCAAATCAATTTACACAGCGTTAACCGAGACGGTTTATACAATGTGTAAATTCGAAAAATTAGTGGTTTGAATTGGGATTTGAGATTACCAATAAAGAATGGTAATGAAACGCATGAAACAATGAAAATAAAAACGAATATGCAATAACTGTATACAGAAGTATACAAATTATACAAAGTGCGACAACTCCTTATTGATCATCCAGTAACATCATAGTTAGGTTCCCCCAACTCATTGCTCTCCTCATTATTATCAAGTTTTTCCAAGAATGGCTTTAATCGATGCCCATTGACTTTAAATGTACTATCTTTTGGATTCTCCAATTCCACTGTTCCATAAAAAAAGATTGTATGAATTTTGAATGGATCAGGCCATTAATTTTGATAGAAGTTTTTCAAAAAATAAATGGAGCCTTGAATCATAAGTAAAACTTTCTGTCCGGACTCGAAATTCTTCCTTAGAATTCTCTGATCATGGAGACACTTTGTCTTTTCCTTGAAAATTCTAGAATTATCATTCACATTATAGCGTAATTCTTCAAGTTCATTCAATTGCAAGTTCCTTTCTTTACCACTCACTCGAAGATCGAAGTTCGTAACTTTGATAACCCAGAATGCCTTATGTTCAATCTCCAGAGGGAGATGACATGCCTTACCATAAACCAACCGGCATATGTCAAACGAATAGACCAATCTCTCCGATTAACATTGACTGTTTTCTCAAAGATTTTCTTGATCTATCTGTTGGCTAGTTCAGCTTGCCTGTTTGTCTGTAGGTGATAAGCCAAAGAGACTCGGTGATTTATTCCATAACGCCGCATCAATTTATCGAACGGTTTGTTACAAAAGTGACTGCCTTAATCACTTATTATCATTTTTGGCGTGCTAAACCTAGAAAGGATATTCTATTTAAGGAATGTAATGACCGTGAAATGATCATTATTTAGACACGTATTTGATAGCGACAAGAAAGTATTGGTGCCCAAACAAAGGTGAAAATGGCCCCATGTAATCTATATCACAACAGTCAAAAATTTCAACTGAGATGATATTAGTTAAAGGCATCATGTTCCTTCTTGAATTGGCAACTAACATCTGACAACGAGTGCACATTCTACAGAGATTATTCACGTCTTTGAAAATAGTAGGCCAGTAGAAATCACACTACAAAATTTTGTTAGTTATCTTGCGGAAAGAAAAATGGCCCTCGTATGCTGCTTCATGACAAGCATACATGATGGATTTAGTTTCCTCTTTTAGGACACATCTTCGAAATATTTAATCAAGACAATAGTTGTACAAGTACAGGTCATAGAAATAGTAATTCTTCACTAAAGTAAATAATCAATTTTGCTCTTGACGTAGCCAATCATGAACCTTTCATGTGACGAGATAATTCACAATATCCGCATATCAAGGCAAAATCTGAAAAACTTTCTTGAATAGGTAAGTCAGTTGTGTCTCGAACTTGGGTAATGAGCCTAGATAAGTGATCGGCTACCACATTCTCTACTCATTTATTATCTTTGATAATCAAGTCAAATTCTTAGAGCAGTATGATCAATTTAATTAATCTTGGTTTCGCATCTTTCTTCGTGAGAAGATACTTATTTGCTGATTGATCAGTAAAGCAGATAATTGGTGATCCAATAAGGTAAGATGAAACTTATCTACAGCAAAAATAATTGTTAGCAACTCTTTCTCAGTCGTGGAATAGTTCAACCGAGTATTATTTAAATTTCGGCTAGCGTAGTAAATGACATGGGGCTTCTTGTCCTTCCTTTGACCTAAGACAACTTTAATGGCATAATTACTAGCGTCGCACATAAGCTTTGATGGTAAACTCCAATCATGTGGTTACACAATGGGTACAGCTGTGAGCATTTTCTTAAACTTGTCGAAAGTTTTTTGACACGCAGAAGTCCATTCAAATAGTGCATCCTTAGCAAGCAGGTTACAAAGAGGTCGAGAGATAGAATTAAAATCTTTGATAAGACTCCTATAGAAACTAACATGTTCCAGAAATGATTGAACCTCTTTGACAGTTTTGGGAGCTGGCAAATTAGCATTAAGGTCAATTTTAGCCTTATCCACTTGGATTCATTCTGTTGGTTGGATAATGACCCTAGAGGGGGGTGAATAGGGTTTTTGAAACTTAATGAGGAATTAAAAAGTTTCAAGAAAATTTTTAAGAATAAAACTTTAACTCAATGAATATCAAGGACATATGCAAAGTAATCAATCTCAAGAACAAGCAATAAATATAAATGCAAGTAAATAAAGATCTTGGGTTAGAGAGATTGAACCGAGTGAGACTATGATGTTTTGTTCTCGCGGTTCGATTGTTTAGACCATACGTCTGCACCCGGATAGTGCGCCGAGAAGTTCCACTAAAATCGATTTTCTTCCGAGTGAAAATCAAACATTTACAAGTGTAATCTTTCTCACTGCACTCAACAAGTGTTGTTCTTCTCATAACACTCTACAAGTGTGATTCTACTCACCACACTCAACAAATATGATTCTACTCACCACACTCAACACAAGAATTAACCTTCTTACTATCCTATGAGTTAAACCTCTCACAATTGATGAATAAAGATAGTTTGGTGATTCACACCGTTGAACAATAACTCTCAAGTGTATTTGAAGATTACAAATGAAGCTCACACTAGAGTTATCAAGATTGATCAATAAATAAGCTCAAAGATGAAGAATATGATCAATGAAATGAATTGAATACTTGAATAACTTTGTATATATGTAAAATGAGTTTGTAGAATGATTCAAGTATATTATAACATGTCTAAGACCTCATATATATAGCTCCCAAAAGTATATGGCCGTTAGGGGTGATTAAGAAAGGTTTTGGGTCAAAGGTATACATTTTCAAACTTTCCAACAACTAGTTTTGTTGACTAGAAATTCAAATTGTTTTGATAAGATCTCTTAATCTGGCTATTGAATCATGCTTAAATTTTAGTCAAAAGTGATAAGATATGTTTTCTAACTACTATAAAAATTTCAAAATGACCAGAGTCCGGAAAGCCTTCATTAGACTGTTAGATTAAAGCTGTGCAAAAACTGAGCAAATTTTAAATGTAAAATAAAACTATTTTTGTAATTTAGCAATTTAGTTCCAAATACAATTCTAGTAATTTGTGAACCTCAAAGATATGTTTCTAAGATACCTATTTTTATGAGAGCTTAAAATATGATCATTTAAAATTAATATGAGTTTATTTTGAAACTCAGTCTTTGTAAAATGATGTTTTTCAAAGAAATTCAATTTCAAGCTTGTTTGAATCAATCTTTAAAAGTTGCATGAATATGTTTGAGCTATAGATATTGATCAATCAAGAAACTTAACATAAATCCTAAGCACTCACTCAATTATCGAATTAACGAGTCTTCAAATGCTTTGATTTGTTTCTTCAATATGATCTTCACTTGCATTATTTGCCTTGAAACTTTTTCATATATTCCTTTGATCTTTGATCTTCATGAATTGCATGAGTTCATGTGAGAGTATAGAGAATCTCGTGAAGTGGTGATACACTTGATAAGGTTTCGATTTTATTTCTCGGGATATTTCAGGAAAAACAATGCAGCTTGTAAAATCGGTTTAAACCAAATACATTTAAAATACATGTAAAAATACACATGATTAACTTTTTGTCATTATCAAAATAAGATTAAGACTTTCTAGGTCAACACATTCAATTGAGACAATATGACCTAAAACGATTCCTTGGGTTACCATGAAATGGCATTTTTCCAAATTCTAAACAAGCTTATTGTCCTTGCAACGAAACAAGACTTTCTCCAGGTTCTATATATAATCCTAAAAAGAATCACCAAAAAGAGAGAAATCATCTAAGAAAATTTCGAAAAACGTTTTTACCATATCACTAAAGATACTCATAACGCACCTTTGAAAGGTTGATGGTGCATTACACAAGCCAAAAGGCATTCTCTTGTAAACAAAAGTACCAAAATGACAAGTGAAAATGGTTTTCTCCCAATCTTCAGGAGCTATCTCTATTTGATTATAACCACTGTAACCATCTAGAAAACTATAAAAATAATACCAGCCACTCTCCCCAAAGTCTGATCAAGAAATGGGAGTGAAAAATGATCTTTCTGGTTATAGAGTTAAGCTTGCAATAATCAATGCACATGCGCCATCTAGTGGTAATACGTGGGAAAACTAGCTCACTTTCAGCATAAGGAATAACAGTTATGCCAGATTTCTCAGGCACAACCTGAGTAGGACTATTTTTTTTTATGTTGGGATTTAGCCTCCTCTACATCTGCCGAGATAGCTTAGCATCTTATTCAAGGTATATCTTATGAGTACATATATCAGGCCTTATACTTTTCGGATCAGCTATAGTCCATCCTAACGCATCTTTGTGTAATTTAAGAACTTTCAAGAGCTCAAACTCTTGAGTGAAATTTAACTTACTTGAGACTATGATAGGATAAGTTTCAGATTCTCCTAAAAAGGCGTACTTTAGCTCCTGGGGTAGGGCTTAAGTTATAATTTGGGAGCTTCAAAAGTAGAAGGTGTGACTAAAGAATTACTCAGGGGGAGTTCTTCAAACTTTTCAGTCCACATAGTCTGTTTTGCTTCAGGCTCTTCAGCATCTTTGCTGGAATTAAGATCAGAAACTACCTCACTTATCTCCTTCTCGATAAAAGAATAAGCTTCAAAATCAGAAGAGAATGAGTCAAGATTGACTCAACTGGGTCCTCATATTACAACAAACTAAAGTATTCTTCTAAGACCGTATCTAGGTAACCGACTTCTCGAATATTTTCTTCTTCAAGATCTGGCTGTCCAGGAATTGAGAAAATATTGACATCGAGTGTCTTATTTCCAAACAAGAGCTTCATGACACCATTCCTAACACTGATAATGGCATTGATAGCAGTAAGAAAGGGTCTTCTTAGAATGATGGGAATTTAGGTACCGATGTTGGCCATAGGTCAGTATCTAGCACAACAAAGTCAATTGGATAGACAAAGTTGTCAACCTTAACTAGAATATCTTTAACTACTCCTCGTGGAACTTTCTCGAAACGGTAAGCTAGTTGCAAGATAATTCTCGTGGGTTTTAACTCACCCAAACCTAATTGTTGATAAACAGAATACGGGAGTAAGTTCACACAAGAACCAAGATCCAGGAGAGCATGTTCGATCCTTTGATCACTAATGTAACAAGTAATGGTAAGACAACCAGGATCCTTGTACTTAGCATAAGAAGGAATTTTCTTGATTGCATCCAAAAGAGGAATATTGATCTTCACTTGCTTAAAAAGATCAAGAATCTCATAATTACAGTTATCTTTAGCCGGTTTCTGCAACCTTTAAGGAAAAGGAACTGGAATGTGAGGGATAGAAGTTTCATCTTTTTCAAGAACATCTTTCACATTCTCGGATTTTGCCTCAGCTTCCTTAGCTATCTCAGCTTCCCTAGCTATCTCAGCTTCCCTCAAGGCTTCAGTAAAAATGTATTGCTTGGTTTCAACTTCTTCATCTTCTTCCTCCGCCCCTCTTGTTTGAACATATTCAGGTGGAGGTGGCTCTATTTGATTGTCAACAACTCTACCACTCCTCAAAGTAGTGATAGCTTTGACTTTTTCATGATATTTCTTAGTGCCTGAAGAAAAAGAAGAGTTGTTAGTGTCTTTGGGATTAAGCTAAGGTTGAGTTGGAAAAACTATCTTCCCATTCGAATCATTCTAATTAGTAATATTCTTCATGAAAACTTTCATCTGGTTCATCATCTGCAGCATCTGTTGGAACATGCCTTGCAAATTCTCCTTAGGAACTTTCCTATATGGTGGAATATAAGAGTTAGGATTCAAACCTTGCAGTTGTTAATACTACTGCGATTGAGATTGAAAACTAACTGGAGGTTGGGACTGCTGATAAAATGGTTGAAGTGGTGGTGGTTGGAAATTCGACTGGAGCTGTTGAAATGGTTGAGAGGATTTCATGGGATTTCCTTTATAGTGGTTACCAGACCAACTGAGGTTGGGGTGGTTCCTCCAAATTGGGTTATATTGATCCCCATAAGAATTGGACTTACCAATTGCCATGACAGCATTGACATCAATATTCAACATCTCTCTAAGAGCTGAGATGGTTAGACAATCACTAGTGAGATGACCAAGTGTGTCGCAAATACTGCAAGCTTGCTCCACAAACTACTTAGGAGTTGGTTCTCCTTTATTTATTTTTAAATATTCAAGTTTTTGGCAAATAGTAGCTAGTTTAGCACTGATTTCATCGTTATCCTTCAGTTGGTACACACTAGCTGGTGCTACCTTTACTCTAGTTATACATGCCTTAGCACTCGGTTCTCATTCTTGAGAAACTTCAGAAAGCCATTTCAGATATCCCTATGCATCTGTAGGGCTATTTCATAAGAATTGTCCATTGCACATATATTCAACAAACTGACGAGTAGAGGGAACTAGACCATCATAGAAGACACTGATGATTCTCCACTTTTCATAGCCGTGATGTGGACAAGAATTAAGAAGATATTTGAAGTGCTCTCAACATTGAAAGTAGGTTTCATCATCCTTCTGGGAGAAGTTTTGAATCTCCTTCTTCGTGTTGGAAGTTAGATGTAAAGGAAAGAATTTCTTGAGGAATTGTTCTTGAAGTTATTTCCACGAGTTGATGGATTTCGGGCGTAGAGAGATAAACCAAATCTTAGCTTTATCTTTTAAGGAGAAAGGAAATAATTTCAACTTAATTGTATCTTCAGAATAGTTTTGGTCATTAAAAGTGGCACATACATCCTCAACTTCTCGAATATGAAGATAGGCTTGTTCGCTTTCGAACGAAGTTGAATCATGCCATTGCGAAAATGGAAATTATTTGCATCATTTAAAAAATTAATGCAAGAAGGAGTAGCATTTCAGCCAGGAAGTAGGAGTTCACGCAAAGTAAGATTCGAGTTTTGAACTACTTGGTTAACTCCATTATTAGCTGCTCGTGCTGCTTGTGCTGCTGCTGCTTGTTCTTCAGCGTTCTGATCAGCCATCGGGTGTTCAAATGCCTATAGAATAGTACTATTCATAGAATCAAAAGAAAAAGAAAGAGGAACTGAATTGGTTGAAGTGGAAGACTTAGATGCTTCAGAAGATTTATCGTCTAACTTGTACTTGTTAGGGATGACACGATACTCTTGCAGAGGATTATTTAAAATGCAATTATTAGGACCACGAAGCCAAGGTTTCATATACTAGGCAGATACTTAATATAGAATCCTAGGATTGAAAATAAAGAAATAAATAAACTAGAAAGAAACAAATGAAACCGTTGACCTTCCCCGACAACGGCGCCAGAAGTGACTTGACAACACCCAAAAAGAGAAAGTTGATACACCTAAGCATAGGTGGTCAAGTTATAGTATACTTGAAAAAGTTCAAAGTCGAACCACAAGGAAGGTAAGGAATCTATTTCTTTAGCTATCTTTCTGAGAAAGAAGAAGGGAAAGAAAGGAAAATATGACAGACTTGGGGAATAAGAAGGAATATTGAAACAAAATTAAAACTACGAATCAACTAAACTAAAACTAAAGGCAAATATAATCCTAAGGTGTAAAAAGTAAAGGGAATTCACAAGTGCAAGTTATCTAAAAAAAATGTTTCCTAAATGTACTAAGGGAACATGCAAATAAACTAAAAAAATAAATAAACTAAATAAAATAGAATATTAAATTAAATTAAAACAATGGGAAACAAACGTTAGGGGTATTCGTAGTTAGAGAGTACGAAACTAGTCCAATCGGGTAATTCAAATCAAAATTTAAACTAGATTTTTCTCTAAGATTCAGCTCCTAGACTCTCCAACCATCTATTTATATTGCTACTACATGTATATGATAGCCCATGCAGGATAAAAACTATATAGACTAGCTTTGAGCAACATAATTCGACAATGAAGCTTTTGACTTTGAAAAAGTGTAATTTAAAACCTAATATTACTAGTGCGTGAAAAAAATAATCCAAGTTAATTAAACTTCAGAAAAATTAGTAGCTTAACACTCATATAAGTTTTGAATAGGTTTGGACGTGATTCAAAGCAAATCTGTCTTCAAAAAAATGACGAAAGTCAAAACCGGTACTTTCTCGGCACTTATATGAATAAATACCAAAACAAAACCAAACCATTCAATTCACTTAAAAAACCAACTTAACTAATTAGAGGATAAAGACCGTCCTCAAATCAGCCGTGTTAGAATTTTAGTGCAAAAATCCATGAATCGACGTTGTCACGGTTCTTAATCAAATGAAACTTTTGAGTTAACTTATGGAAACATGTTTTTAATGTATGCAAAGATAATAAATTACTCATTCATTCAGTAAGTAATTTATAAACCAATGAAAAGATCATATTCAAACATAGATTGGATTACATTCAAAGATTAATTACGCATCTTTCACTATGGATCCCTCACAAATGATTTAACAAGACATAATCAAACCAAACATATAAATAATATTAGAAATTATGAAAAATATTAATAATGTACCTAATAATATAAAAAATCATATTTGAAAACTTTTGGCTTTTGAATTTCACAATTCTGATTTAAAACAAATATTTTAAGGCAAAAACAGTGAACAAATTAAAAACTGAACAAAATCGAGCTAAACCCTAAAAATTCTGAAAAATAAGATTCTTAATGATCAATAATGAATCACACATGAATAGCATAGAAATTATAAACTATTTGAATATGAAACAAAAATCAAGCACAAATCGACGAAAAATCGAAAAACCAAAAAACTAAACTTATAAACTCTAGAACTAGCCCCAAAAACGTAGGTTTAAGGTTGATTTCATAATATATATGATCTAAATTAACTAATCTATGAATAGCGAAACAAACAAACAATTAACAGCAATCAAATTGAAATAAAATTAGGGTTTACCAACTATGCAATTGAGACTTGAATTAAAAATTTTATTGAATGATGAATTGAATTTTGATCACAGCGATGTTCCAGCCTCAAAAGATCATAAATAAACTAAACTAACAATTGTTTTAAGGAATTAAAGAAAGAAATTCTCAAAGTCGATCGTCAGATACAGCGCAAAAGCTCCCAGGAAAGTCACGGTACTCTTTGCCTCTCTGTTAATCAATTCTAAATTATTGTGTACCCTAAAATATGAGATATATGACATTTTATATGGTACACAAGTGTCTCAAGTCATGGCTTGAATAATCATTGAAGAAACGGGTCAAGATTTCAAATGGAGATCAATCCTCACCATGTGGGGATCGATCCTTATGTATTTTTTTTTTCTTTTGCTACTTCTTCTTTTGCACATAATTTTTTGCTTCGAACTCTGATTAATTCACCATTTTCTCCTACGTGTAGGTAATTTAAATCTCTACAACTTTTATTTCTAGAGATTTCTTCAAATTCTCAATGGATAAAAACTTTGATCAGGTACAATTTTCGGCCTTTTACGGTAGTTCTCGGTTTTGCTCGGAAACTTTCGAAATCGATTCAATTGAGATTTTATCTTGGAATCACTCTTGGATACTTGCATTCACTTTATTCATTCTTGGGGACTTGCTTATTCTCTTCTTGCTAGTGGTCTGGGGGTAGTTTGCGGAGTTTTCCTCGTCTCGGGCCTCGGAATGAATATTGATTTCTCCTTTGGGCATTCTTCTTGCACTTTTATGCATTCAACCATCTATCTTGCATCCAACCTCAGTTTTCTAACCACTTTAGGCCTGCAAAATGGCTTAGTAACACAGAAATACAATGCAATGCCTTTTTTTCATGCTTAAATTGAATTTACATGCAATTTCTGATTTTAGATTGTAACTAGAAGTTAATTGAGCCTTGTTTAAGGGATTAGAAATGCAATTTCTGGGCTCAATCAGCATTCCTGAAGGCAGCGCGCCGAACTCAAAGTAGCACTTAACTAGGCGACCTCCGCGGTAGTATGAGCCCCATCAACTAGGGCTCTGTCCAACTTGTGCCAAGCACCCTCTAATTCGAAAATGTGTTTAGTCAACTCCATTTATAGTTGGTAGATCTTTTTAGAAACCTCGCTCGAAGAAACAGAGCGAGGAGGGATGAAGTACCGAGTCTCGTTACCGCCAACGTTATTTGAAATAGCATCGCTGTATTGATAGGACATGTTATTTGCGAAACTTTAGAACTTTGAAGATGATTCTTCGAAGTGTGATTTTGCACGTAGAGAGGGGGATGCCTTATGAAAAAGAAATAAATCTGAGAGTGTATAAATAACAGCAAAAAGTGGCTTAAAGAGACGAAAAGCCACAATTGGAAAGGAAAAAACATTGCAGCTGCTGATATGACACGTTAACATCCAATTCGACCCATGACAGACAAATAGGAAGCCAACACGTGTCTTGTTCAAGTTGCTATACCCTCTACAAGAACTCTGGTAAGCCGAGATCTTTAAATTAAACTTTTGAAAGATTGCCAAATAGAATAATGTTTGTAAACTAGATTCAAGGTGATTTTTAAATTTTGTTTAAAGATTTTCGATATTAACGATTAATTCATTAAAGTCACCATATTTTATGAAACCTTTGAACTTGGTCAAAATGGAGAAATTTGCCTATGATAATTAAGGTTCATCCGAAGTTGAAGAAATTCCAGTCCCAGATTGTTTGAATCTTGACTTGCATGCTTGAATGTTCTCACCACAATTTAACAGAGCAAATGGATTTAGATCTTTAATGGATTTGATTTGTTGTTTTCGTTTTGACTACGCCGTTTAAGTCTGTCAGTGAGGAATCATGAATTGGTAACGGTGATTTGAGAACAAATGTTCATACAACCACAAAGGAAAACAAAGCAAACAAGGTATGATAGAACAAAATAATGTTTTTCTATTGATAGAAGAAATTACAATGGTGGGACTTCAAGGTCCAATTGATTACATATTCAAAAAAACAAAAAAATACATAAGAAGGAACATTTCCTAAGATTACTAAGGTGTTTTACTGTTTCTCCCCAATTGGAGAAACTATATATGGCAGGTGACTACGATACTAAAGGCAGCTTGTCTCGAGCCCTAAAAACTCCTTAAGAACCCTTGATCGACAAAAGGGAGTCAATCCAGAGAGAACTTAATGAGAAGGAAGAGTGATGAGAGGTAAGAATAAACAGAACAGTTGAAGAACAAAAGAGGGAAAATGAATCACCCGTTTTTCGGGTGGGAAGTTCTTGATTCATAAAAATACATGTTGACCCATGAATCAAGGTACGAATTCCATTCTCTTGCTCTTCCACCTCTACCCCAACCTCTCACACAGTTTTCCCTTTCTGCGGTCACGGTGGCCAAACGTTCCTCCAAATTTTGAATGGTTCTGACCATTTGAGGAATGTCTCTCTCTAGTATTCGAACCCCCCCTTCAAGTCTCTCCATTCTCCGAGAGAGGCTCTCAGTGATACTAAGGGTTGTCGGAGGGCGATAAGAACAACTTGCCTCAACGGAACTATTTGGATCGTTAAATCCTATGCTGACACCAAAATAAAATGTGGGACACTGACTTATATAAGTTTTGGTACGATCACCTAGTTCATCTTGGTCGTGACATGATAATTCATATTTTAAAGAACTCGTACGAACATCTTTTTTTTAAGTAAAACATAAAATGGGACAAAAATTCATCACCGCAAAGTGTCGATCCTAGTATTACTCAAAAACAGAACTTGCCTTCTGAAGTACTAGAAACACTATCTCCCTCCCATTATGATCTTTGACCATGTCAAAGGCACATCACCCATTTTGCAAAGCCTACTCTTTAGCAAAAACATAATCGAGATATTCCTATGCTAAAGATACAAAAGAAAATATCTCAATCTTACAAATAATACAAGGAGATATCTGTGGACCTATCCATCCAGAATGTGGACCATTCAAAAACTTTATGGTTTTGGTGGATGCTTCGACACGCTGGTCGCATGCCACATTATTATCCATATGAAATGCTGCATTTGTAAAACTCCTAGCATATATTATATGTTTAAGGGCTCCCTACCCTAATTACCCTATTAAGACTATAAGACTTGATAACACTGAGAGTTTACATAAAAAACATTTGATGATTATTGTATGTTAATTGGGATCGATTTAGAGCATCATGTTCTCCATAAATAAAAATGGTCTCGCAGAAGCTACCATTAAACGGCTATAGATGGCTGCTAGAGCATTGGTTATGTGCACCAACCTACCTATATTTGCCTGGGGTTATGCAATGTTGTACGGAGCTTTACTTATTCGTTTCAAACCCACTGCTAAACAATCATTTTTTTCGTACCAGTTGGTAATTGGATATGAGCTTGACATTTTACATTTACGCATATTTGGCTCAGCAGTGTATGTGCCAATTATGCCCCTATAGTGCAATAAAATGGGTCCTCAAAGACGATTAAGTATTTATGTTGAATATTAATCTCCAATAATTATCTGCTGTTTAGAACCCTTGATAAGCGATCTCTTTACCGCTAGATTTAAGAATTATCACTTTGATAAGACAGTATTCCCATCGTTAGGGGTTGATAAGAAAAAGGATTTTTCAAGGGAACGACATGAATTGTCGTAATTTGTTCCCACCCTTTTTGATCCTCGCATTTCACAATGCGAAAATAAAGTGAAAAGAATAATCGATTTTCAGAACATAACAGATCCAATGCTTGATGCATTTACTGATATTGCAAAAGTGACGAGATCACATATACCAGCTGTAAATGTGCATGCAAGGTTAAAAGTTTCCAACAATGGGCACGGTAACATATATAAAGATACCGCAACCACATTTATTGGAGGTGTGGTTGAGGCTTTGGTTTCCCAAAGGAAGAATGGGAGGCCACTTGATTTGACTAACACTCACCCAAGGAAGAAGGGGGAATAAGGCACAAGCTGATCCATTAATCATCAATGAAAATCACCCATCTCATAAGATTATCTCTGATTATAGTTATGTCCACGAATCATTACTGGATGATGTTCCAATGTTTAAAATGATTCTAGAAAACAAATAAATCTCAATAGATTATGAGCGAGCATATGAGTTAATGGAAAGATCTTCCATATACATTGATGGTATATTTGCATACATTGTTACTCAAGAAATCGTAGAGCGCGATGATGTTGGACCTCGCTCTATTGCAGAATGTCAACAAAAAGCAGATTAGCCTAAAGGGAAGGAAGCAATCTAGACAAAACCAGATTCTTTAGCAAAGAGATAGGTATTTGGCCGGTAGTGCTAACCTTACCAATTGTAAAGCTTGTAGAACATAAAGGGATATTAATCAAAAAGCATAACGAGAAGAATGAAGTCATAAGGTACAAGGTTTTCCTTGTGGCATAAGGTTTCTCACAACGCCCTAGAATTGAATACAAGGAGATATATTCTCCCGTAATGAATTTTATAACATTTCACTAATTAGTTAGCTTGGCAGTTTTCAAAGTACTGAAAATGCAGCTCATGAATATGGTCACTGCACATCTCTATGGGAATCTTGATTCAGATATATATACATATATATATATATAAAAGTGCCCAATGGCCTTACATTACCTAAGCCAAGTGATTCTAAATCACAGAGTGCGTTGTAATCGAGTTGAAATGCTCACTTTACGGATTAAAACAATCTGGACATGTGTGGTATACCTGTGTAAGTGACTACTTGATTAAGAAGGGATATAAGAATAATGAATTATATACCCCTGCATATTCATAAAGAAAACAAGTTTCAAATTCACAATTTTAGTTGTTTATATTGATGATATAAACATAATAGGTACTCTTGATGAAATAAGATAAACAACTAACCATTTGAAATCCGAATTTGAGATGAAGGATCTTGGAAAAACTCGATTATATCTAGGTTTTGAATTAGAACATCGAGCTTGTGGAATATTAATCTACCAGTCTACGTATGTCTAAAAGATGCTCAGGCGATTCAATATGAACAAAACATATCCTGCTAGCACTCCCATGATTGGTCAAAGTTTGGATCCAAGAAAAGATTTATTTCATCCAAAGGAAGATGACAAAGAGGTGTTTGGAGCAAAAATTCCCTATCTAAGTGCAAAGGAACTTGTTAGCTAGATTTAGCTTAGCACCAACGCAGAGTCACTGGAACAGTGTCAAAATATTTTTTCAATATCTAAAAGGAACAATTGACTTGGGACTGTTCTTTCCCTACAGAGAGGCAAAAGGAACTGCAGATGGCACGTTAATTTCTAAAGTAATTGTTGCCGTCGAAAAAGCCAACCACTACATTAAAACCCTAAATAATATTGTGGGAAAATACGTTTTTCCCTTGATTTGTGGTATGATTAGTGCTGGGATATGTAAATAGTTGTTTCCTAAAGCTTAGGGATGTGATTAAGAGAAAATCAAGATTACAGAATATAGGATTTCATAATTTAATTACTTCCTTATTTTACTCATATAATCTCTTGTATATAAGTCCAATAGAGGCTCTTGTAAATAAACACAGATCAATACACTACTTTTTTTATATGGTATCAAAGGTAGAGATCCTAACATAGGGTTTCTGTCTATTAATTCTGCCTTCTGGTTGGTGGCTTTCATTGTCGTCAGTTTTTGGCAAAATTCATTTTTCTTTTTCTTTATTCGGCCTTCATAGCTAATTCGTGGAGGATGTTAGAGACGATGTTATCCACCCCGGCAATTCAACCGGTGGACGAAGAGCAGACGTCATGCACCCTAGGCGAATTGCAGAATATCCAACCAGCGTATCGACTTAACAACATAAACTACTTGAAATGGTCCTAATTGGTTCGGACCTTTCTAAAAGGAAAAAGGGAAATTAAGCCATTTGTTGGGGACTGCTTTGAAGAAAGGTGAGGTAGGCTTCAAGGCATAGGACGAGGATAACTAAGTGATCACGTCCTGGTTATGGAATTCCATGACTCTGGAAATCAGCGATACGTGTATGTTCCTGTCAACTGCAGAGGCAATCTGGAATGCCTTGAATCAAACCTATTCTAAGGTCCATGACGCTGCATTGATATACGAAATCAAAACCAAAAAGGCGGCGACAAAACAGGGGAATAATAATGTGACAGAATATGCTAATTTTCTGCAAAGCCAGTGGCAAGAACTGGATTATTACCGTGTGATTGATTTGAAATACATCGAATGTGCAGTTGTAGTTAAAAATTTCGTTGAAAAAGATCGGGTTTATGATTTTCTAACAAGTCGAAACTCTTAATTTGATAAAGGGGTGATTTAGATTATAGGCAAGGGAGAAGTACCATCCCTTAATGAGACGTTTCGTTGATTCGGGCATAAGTGAGTCGACGAGGGGTTATGCTTGAACCTCAACTGGTTGATGGCTCAACACTTGAAATTTCTAGTAACAAACAGGTGGGTCTCACCTTAGAATGACCACCAAACGCTGATCATGTAAAAGCAGAATTGTCAAAGGGGGCAAATTAAACAAAGAAGATATATGGTGTTCTTACTGTAAAAAGTCATGACATACAAGAGATTCCTGCTAGAAACTGCACGGAAAACCTTCAACGGCTAGCCGTGAGTGGGGAAATAAAGGAGGGCAACAACAACGACAACAAGGTCAGGCCCATATGGCTTTATCTGGTGCTTCCTCTTTAACCCTTCTATGGTAAATCTCATTGCCTCTTAAATTAAATGTTTTTGATAAATTGTTTGTGGATTCATGGATTATAGACTCAGGAGCCACAAACCATATGACACATGCATCAAAACAGTTTAAAACTTATATCCCATGTCCAAGCAATAGGAAAATCACTGTTGTCGTTAGTACTATAACCACGATAGCGGGAGTATGACATGTCCACGGGACCACATCACCCTAAGCCTTGTCCTTAAAAATGTACTACATGTTCCAAAATTATCTGCTAACCTTGTGTCCATACAAAAGCTTACAAGAGACTTGCCCTATTATGTTACGTTTTACCCTTCTTACTGTGAATTTCAAGACCAGGGTTCGGGTAAGAGGATTGGGCTTACTAAGGAAAAGATGGACTTTACTATCTCGAGAAATCCATCCATCCGAATATGATCAAGTCATGTTTACCCACTTCGTTTTTTTTCTTCTTCCAATAATGACGTTATTTGGTTACACCATTTTTGTCTCGGACACCTGTCTTTGCAGTCTTAAAATTCATCTTTCCTTCTTTATTTAAAGGATTGGATACTAGAATTTTTCATTGTGACATTTGTGAATATGCGAAACACACTCATGTATCTTTTTCCATTAGCAGTAAAAAAAAAATTTCCTTTCTATTTAATACACAGTGATATATCGGGGCCTACAATAGTTCCAAATATTTCTGGCTCAAGGTGGTTTATATCTTTTATAGATGATTACATTAGGGTCTCTTGGATATTCTTAGTCAAAAACAAGTCTGATACAAGTCATGTTTTTCCCAATTTCCATACAATGATTCAAAATTAGTTTGGTACAAAATAAAAAGGTTTAAGTGTAATAATGCCCAGGACTATTTCAATCAGGTCTTGTCTCCTTACTTTTAAAAAGAGGGATTTATTCATGAATCTTCTTGCATTAACACCCCAAAATAAAACGGGGTAGCTAAGAGGCAGAATCGCCATCTCTTAAACATTACTCATTATTCCATCACAATGTACCAAAACATTATTGGGGAAAAACCGTGTTTACATCTGCTTATATCATAAATAGAATTCCTTCCCGAGTCTTAGGATCAAAAAGCCCAATGGAAGTCCTTTCTAAGTTTTATCCCAACCTTAGTGCCACAAGCATTCTTACTCCTTGGGTGTTTGAGTGTACCTCGTTCGTTTAATGTTCATAACAATAATTGGGGAAAATTGGATCCTAGAGCCATTACGTGTGTGTTTATAGGTTACTCTTATACTAAAAAAAGGCTACAAATGTTTTCATCCATCCACCAGAAAACTTTTTGTCTCAGCAGATGTCACATTTGTGGAAGGGAAACCATATTTTACCAAACCTTATCTTCAGGGGGAAATATTTATCATGGAAGATAAGGATTTTCTTCTACTCGATTTACCATCTTCATCTAAGTCACCATGTCTTGACACAAAACCCCATTCTCCTACTTTATAACCCGAGTGTTCTACCTCATATGAGTCTTCTGTTACTACTCCTATTTCACGCAAGTCTCCAGTGAAGGACAATAGAATTTTTGATTATTTTCTGTAAGAGCAGGTGTATGCAAAGAAGCAAGGTCCAACTCTAGATCCTGTTATGCTAAGATACCACTAGATTAAGCCTTAGCACAAGCGTAGGATCGATCGAACAATTATGCATACAATAATTAAAGAAACAAGCACCACTGATATTCAAGCAATACAAAAAATAATATATTAAAGAAGAAAACAACTAACCAAGCACACAAGCAATTAGGTGGTATCGACAAAACCGCCACTAATCCACCGGGTGATAGCTATTATTGATGAAACCAATTTCGAGTGCAACGCATAAAGCAACCCTAGCCACCTATTAGAGCTCTCAATATTATCTCTCAAATATACTCTATAATTTAGCTAGTAAATAATACAACATAACTCATGAATAAAACTTATGACAAATGGTCTATTTATAGAGTATAAATCCTATGGGTTTAGGATTGCACAAAGTCAAAACCTACTAGAAATTATATAATACAAATCCAACTAGAATTTGGACAATACAAAGCCAATTAAGAATTGGACAATATAAAAGCTAACAGGAATAGGATTCCTATACAGAGCCAAATCTTCAATTCTCCACCTTGGCGATGTTCCACAAGACTACAATGCAATCCACCATGATCAATTCATCGAAAATACCCTATCACCCCTACAGGTCCCTTAGGACCACCACCACCCCCAAAGGGCATCAATACCGAAGGACATTGACCAACGTCGAGCAATGCTCAAACTTGGCCAACTGGACAACCTCTGTCAACATATTTGTCGGATTATTTTTGGTGCCTATCTTAACCAGATTTACAATATTATTTTTAATAATTTCTCGAATAAAGTGATATCGGACATCAATATACTTGGTTCTTCTATGATGAACTTGATTCTTCGCCAAGTGAATTGTACTTTGACTGTCACAGTGCACCACCACTTTTTCTGGCTTCAAACCAAGATCACTAACTAAACCACGGAGCCATACGACCTCTTTGATCGCCTCCGTTATAGTAATATATTCTGCCTCCGTGGTAGACAACACTACCACACTTTGAATCATCAACCTCAAACTCAACGGACCACTACCCAATGCAAACACATAACCCGTAGTCGATCTCCGCATGTCTAGGTCACCGGCATAATCTGAATCCACAAAACCCTCAATAGTTGACATTTCGAATTTTTTAAATACCAACCCTTTGTCTATCGTACCCCGTAGATATCGTAGAGCCCACTTAATGGCTTGCCAATACGGTTTTCCATGGTTCACCATATACCTAATAATAATGCTCACGGCTTGAGAAATATCCAGTCGAGTGCATACCATGGCATACATCAAACTCCCAATCGCACTTGCATAAGGAACTTGAGCCATGTACTCCACCTCTTCCTCGGAGCTAGGAGCCATCGTTGCTGATAGTTTGAAGTGCGGTGCTAACAGGACACTCACTGGCTTTGAGTTTTCCATCCCGAATCGAGCAACCACTTTCTCAAGGTATCACCTTTGTGTAAGACACAACCGTCCCCTCTTCCTATATCTAACGATCTCCATCCCCAAAAAATTTCACGCTCCACCCAAATCTTTCATCTCAAACTCCTTGCTTAACTGAGCTCTCAATAGGTCGATCTCCACCAAGCTCTGGGAAGTAATGAGCACATCGTCATCGTATATGAGTAAATAGATGAAATTGCCAGATTCGAGCATTTTGAAGTAAATACAATGATCAAATTCGCTCTGAGTAAACTTTTGCGCAATTATGAACGTGTTAAACCTCTTGTACCATTGACGCGGGGACTGTTTCAATCTGCACAACGACTTCCAAAGTTTGCACACACTATTTTCCTTACTAACAACTTTGAATCCCTCCTGCTGAGAGATGTAAATCTCTTCCTCTAAGTTCCCATGCAAGAACGCAGTTTTGACATCGAGTTATTCAAGTTCGAGATCAAATTACGCCACTATAGGCAACAATGCTTGAATCGAGGTTTGCTTGACAACCGGAGAGAACACTTCATTATAATCCACCCTTCCTTTTGCGCATAACCCTTGGCTACCAATATTGTCTTAAAACGAACACTGGACCTTAGAGTCCCGTCTTTCTTAGTGAAAATCCACTTGCACCCGATAGGTTTCTTCCCCTTCTACAAATCGTATAGTTTTCAAGTTCGATTTTTTCGAAGAGACTCATATCATCTTCCATAGTCGCTTTTCACTTGCATTCTCGCTAAAATCCATAAGCTTCTCAATACGAAGTCGGCTCATCCCCGTAATATTCTAATGCGTACGCCACCATGTCTTCATACACATATCGAACCGGTGCACGTCAAGCCCTATGCTCCCTTCCACTAGTCAAAGACGGAATTGTTTGTTGTTGACCCTATTCCACTGTCGAAATCTTTGAATCCTCGTCGGGAGTCATTTTTTCCTCGTTGGACTCTTCCACCAAATCCGTAACTCGAGTATTAACCGGAGTAGTCACTTTCGTTTCCACCATTATCTCGCTCGCCTTGTTCTTCTTTTCAACTGGGATTGGAAAATCACCATTTGTTAGTGAGGTCGTCTTGAGTATAGACGACTCGTCAAACGTCAAATCCCTACTAATCACAATCTTTTTGCTTTAAAAATACTACAATTTGTAACATTTGACCCCATTACAAGAGTCTAAGAATATTACCTTACGAGCCCTAGGGTCAATTTTCTCACCACGAACATGATAATAAGCCCAACAGTAAAAAAACATGGATGTTGTTGTAACTAGCATGAGATCCGGTCCACACCTCCATAGGTGTTTTGTATTCCACTCTCGAGCATAACAAACGATTAACCAAGAACGTAGCGTAGGATAAGGTTTCGGCCCAAAACTGCTTATCCAAATTGGCATTTGAAAGCATACACCGCACCTTTTTCAAGGAACGTACGATTCATTCTCTATGCTATCCCATTTTGTTGAGGTGTACACTTAACTGTGAAGTGATGAAAGATACCTTCCTGTTGGCAGAAATCCTTAAAAGTATCGCAAATGTACTCCCCGCCATTATCTAACTTGAGCACTCTAACTTTTATACCAATCTGGTTCTCAACCATCGCCTTCAATTTTAAGAACACATGAAAAATTTGATCCTTATGCTTCATGAAATAGACCCAAGTTCTTCTTGAGTAATCATCAACAAACGTCACAAAGTAATAATTTCCACCTAAGGATTGAGTCTTTGTCGGCCCTCAGATGTCCATGTGCACATAATTAAGTGCTCATTTCGTGCAATGTATCGCCGTCCCAAACTTTATCCAAGTTTATTTCCAAGCAAATAATACTCACAAAACTCCAGTTTGCAACTTTTCGTACTTTCAAGTAGCCCTTACTTACTCGACACTGTCATAGCCTTCTCCCCAGCATGACCCAATCGCATATGCCATAACCTCGTCGTGTCAGTCTCTTTAGTTGTAATCGAAGCAAACCCAATCATTATGCATCTTTGAAGAAAATAGAAATTACCCTCATTCTTTTCTCGCATCACAACCATATCCCCGGAGAGAACTTTCAAGTTTTCACCCTCGAGTATTACACGATACCCATTGGAATCAAGAGCCCCTAAAGAGATTAAATTCTTCTTTAGTCAGGAATATACCAGACATCATCAAGAGTACGTACCATCCCGTCCTGCATCTTTAGCCGGATCGTACCAATCCCCATCGTTTTACACGCATGGTCGTTACCATCAAAATCTTGCCCCTATCAACCTCGGTGAAGGTATGGAACAATTTTCGATTTAGGCACATGTGATACAAGCACTCGCTATTCAAGATCCACTAGCTCGAAAAGCTAACCCGTGGAGTCACAACCAACATACTCTCAAAATCTTCATCTTTCGGTGTTGCTCCAACATTTGTGTTCTCCACCGCATCTTTATTCTCTTTACCGCCATTGGTTATATTTGGACACTCCCGACGTACGTGTTCATGTTTTCTGCACTTGTGATAAATTATCTTAGTCTTATTAGTCGATCCCCGAGATTTTGACCGCGACCTTTCCTGATTTATTCGCTTCTTCTCATCATTATCCCCTAGTGAATAACGCATATGAGTTAGATTTTTCTCTCTCCTTCAAGCGCTTTTCATTAACCAAGACAGCCGACAATACCAAATCGTAGGTCATTTTTTCCTTTCAATGAATAAGTGTGGTGGTTAGATGATCATAAGATTCCGGGAGCGAATTAAGAAGCAAAATTGCCATGTCCTCATCATCAATCTCTACGTCTAACCCCTGCAAATCTGAGATTATCTTGTTGAACCCGTCAAGATAATCATTCATGGATGTACCCCTCAAAAACTCAAATCAGAATAGCTTATTCTTCAAGTATAGACGGTTCTTGAACTATTCGTCATATACTGATCCTCGAGCTTCTTCCAAATTGCAGAGGCAGATGTTTCATGCATCACATAGTATATCACATTTGGAGCAAGGCGTAAATGAATTGTATTACATGCATGCCTATCGTATTCAGCCGAATCGGCTTCGGACCACTCATCGGGTTTAGCTTTATTCCCCAACAATGCTCTGTGCAAACCTTGTTGGTCAAGAATGTCAGACATCAGACACTGCCACATTGTAAAATCTGTCTTCTTTCCGTCAAATCTCTCTATGTAGAATTTGACCACAACCGTCACCTTAGGAGCAGATGCCCCCTTCAAAGGTGGTGTATCTACCGCCTTAGCACCCCCTTCCGATGTATCAACAATAGACATCTCTAATTATCATACAATTATTCAAAGGAATAAACCTCCATCTTATACCAAATTGTTATGCTAAGATACCGCTATAACAAGCCTTAGCACAAGCGTATAATCAATCGGACAATTATGCGTACAATAATTAAAGAAACAAGCACTACTGATATTCAAGCAATACGAAAAACAAGAGATTAAAGAAGAAAACAACTAACTAAGCACGCACACAATTAGGTGGTATCGGCAAAACCGCCACTAATCTACCGGGTGATAGCTATTATTGATAGATCGAACAATTATGTGTACAATAATTAAAGAAACAAGCACCACTAATATTCAAGCAATACAAAAAAATAAAAGATTAAAGAAGAAAACAACTAACCAAGCACGTAAGAAATTAAGTGGTATTGATAAAACTGCCACTAATTCATCGGATGATAGCTATTATTGATGAAATCAATTTCGAGTACAACGCACAAAGCAAACCCTAGCCACCAATTAGAGCTCTCAATATTCTCTCTCAAATATATTCTCTAATATAGTTAGTAAATAATACAACACAACTCATGAATAAAACTTATGATAAATAGTCTATTTAGAGAGTATAAATCCTACGGGTCTAGGATTGCACAAAGCCAAAATTTACTAAAAATTGGATAATACAAATCCAACTGAGATTTGGACAATACAAAGCCAATTAAGTATTGGACAATATAAAACCTAATAGGAATAGGATTCCTATACAGAGCCAAATCTTCAGATCCAATATAAGTTCAAATCATCAATTTGACTCTTGAGAATGAGGTAACGGTATTTGAATCCACTCCACCAGCTAGTCATCAACTTTTTGAAACTAAAATAACTGACTTGGATCTACTTATAGCTATGAGGAAAGGAATTCGAGAGTGCACCAAACGACCACTATACCCTTTATCCCATTTTGTATCCTTTAAAAAATGCTCACTAGCCCATAAAAGCTCTCATAACTCTAAATGAAATTACTATACCAAACACTTTATATGAGGCCTTATCTAAAGAGAAATGGAGTAAAGCCATGAGGGTCAAAATGGACGCATTGGAAAAAAATGAAACATGGGAGTTCGTTGATGTACTGAAAGGAAAGAAAGTAGTACGGTTTAAATGCATCTTCTCTTTGAAATTTAAGGCAGATAGATCATTAGAATGCTATAAAGCAAGGCTAGTTGCAAATGAAGATTTGGCTCTGTATAGGAATCATATTCCTATTAGATTTTATATTATCCAATTCTTAATTGGCTTTGTATTGTCCAAATCCTAATTGGATTTGTATTATCCAATTTCTTGTAGGTTTTGACTTTGTGCAATCCTAGACCCATATGATTTATACTCTATAAATAGACCCTTTGTCATAGGGTTTATTCATGAGTTGTGTTATATTATTTACTAGCTAGATTAGAGAGTATATTTGAGAGATAATATTGAGAGCTCTAATTGGTGGTTATGAGTTTTTTTGTGCGTTGTACTCAGAATTAGTCTCATCAATAATAGCTATCACCCGGTGGATTAGTGGCGATTTTGTCGACACCACCTAATTGCTTGCGTGCTTGGTTAGTTGTTTTCCTCTTTAATCTTTTATTTTTTGTATTGCTTGAATATTAGTGGTGCTTGTTTCTTTAATTATTGTACGCATAATTGTCCGGTCAGTCCTACGCTTGTGCTAAGACTTGTGCTAGCAGTATCTAAGCACAACAATCTGGTATCTGAGGAAGGTTTATTCCTTGGGATAATTATGTAATAATTAGAGATGTCTACTGTTGGTACATCAGAAGGGAGTGCCAAGGCGGCAGATACACCACCTTTGAAGGGGGCATCTGCTCTTAAGGTGACGACTGTGGTCAAATTCAATATAGAGAGATTCGACGGGAAGAAGACGGACTTTGCGATGTAGCAGTGTCAGATGTCCGACATCCTTGTCTAACAAGGTTTACACAAAGCATTGTTGGGGAATAAAGCTAAGCCCAATGAGTGGTCCGACGCCGATTGGGCTGAGTACGATAGGCAGACATGTAGTACAATTCGTTTACACATTGCTCCAAACGTGATGTACTATGTGATGCGCGAAACATCTGCCTCGGTAATTTGAAAGAATCTCGAGCATCAGTTTATGACAAATAGTATCAAGAATCGTCTGTACTTAAAGAAGAAGTTATTCCGGTATGAATTTTCGAGGGGTACATCTATGGACGATCATCTCGATGGGTTCAACAAGATAATCTCATATTTGCAGGGGTTAGACGTCGAGATTGATGATGAGGACAAGGCGATTTTGCTTCTTAATTCGCTCCCGGAAATCCTATGATCATCTAACCACCACACTTATTCATGGGAAGGAAAATGTAACCTATGATTTGGTATCGTCGACTGTCTTGGCTAATGAAAAGCACTTGAAAGAGAGGAGAATCCAACTCAGATGCGCTATTCATTAGGGGGAGAAGCGATGAGAAGAAACGAAAAAATCGGGAAAAGTTGCATTCGAAATATCGGGGACCAGCTGACAAGAGTAAGATAATTTGTTACAAGTGCAAGAAACCTGAACACGTACGTCGGGAGTGTCCAAATAGAACCAATGGCGGTGGAGAGAATAAAGGTACGGTGGAAAACGCGAATGCGGTAACGGCACCAAAAGATGAGGACTTCGAGAGTATGTTGGTTGTGACTTCATGGGTTAGCTCTTCGAGCGAGTAGATCTTGGATAGTGGGTGCTCATATCACATGTACCCAAACCGAAAATTGTTTCATACCTTCACTGAGGTTGACGGAAGCAAGGTTTTGATGGGTAACAACTATGCGTGTAAAACGATGGGGATTGGTATGATCCGGCTAAAGATGCACGACGGGGTAGTACGTATTCTTGGTGATGTCCAGTATATTCCTGATCTAAAGAAAAATTTGATCTCTTTAGGGGTTCTTGATTCCAATGGGTATCGTGTAATACTCGAGAATGAAAATTTGAAAGTTCTCTCCGGGACTATGGTTGTGACGCGAGGAAAAAATAAGGGTAATCTCTATTTTCTTCAAAGAAGCACAGTGACTTATGCAATTAGGTAATGCTAGGGAGAAGGCTATGACGGTGTTGAGTAAGCAAGGGCTACTTGAGGGTACGAAAAGCTGCAAACTAAAATTTTGTGAGTATTGTCCTTGAAAAACAGACTTGAGGAAAGTTTAGGACAACCGTATATTGCACGAAAGGAGCACTTGATTATGTGCATACGGATGTCTGGAGGCCAACAAAGACTCAATCCTTCGGTGAAAATCATTACTTTGTGACTTTTGTTGATGATTACTCAAGGAGAACTTGGGTCTATCTCATGAAGCATAAGGACTAGGTCCTTGATGTGTTCTTAAAGTGGAAGGCAATGGTTGAAAATCAGATTGGTAGAAAAGTTAAAGTGCTCAGGTCAGATAACGGCGGGGAGTACACTTGTGATCCTTTTAAAGATTTCTGGCGACAAGAAGGTATCATTTGCCACTTCACGATCAAGGGTACACCTCAATAGAACGAAATAGTGGAGAGGATGAATCGTACGCTTCTTGAAAAGGTGCGGTGTATGCTTTCTAACGCCAAATTAGATAAGCGATTTTGGGCTGAAGCCTTATCCTATGCTACGTTCTTGGTTAATCGTTTGCCATGCTCGGGAATGAAATACAAAACACCTATGGAGGTGTGGACCGGATCTCATACTAGTTACAACAACATTCATGTTTTTTACTGTCCAGCTTATTATCATGTTCGTGATGAGAAAATTGAACCTAGGGCTCGTAAGGCAATATTCTTAGGCTCTTGTGATGGGGTTAAATGTTACAAATTGTGGTGTCTTTAAAGCAACAAGATTGTGATTAGTAGGAATGTGACATTTGACGAGACGTCTTTGCTCAAAACGACTTCGTCGACAAACGGTGGTTCTCCAATTTCGATTGAAAAGAAGAACAAGGCGAGCGAGATAGTGGTGGAAACGGAAGTGACTACTCCAGTTAATACTCGAATCACGGATTTAGTGGAGGAGTCCAACGAGGAAAAGACGACTCCCAGTGAGGATTCGGAGATTTCGGTAGTGAAATCGGGTCAACAACAAACAACACCGTCTTTGACTAGTGGAAGGGAGCTTAGGGCTTGACGTGCACCGGTTCGATATGGGTATGAAGACATGGTGGCATACGCATTAGTAGGTTACGGGGATGAGCCAACTTTGTATCGAGAAGCAATGGATTCTAGCGAGAATGCGAAGTGAAAAACGGCTATGGAAAGATAAGATGGAGTCTCTGAAAAAAATTGAACTTGGGAACTATGTGATTTACAGAAAGGGAAGAAACCTATCAGGTACAAGTGGGTTTTCACTAAGAAAGATATGGCTCTAAGGTCCGGTGTTGGTTTCAAGGCAAAGTTGGTAGCCAAGGGTTATGCGCAAAAGGAAGGGGTGGATTATAATAAAGTGTTATCTCCGATTGTGAAGCATACCTCGATCCGAGCATTGTTGACTATGGTAGCGCAATTTGATCTTGAACTTGAACTCGATGTCAAAATTGCGTTCTTCCATGGGAACCTAGAGAAAGAGATTTATATCTCTCAGCCAGAGGGATTCAAAGTTGTTGATAAGAAAAATAGTGTGTGCAAACTTCAAAAGTTGTTGTACGAATTGAAGCAATCCCTGCGTCAATGGTATAAGAGGTTTGACACGTTCATGATCGCGCAAAAGTTTACTCGGAGTGAATTTGATCATTGTGTTTACTCCAAAAGGCTCGAATCTGGTAATTTCATCTATTTACTCCTATACGTTGACGATATGCTCATTGTTTCCCGGAGTTTGGTGGAGATCGACGTATTGAAAGCTCAGCTAAGCAATGAGTTTGAGATGAAAGATTTGGGTGAAGAGCAAAAAATTTTGGGGATGGAGATCGTGCGAGATAGGAAGAGGGGACGATTGTATCTTATACAAAGACAACACCTTGAGAAAGTGGTTACTCGATTCAGGATGAAAAACTCAAAGCCGGTGAATATCCCGTTAGCACCGCACTTCAAACTATCGGCAATGATGGCTTCTAGCTCCGAGAAAGAGGTAGAGTACATGGCTCAAGTTCCTTATGCAAGTGCGGTTGGAGTTTGATGTATGCCATGGTATGTACTCGACTGGACATTGCTCAAGCCGTGAGCATTGTTAGTAGGTATATGGTGAACCCTGAAAAACTGCATTGGTAAGCCGTTAAGTGTACGATATCTACGGGGTACGATGGACAAAGGGGTATTTGAAAAATCTTGAATGTTAACTATTTAGGGTTTTGTGAATTCAGATTACGCCGGACGACCTAGACAAGCGGAGATCGACTACAGGTTATGTGTTTACATTGGGTCGTCGTCCGTTAAGTTGGAGGTCGATGATTCAAAGTGTGGTAGCGTTGTCTACCACAGAGGCGGAATATATTGTTGTAACGGAGGCGGTCAAACAGGCCGTATGGCTCCATGGTATAGTTAGTGATCTTGGTTTGAAGCCAGAAAAAGTGGTGCACTGTGATAGTCAGAGTGCAATTCACTTGGCGAAAAATCAAGTTCATCATGAAAGAATCAAGCATATTGATGTCCGATATCACTTCATTCGAGAAATTATTGAAAACGATGTTGTAAATCTGGTTAAGATAGGCACCAAAGATAATCTGGCGGATATGTTGACAAAGGTTGTCCCGTTGGCCAAGTTTGAGCATTGCTCGACATTGATCAATGTCCTTCGGTGTTGATGCCCCTCGGGGGGCGGTGGTCCTAAGGGACCAGCAGGGGTGATAGGGTCTTATTCGATAAATTGATCATGGTGTAGTGCAGTGGGGTCTTGTCGAACATCGCCAAGGTGGAGAATTGAAAATTTGGCTATGTATAGGAATCCTATTCCTATTAGGTTTTATATTGTCCGATTCTTAATTGGCTTTGTATTGTCCATATCCTAGTTGGATTTGTATTATCCAATTTCTTGTAGGTTTTGGCTTTATGCAATCCTAGACCCATTGGATTTATACTCTATAAATAGATCCTTTGTCATGGGGTTTATTCATGAGTCGTTTATATTATTTACTAGCTAGATTAGCGAGTATATACGAGAGATAATATTGAGAGCTCTAATTGGCAGTTAGGGTTTGTTTTGTGCGTTGTACTCAGAATTAGTCTCATCAATAATAGCTATCACCCGGTGGATTAGTGGCGGTTTTGCCGACACCACCTAATTGCTTGCGTGCTTGGTTAGTTGTTTTCTTCTTTAATCTCTTGTTTTTTGTATTGCTTGAATATCAGTGGTGCTTGTTTCTTTAATTATTGTACGCATAATTGTCCGATCGGTTCTACACTTGTGCTAAGGCTTGTTCTAGCGGTATCTTAACACAACAGCTAAAGGGTAGTACATAGTAGATTACCAAGAGACTTTTGCTCCGGTAGCAAAAATGAACACTGTAAGGATACTATTGTCATTGCTGCTAGCTTTAATTGGGGATTAGAGTGGTATAATGTGAAGAATGCCTTTCTCCATGGTGATCTGAAAGAAGAAATCTATATGAGCATCCCACCAGGATTTGGAGGAGTTGAGAATAAGGTATGCTGGTTAAGAAAAGCTTTGTATGGCTTGAAACAATCTCCACGTGCCTAGTTTGGAAGATTTACTAAGGCAATGTTAACTACAGGATACAAGCAGAGTCAAGGAGATCACACACTTTCATCAAACACTCGACCTTAGGGGGAGTCACATCCTTGTTAGTTTATGTAGATGACATAATTGTGACTAGGAATGATGAAAAAGAAAAGCAAGCTTTAAAACAGTGTCTGGCCAATGAGTTGAAATAAAAGATTTGGGAAGATTGAAATCTTTTCTAGGAATTGAAGTGGCCCATTCTAGACAAGGAATTTTCATTTCTCAGCAAAATATGTTACTAATCTTCTTAAGGAAACTGGAATGTTAGCAAGCAAACCAATTGCAACACCTATTGAACAGAACCATAGACTCGGAGAAGTTGTTAGAGATCAAGCAGTAGACAGATGTACTAGAGATTAGTTAGAAAGCTTATCTATCTTGCTCATACACGGCTTGATATAGTATACTCTATGAGCATCATCAGTCAATTTATGCTTGCCCCTAAAGAGATCCATCTTCAAGCTGTCTATAGAGTGCTTCGTTACTTGAAAACTTATCTTAAAAAAGGGGATAATGTTCAAAAAGAACTCTGAGCTTGTCCTTGAGGCCTACACTAATGCGGATTAAGCAGGTTCTCCTATAGATCGGAGGTCTACTTCGGGTTATTGTACTTTTCTTCAAGGTAATTTAATAACGTGGCAAAGCAAGAAACAAAATGTTATAGCCCGATCAAGTGCCGAAGCTAAGTTTAGAGCAATGGCGCAAGGAGTTTATGAATTGTCATAGTTGATAATTGTATTGGAAGATCTAAAGATTAAATGGAGTGGGCCAATGAGACTTTATTGCTACAATAAGTCAGCTATCAGTAATGCACATAATCCAGTGCAACACGATCGAACTAAACACATTCGAGATAGACAGGCATTTTATTAAGGAAAAGCTGGAAAACGGATTAATTTGTACCCATGCGTTCCCACAGGAGGTCAGTTAATAAACGTTTTCACGAAAGGGCTCAACATTGCTATTTTTCAAGAGATTATTCGCAAGATAGGAATGAATGATGTAGTCACCAGCTTGAGGGGAGTGTGGAAAAATACGTATTTTTCCTCGATTTGTGGTCTAATTAGTGCTGGGATATGTAAATAATTGTTTCCTAAAGTTTAGGGATGTAATTGAGAGAAAATCAAGATTACAAAATATAGGATTTTCTAATTTAATTAGTTCCTTATTTTACTCATGGAATCTCTTATATATAAGCCGAATAGACGTTCTTGTAAATAAACACAGATCAATACACTACTTTTTATACAGATATTTTGGTTGATTTTGCTATTGCAGGGTACCTTTCTGACCCACATAAAGGTTGTTTTCAAACTGGTTATGTATTCACTATTAGGCACACATCAATATCTTGGAGATCAACCAAGCAAACCCTTGTAGCTACTTCCTCGAACCACTCTGAGAGCATCGCTCTACATGAGGCGATTCATGAGTGTATATAGTTAAGGGTTATTATTACACATATTTGAGGGACTAATGGTTTAAATTCTATCGCTGAAGAGCCTATTTGCATTTATAAAGACAATACAGCTTGCATTGAACAGATGAATTAAAATTATATCAAGGGTGATAATACGAAACACATATTTCCAAAGTTTTTCTATAATCAACAATAACATGCTCTTCTTAAGATTCAAATTAATCAAGTAAGATCTAAAGAGAATGTAGCAAATTTGTTTACCAAATCTTTGCCTAAGGTTATATTCGAGAAACATGTGAAAGTATAGGAATGCGTAGGCTTTCAAAACTCTCTTGATCGATGTAAGGATTAAGGGGGATGTAGACTTAAGGAGGAGTTAATACATACAAATCATCAACCGTATTTTACTCTTTTCCTTCAACCAAGGTTATTTTTTTCCACAAGATTTTTGTTACTTTGCCAGGTTTTTAACAAAGCAATAAGTCATGCAATATTCAATCTTTGACCCGGCACAAGGGAGAGTATTAAAGGAAAATACATTGTATGCCATCGTTAATATAAGATAAATAAATTAGTTATGATTTATTGTTGTAATTACCCATTATGAGCTATATTGGGCTTTGATGTAAATCCTATATATATTGTTATTTTTACCTTATTTAAAGTGTATTATCTAATGAGAATTGAGAGCTTGAATGCCATTCTACTTCAACAAATCAACCTAACTGTTTTACCAAAAAATAAATTAGGGGCCAAAACATTATTTCCAAGGGTGATTGTAATCTGAACCTGCAAAATGCCCACTAGAACCTCTACTTATATTGTAAATCATGCATAATATACAGTAAAATGCACTCTTTGCATGAGAGCTTGCTAGAGGATTATTAATTGATGTAAATTGCGCTTAGGGCAAGCAACAATCCACTGTTGGCTGCGCAGGAAACGAAGAAGATAACATCTGATATAAATATAGGTGAGTCTGGGAACGTTTTTGGGAAAACTGTATAAACGTTGTATGGACGAAAGACAGAATGGTCGATCTGATCTCTGCAAAGGATAGGACTTTGCTCGGAATCCACAAAAATCGAAATACGCAGATCTGTCATGGGAGGATGAAAGGTCCATACAAATAAACCTCAGCCCCCATACAAAGAAATTTTATTTCATATACTAACAGAACAAAAACAAAGATTTGCAGAGGAATATATTGCCAAAATGAATGGCCCAACCAAACACTTACATTTGATGAACCGGACAGTCCGGATCCCACATAATGTCCATAAATAAGATGCATTGAGGTTATGATATCTTCACTCCCTATTACTGTTGTTCCTTCTACAAGGCAAATATGCAATTGAAATGAATAGAAGACGAAGAAACCACAAAGGCTATTGAGGCATAAGAAATTGTGGGATTAACAAAACAGAGAGAGATCCGGTACCTCACTCACTGGATGATCTTGAGAGAATTTTCTATTATAGAGAGCAGTTGAATACTCGATTGTAAGACGTGTATACTCTTAAAGGGAATTAATAATTTTACCTCGAGGGCTGAGTAACAATTGTAAGCCACATACTTCCAAAGCATAGACATCCGGTACCTTCAATAGAACACAAATCAAAATTCAACCAGATGCTAAACACCTAGGACTAGAGTCGAAGAAATAAACCAGATTTTAAAAACGGCTTACCTCTACTTTTGAAGTACAATGCATATTGCTTCAATTTCAAAAGCATGGTGGAATTTGGACCAATTGGGCATGAAATTCGGTACTTACATGGAAATAAAATCACAAAAATAACAATGAAGGGCAACGAAAGAATTATGCATTTATATGGTCAGCTCTTACCATCACGCTAGAGATACTTCTTTACGCTTCCAAAGAGAAACAATACGTATAACCATTATGAGAAGTTTCTGCAAAATATAAAACCATATAGACACGCATATATACATGGATGTCGCTTCGTATAGATTATTCCATGAATATATCTCATTTTATTGAAAACTGAAATTTTATGTACAAAGGGCATTGCGCCTTGATCTGTAAATGCTACAACCAAAAACACTGTTTGCTAAAAGATATAATGACTAAGGTCATACTAGCTTGAAAAAAAAAGGGAGAACTTTACAACGGAAGTCACCAACTTAAAACAGGAATATATCAAAATAGTCGACGTACATTCTTCACTCTAACATCAACTTTTGCGGGGGTTTCCGAAAGAATCTATAACCCTAATTACCAACTGGGTGGGTAGTCTCACATTAACATGCATGTAACTGGTCATTTTCTTACAACAGCTCTGTTTTCTTCTGTAAGATAGTATAATGAACAAAGTCTATACAACAACGGCAAACTTCAAACCATCATATTTAAGTCTGATAGATCATCCATTGGAATTTCGAGGCCCATAAAGTCATCATCTTGTAATCCATCATCATCAATGTTCAACCATGAACCAATATCTTGACCCTGACCATCATCAAGATCATCCATTTGGAGGTTGGTAAAATCAATGGCATCAGAACCGTTCAATACCTCCAAGCCAAAGTCATCCTTTCCGCTGCCACTTGGAGTGATTTCATTGGACTTTAGTGTTGAAGAAGGAAATGTAGATTTAGGTTGCTCGGAGATTTTGCCTAGGGTACCGTTTATAGAAGCAGATAACTGGGTTGTTTTCTGTTTAGGCTTTGCTTTAGACTTTCTCTCCCCCTTGACATTGCCAGATGCAGGCCTACCAATTTTAGGGTTTCCATTTCTCGATTGGCTGTTCCCTTTTCCTTCTCGGTCTCTCTCACTCCTCTTTCCTTTTGCACTACTAGATAGAGAAGCTGTTCCAATGCCTGAAGATGTACCAACTGTACTACCAAAAACTTCATCAAGATGCAACTCTCTCTTTTTCACCCTATTCGACCATGTATCTTCTTTGCTATTAGTTTGTTCGTTAATAGAAAAGAAAGCATCTGTAGAATAAATTTCATGGTTGCTTAGAGAAGGGCTTTGCTGTGCACCAACGGGAGCTGCAGAAGGTACCCAATCACAATACAAAAAATGAAATGTCATGACGGTGGAAAAAAATATCAATAAATCGAAGATTTTAAGACTTTGGTCATACATGTAATGCAGTTTTAGATAAACCCCCTGTTTTCCTAATCCTTACTTTGCCCCATACATTCAGGGTGAGTCAAAGGACTACATATAAACAGGGGGGTAAATCAAAGAAATACATGAAATAATGGGTTAAGTCATTGGATTACAAAGGATTTGATTTAAAAAAAGGTCATAAATTGGCCCCTATTTACATGAAATCTTTTGAGATAGCCCCACAGGGGCCAAAGCCTAATGACAAAAGAAGGCAATAGGATAGCACACATTTATAGTTGTTTGGGTGGCACTGAAAGACAAAAGGCGTACCTGAAACCCTATCTTCTATAGAAAAGCTGGATGTAGAGACATAAAGTTTGGCAGACTCACCATCAGTAGTATTGTCTACAGGTAGTGCATTGAGGTGGGAAGGCCGAGAATGGAACATTTCCCTAAACAAGGGCTCGCTGAAGCAACTCTTGCCTGTATCTTCATATTCTTGGCATCGTTCCAGTGTTCGTTTGACAAAAGCAAAAGCGGCTTGCTTGGCCATTTTGCTGCTAGCACTCTTCCCCCCAGGGGCATTAGGACGACAACAACTCTGCCAAAAAGAGATCTTATCAATTTGTTCCTTGATATACGTATATGTCTCATAGAAGTTGAGCAAGTGGGCTAGCCTAGTTGGGGAGGCACCCACTCAGACCTGGGAGAGGTCCTAGTTTCGATTCTCACTTAGTGGATTTTTTTTTTTTGGCGGTGGGGGCGTTGGGATAGGTTTTAATTGTCTATAGTTAAAAGGGAGAGACTTAGACCTCCCTTTTATTAAAACAAAAAAAGTAGTACATAAGAGATACTTGTGGACTAGAGTCATAAGCGACAGTGATCATGACAAATAAATAAATTGAAAAAATGAAGTTGTTTTGGCTTATTAAAAGACAAGAATTTTGATATTCTAAGCATTCAACTGTAATGCATAAAGGGTACTATTGTCCCTTTTCAAGGATAAAAGATGGTTTGAGTGACTATAGCAATTATAGGATTGCAAATTAAGCCACCCAAAAAATGTAAAAGAAAAAAATTATGTAAATAAATAATAAATCATTAATAAGAATAAAATAATGACACATACAGAGAGAGATTTCAAAGGTATAAAACTGTAACAAGTAACTGACACATCATATGTAACGTTTTGTGCCTCTGGCATTTACGTATGCAGCCTTAGTGAAACAGTGGCACAATTTTCCATTTATTTTAGGGTAAAGCTATTGCTAAAGCAGCTTCTTCCAAAGCAATGCAATGTTTGTAAAACATGATGTACATTCATGCAATGCATCATTTGGTTTGGCAGAAGCCAAAACTGCGTTGGCAATAGCATTTCCCATATCTTAAAACAACGATGTAAGGACCTGTACCGTGTGCTTGTCGTTATATCATATATAATGTATAAAATGGTGTAATTTTGTTCCCACAATTTCTTTGAGATGAGAAATTTACTCATATGCCAGCAAGCCCAAAATATATCCACATACGCATATAAATTGTGAAACAAACTATTTTTTGTCAAGGAATTCATTGGAATCTTCAATGTAGCAAACAAAGTGGAAGAGCAGGATATGACATTAGAATTACCGTATACTTTTGATAAGCCATTCCCACAAGTTTGTCAAGGGCGTGCCGTTCGAACTCCCTATACAACATTAAAATGTTTGATTCAGATCCCCGAGGCGTAAACATTCACATTCTAGCAAAAATCACAAAAGATTACTTAAATAGAAAGGAGAAAACCATTACTTCTCTTGAAACTCTTGTATTTTCGAAGTCGACTTCAACAGTTTGTCAAGCAAGCTTTTCTTCCTGGAAACCTATGGCATCAACTACACAATGAGATGAGGCTCCTGAAGAAATACTATACTTCATTGTGACGTAGGGAGTTCACTAGAAATTAACTTGAAATATTGTGCACTTTGAAAGCTCAAATTACTATCAAGTATCCACATTAATTTACAAAACTAATATAGACATGCATTTCTTAAAAGAGTATGCAAACTTCAAGTAATAAATCCAATCAAAACATTAAAAAGCTATTAAAAGTTAAAACCAAAATTAAGAACTCAAAAGGAACTTGAACTTTTAAAGGTCTTAGTAAGTCATCCCTGCTCCTATTGCCTGACTTTGTAAAACCTTAGGCTTGTGTTTGACGTGCAAGTTAAGAGGACGAAATAGGATAAATTTATCCTATCATGTGTTTGCTGTTAGTCAAGATTGGATATTGGGGCAGATTATTAATCTTGATTATTCCATGGGGAGAGGGATAAACAATCCTACCTAGAAGGTGGGATTATTTTATACCGTGTTGGTGGGATAAGATACTATAAGAAAAATACAATAACACCCCTCATTGCATATTAATTATCCATGTATTAAATATTATATAATATGCATTATCTATTGAATGATCATATTCTATAAAGACTTGTAATCCGGGAAAGCCAAAACACTCCTTAAATGTTTACAAATTGGGAAGATCTTATAAGGATAAAATTATGGTTTTAACAGATACTCTATTAGTTCTCATAGAAAACTCATTTCTAAAACATCGTACATGTTCCAAAAATGACCATTTTTCCCAAACCGAGCGGTCCTTTAGGAAACAAGTTATGCAAGATTAGAAGTCTACTATTTTTTGCCACCGCCAAGCCCTGCAATGGGATTCAAATATTCGTATCAATGTCACTCAAAAGAGCCAATGGAAGTTCAACTCCCAGATTTATTTCTCTTTCCTTTCTCGTGTTCGTTGTGGAATTGGAAACAATTTGCTTACTTGGTTCTAGGACAATCAATGGATATCGGTGATAGCCTTTGTTTAGCGTCTTCCCTAGCTTATAGTTTTTGTATACTTTACATTATGCCTTGACTTCTCTCCTTCTACTGTTTGACTGTGCCTCCTTGTCTTAGGACCCCACCTTTTCTTGGTTATCAACATAGACAAGCTGAGGAGTCTATGACATTAAACTCTCCCTTAACTCTTTTCAATTCACTTGTGATACATACACTAGGGTTCAGATGAAGGATTATCTCATTTAGTGGTAAAATATTTTGTTCATTATTTTTCTCTGGACCACCCTTTGTCTTTTTACCTGGCAACATTCATCCTGAACACAAAGGTTCCCACTTATAGCTCAAGACTTTTACTTGGTCATTGCTTCTCAACAGGCTACTTGCTTTTCTATCTTTGCTCTTTGTAAGCGACAGATCATTATTTAAATGGCATTTTTCACTTTGCCCCCCATGTTATATTTGAAATTACACTTACCACCCTGTTTTCATAGTTGTTAGACTTTGCCACATGCATCCAGGGGAATCTCAAAGAATTACGTAAAAATGGGGGGTTATGTCAAAGTATTACATTTAAAAAAAAAAAAGAGTAGACATTGCCCCCATTTTTACGTAATTCAGTTAGATTCCCCCACATGCAGGGGTAAAGTCTGATGAAAATGAAAACAGTCTAATTCTGCATTATGAACATTAGGGATTGGGGTTTGGCCATGCAGTAGTGTTATTTAGGTTTTAGAGGTTTGCCTAGGAGTCTGATTGTAGTTGTTAGTGGCTAGGGCTTGTTTTTTGGGCAGGGGGTCAGTTTTGATTTTTAGTAGGGTTTTCAGTCTGTGTTGTGCTTCTGCTGTTGTGGTTATTTCTTTTTTGTTTTTTACTTTCTAGTGTGCTTGGTTGTGGATTCCTCATCCACTTTCAGCCCCTGGGCTTGTATCTGATTTTGCCAATCAATATAAGCTTTGTTTCCGATAAAAACAAAATAAAAAAAAAGAGGCAAAGTAAAAAAAGCACTTATTTAAAGCATAGACTTATCAAATGATGGTATGGGCTGATGGATAGGTGCTTGAGATGTTAGTTCCACTTCACGGGATGGAGTCCTTTTGCTTTTCATGTTTTGTTTAAAGACCAGCAGAAAACTAATATTTTAGACTTTTTGAGGATTTCGCAACTCAGATTCACTGGTTTTGACTTGGTCCATTGCTTAAACAACCAAACAACAGAACCAGCAAAATCAAGGTTCTGGTTCATTGCTTTTCCAATTAACCAACCTGGCCTAATTAATAACCATATCTCCACAAAAGGCTTTCACTTTGCAATTAGATTTACCTGTTGACAGTACTCCTCCTCCAGCCTACTGATATCTCCACTGATATCTTCATCGCTCGTCTGAGTTAAATCAGGCTGAACCAAAAGGAAAAGCAATCAAAAGAAAATAGTTGAAAACCTCAAACCAACAAACAAACACCAGTATATGACGTACAAATTTTGCATTTAAGGAATTTAACTAGGCCACAAACACCAATTTTGAATCTTCTAAAATGCTCTATGCTCAAGGCAGGAGGGTACCAGAAGCAATCATTTTTATTTAACTTTAAAATATCAAGAAATCAAACTTCAGTACTTCACTATCAGGAGGAACAAGAGCTCTACAACCAAATATTTTCCAGGATATTCTCTCCCCCCACACACACAAAAAAAAGAAACTTTTCATAATTATTAGGCTTTGCTCCCTGCATGAGGGAGAATCCCAGAGAATATCATTTAGAAGTTCTATTTTGTTTAGGATTTTAGTTTCTAGTAGGTTGAGGTTTATATTTTATTTATTTAGTCTCTTTAATAGTAATTCGAGTCTAACAAGGATTCCTAGTTTAGTTATTTATTCAAATACTAGTTTGATTAGTTTTGTTTTGCTCCTATATAAGGAAGCCTAGTCTTACGTTTTATTCGTACAATCATCAATATATTTTCTTAGCTATTTAATTTCTTCTCTTTTAGTTTCTTCTTCTTCTCTCTTCACGCTTCTGCTACATTAATTACGTTACAAATTAACACATTACCCCCACTTTTGCATATATCTTTGAGATTCCCATGCACGCAGGGAGCAAAAATCTAATGACTATGAAAACAGGGGGGTAACTCTAATTTTGCATATAAAATGGGGGACAAAGTCAAAAAAACCCATATTTATGACAGCTCAAGCACAAACAAAAGTTTTATCCGGGGGGGAGGCCATCTTCTAGAACAAACACAAACACAAGTTTTTCCGCTGACACACACACACAGAGATCCGGAAAGGAACCTACCACTGGTTCAGGGTAAAGTCCAATACTCTGAATTTCCATGAGAACTCTCTCATTTATGGACATATTGATGTACTGAAATTCTGAACAGGCAATGCCCGGTAACATGGATTTGTCTGGAAGTAAGCCATTGCGGGAATGCTCGAAGTTAGATGTAATCCCCATGTTTGGATTGGACATAATGTGATTATCTGACAGATTGTGCTCCACCTCATTATAGGTAGAACTTATCTTATAACCATTCATCGAAGAACGGCCATCAAGCTCAAAGCTTTGTAGTGACATGGGATCAAATGCACCGGAGTCCAAATCCATGTCCATCTCAAATCCAGATCCATAAATACTGTAGTCTTCATCTCCAATGCAGAGAGGTTCTTCATTTCCTTCTTCTGTAATTAGGGCAGCAAGGAGTCTCTGACACAGCGAGATCTCATTAGAGTTCCCTTTTCCTGGGGCTAAATGTTCTGGGCTAAATTCAGTCAACCCAAATCCTTTAGGGTTTGTACTGGAATTATCTACATTTAAAGATACTGGGATTGGTGTTGACTCAGTGGATTCAAGATTTCCCTGTAAGGAAACAGAAAAATTAAAACTTGATATGTGAACAAAGCAATTTTATAACTTAATGAGTTTGACTTAGTGCCTCATAATCTCATTCCATGTACACGATCATTGCAGTTTTATAATGTTGGACAATGCACAAGTGTCTTCTACATGTTAAATCAAAATCGATAGAGATCATTTTAAGTTTACATAATGCAAAATTTATATACACTGAACAACAATGAGCATTACACAGAAAAAAAAAGGACAGCTTATAGACAAAGCAATTATTATACTTCAAAGATATGAATAAGGGAAGTCTTTATTGCAGGTAATTGTACAGAGGGCCTACTGTGGGGCTTGGTAGTTGCATTATTCCTTGGTACAAGTATAAGCAGCACAAACATTAAGAAACTCACCCCCCCCCCCCCCCAAAAAAAAAAAAACCCACCTTAACTCTGTAGATTGATTAAAACCACAACAGCTATCGTAAACAGAAATGGACATTAGATTTACATATATCTATATGATATAATTAGACTTGGCATGAAAATTCTTTTCTCGCATAAACCACAATATTAATTGAGAGTGACTCACAATTTAGGCCAACGCCAATTTTTTTCTCACTGTTTTTCCAGTTCCCTCATTAAAGCTCATCGCTTACTTTTTCCACCTCTTCATTTTCGGAAAGTACATTTTCGTTTTTTGATAAAATACCACAACCCTTTATTTATTTACACATCTAGTTTTCATGAAATTTGTGTGGAAGCTATCCGAGATCTTTCAAATCATACTCAATACAAATTTTTAAAATATCACCTGTCATGCCAAGGGCATGTGGTTCGTGAGATATGGAACAGGCAATTAAGAAGGCAAAATTATAAGTTGTATAGGCATTCAAACATATATCAAATGCATAGAAAGAACAAGCAGAAAGCATGTTAATAATCATCACAAGGATCAGTTAGGCAGTGCCAGCAGAGACAATTCATGGTAATCAAAGCTACTGCTGCGGGGCAACATATATTTGGCTAGCATGTACATATACAATAGATACATAAATGGCCAAATGTGGTCAATTCTAGGTACACAAACCATTGTATTATCTAAGCCAACCAAGACTAACAGAATATATTAGGGTACATTTCCTCCAATTCCATAACTCTGATGTGAAACCTAAATGTAACAGAGTAACAAACTGATTAATGGTAATTTATTCCATCTTTCAGTTTACCAATAAAACTTTTTCTTTTCCAAAAAATAATTTACTCTATCCAGGTGTATAATGAGGAAAGCAGCACAAAAACTAATTTAATTAAACTCTAAAAAATAAATAGCAATATCAATATCAATATCATCAAAAATATCTCAAAAGTCAAACAACTGACCTCTATTTATAGGTCTTACAAGGAAGCTACTAGACTTCAACTAATCTAATTATTATACTACTAATTATCTCTACGCTTACTTGTGCATATGATAATCTCAAGATAAAAAAAAAAGAAAAAAAGAAAAACCACAAACAAATCCAATATCATATGATAAAAAATTGCATTTTACAGACATAAAGAAGAAAATGAAAGGTCTCACCTGTTGCTTTAGATATGCTATGTCTACATCAGATATAAAACCAAATAATGGCTCCAACTGCCTCCAGAATGGACTTGATAAAGGGAGGGCTGCAATGACAAATTTATCAATTAATGTGCAAAAACGATAAAGAACTTTAACAATGAAATTAATATCTATTTCTGGGGAGAGCAGTACTGGGATTAATAACAGTGTTTGCAGCAGCCAATAGTTCTTCATGCCCATCATCTGAACCAACTAAAAAGATTAACAAAGTGAGCAATATTAAGAACACCTAACGACATAAACCTTCACTTCAATAGTTTGAGGTGTAAGTACCAAGAAAATCTGCTGCTGCATTGATTGTCGTAAGCTTCTGGCGTGTATAGGCCCTACGGTCTGAAAGTTTACGAGTGGGAGGTCGACCTGCTTTGCTGCAATATACATATAAATTAGGAGAAATTAACCAGAGAAACCAAAACCACGAATAGAACATAAATGATAATATACAGTACAGCTACAAAAAAAATGCCAAACTTTGGGACGAAAGAACATCAAACCTTTCGTTCTTATCAAAACTGTGTTTAGTACTTCTCAGCTGCTTTGCAGTTCCCACATTACGACTCTTTTCAACAGTCACAGGGGTGAGACCCCTAGCAGAAGTAAAACCACGGCCAGTCCTCCCTTGCCTCCGAATGCCATCTCCAAGGTCTTCCCCAATAACAATCTTATTCTTTCTTGGTGGTAGGTTTAACGTTGAAACCTTCTCAACAATATCATCAGTCTTCTTCAACTTATTATTAGACTTAATTTCAGCAGCCCCAGACTCCTCACTTTCTGATAACGCAGCTGATGAAAAATGGTCGCTTTTTAATTTAACTTGCTGCGGAGAATTTGCATGCAAGCGTCTCGGAAAGCCCAATCCATTCTCATTACCCCCTGCTACATCTGACACGGTGTCCAAAGCAGGGGTGGTTTCATCATTACTTGAAACAGTAGGCACAAGATTTGTCCTTCTTGCTGTCCGGGAGATGCCAGACCAGTGGGCAACTGGCGGCGATGAAGACCGATTTGAGGTCGTTCGTTTACGATTACTAGCCCCAATAGCAGCAGGATTCTTGTTTGTACAATGAGAAAGCTCCCAATCATTAGCAGAAGTTGCATTTTGAACCACTGGGGAAAGCTTTGGTACGACCCGAGAACCTGATCGCGGTGCCCGAGCAGTTCCGTTCAGTTTTGTGCTAGAAGTGGGACTTGCTGAACTGAACTCATCTCTGACATTTGTCCTATAGTAGTACAGGATAAAAAGAAGTCTATAATGCATCTCCAAATGGGAAAATCATAAATAAAATAAGTGCAAAAATATGAAGGACTGTTGAATATAAAATGATAATTAAAGTACGAGTACGAGTTTGTGATGAGGGTGTTCACCATACCTGTTAACAGCTCTGAGATTCACTCTTTCCTTGTCTGAAGTAGAAGTTCGATCTCTTTTATCATGAAGGGGACTATTGTCTTGGTCAGCCTTAGGGATCGAAGAACGCACGCCGAAACTAGTCTCTGGCGAGGTACCATCAGCTTTTCCAACTCCATTCGTGGCTCCTGACCTATATCAAGATACACATGGGGATCATCGCACAAAGAAATGGTCTTTAACTGAATTGATAAATCAACAGAAAATGACTCAAGTCACAAAAAAAATAAAAAAAAATAGAACCCTTTTGGTCAACATTCCAGTATTCGTACTCAAACTTCTGTAATCTGCAGATGAAATACTCCTACTAAGGCGAGGCAAAAATTATAACGTGGAAATGTTCTATATCTCACACAATCATTTACAGAGTCCAAAGTATAATTGATATAAGAAATGTCATATTCCTACTCTGGTTTCCCCACATTCCAGTAAAGTCCCATCAACAGTTAAGAATTAGCTTTCTGATTTCTGTATTGTATCATTCGTTTTGTTGTTAGATAGCTTTATATAAACAATTCAAACTAGACAATAGACCAACACATACAAGTCCATGCAGACAGACAAGAGTTAACTGTTCAAAGAGTCACCACAGTCAAGAGGGAAAATTTTTAAACTGTCACAACAGGCAGATACATGACTTGTAGCACATAAGAAGTGTCAAAAAAATTAAGAGAGAGAAGAAAGAAATGTATTGCATATTTGAAGTTTTGAACCATATAATACAATTAAATTTATAGCTGAGCCAAATGTATAAACATGTTAAGAATCCTTGATTGGTGTAATTACATCAACAGGGGATTTACCATATCAAAACCTAACAAAGAGAAATAGATAGAATGCTTAAATCTTGTCAACAATTTTGACAAGAAGTTGTAATACCTGAAGCAATAGGTATCATTCAACCTTGATCGGGCGTCAGAATGAAGCCTTGACTGCACTCCTTGTTTGGCTTCCCTGAAGCCATCAATGGGTTTTGTTGCAACTGTGCTTGGAGCAACATCTGGCTTTATCACGGAACGCTTCTTCTTCATTTTCGACTTTTCCCAACCATCAGCAGCCACAGGTAATGCTCGATCCTCACCCTGAACTGCAGCAGTATTTGAAGGTCTTAACGTTTCTTTATCCCTAATGATATTCGCTGATGGCCTTGCAGGGGTATTAGCCCGTACATCAGTCTACATCAATTAAAAACAAAATCCAATGTTAGTTCTCTCTCAAGAAATTAAAACAAATGCATATCATAATTGGATGAAATAACAGGAAATTAGACCTCAAATCATTGAAATTTCGATGAAGCAGAAAGGTTAGAAGGATGATGAAATAACGAATTAAGGCCAAAATTTTCATAATTCTTGAGAAGGAAGAGGATTGCATAAATGAATGTTTAATTTTGCAATTAGATGTCCATCATGTTTCAAGCAGGTAACAAGCATGCAGGAGATACTAAGATACATGAAAGACAACAGCTGGAAACAGTAACTGCTTCTAAACACAAATAAACTAACCAAAATCACAAGGGAATGCAACTCCTCGAAAGGGGTGGAGGGGATGGGGATTCAATCTCATTGGTACAGTCATGAACCATCATTATAATATCCTTAGGGCTCATTTGTTCCGAGTTTTAGGAATGAAATTGGGATTTTAGATTCCAGGAAAGCTCCTTTACTAGTGTTTGAGGTTCCTTGTCAATGTTTGGTTAAGACTAAACATCTAAAACTCTCATTTCCTCGTATTGAGAATAACTTGCGACATATATTGTTAAATATAAATATAATTTAATTACAATTAGTTATCATATTATAATATATTATTAAATATTACTTTATTTATAAATTAGTTATCATATTATAATATATTATTAAATATTACTTTATTATAATGCAAAATAAAATGTTTGGCTATTTGTTAAAAAGAGAGGTAATTTTGTCGAAATATTCTCAGCTTCCTCCCATTGAATATGGGAATGGATGAAAGGAATTCATCTTTCCAAGGAAGACTGGATTCCTTTGGAAAACTCCAACCAAACGTTGGAATCTTGAGTGAATGGAATTTAGGATCCGGAGAACGATCCAAAGAATGAACCAAACAGAACCTTAGCATACTTAATATGCGATGTGGCCTTCAAGCAGAAAATTATTTTGGAGAAATGAAAGATAAGGAAGCTTTCTGAATGAGAGAGGTTCCATACCAAATCAATGTTTAGCGTACACGCAAAGGCGTAAAAACATGAATATCAATTAAAATCATAGTGGGGGTTGAAGATTGTTCATAACAATATAAAAAACAAATTGAGGAAAGAAAAATTTTGAAAACGAAATAAACTCGTACGCAGGAGTTAATATCATGACATGGCATAAGCATATGTAAACTGACGCAGCACATAAAGGAAAAGTTCAGGATACAAACCCTTGGATCCACCATGGAAGTTCTGGTGCGTTTGTTTGGAAAAGCAATTTTGGTCCTTCCTTCTGACTTATGTTGATCAAGTTCAAAACCGCTTCCAATACCATGACTTTGGGGACCTGCCTTGCCCAAGCCAGCCCCCAAAACAGACCGATCGCTTGCAAGTAATGTATTGGACCGATCACCAGACATAACATCTGGTCGTGATCTCTTCCTTGATGGTATGCTTGGGAAACACTTGTTGATTACCGACAAACCTTCACTGAAAATCTTCATACGGTCCCTGATAGATAACAAATGTATAGTACTTTATAAACTAAACTACGTATAACCCGTGCTGTCCGGCAAGGTGAACTAGCAAGGTTTTGAAGGAATGTAAAAAAAATGTGTCTATAGTACTATTTATGTATAACCTTACGACATTTATGTGTCTATAGTACTATTTAATTAAATATGTGGGACTTAATTTTCTGATAAAATCACAATCACATTACACCTATGAAGCATAGACTCGACACACGACACGCGACACGCAATTTTTCCAAAATGTAGGACACGACACATGGGGTGGACACGTTCTTAATTAATTAATTATGCAATAAACATTGTAAATATTTAAGAATTCAATAAAATGAAACTAGATTGCATTAATAATCCAAATACTCAAAACATGATCACTAAATTGTTCCATAATTAAAGCATCAAAAGGCATACATAGACTAAATTGTTCCATAGAATGATAGAAAACAAAAGAGGAATATAAAAAGTGGCTTAGTTGCCTCATCCTCAATTGATATTGCAATGAAAAAACACTAGGAGTAGTAGCCATCTAAATCAATCATCACGTATTAGAGACTATAATTAAATTCAAGTGTCGGAGTGTCCGACAAGTGTCGGGCCCAACACGCGGCCTCCAAGAGAGTGTTCGTGCTTCATAGTATTACACACTTTTAGATTGTAAATAGTGTATATAAGAATGTAGAGAGGAGGGAGGGAGGGGGGGAGAAGGGGGGAGAGAGAGAGAGAGAGATGAATGGGGAAATATATTAGATATGTTGTGTGTTGGGTGTATATTTTGTGTGTGATTGATTTGAAGTTTCAGTGTGAAGGGAATGGACATTTAAGGGCTTATGTTGATTATACACCATTGTTGGCCTTCAGATTGAGAGACTTGTGAGAGAAGTTTTTGTTGACCAAGGTTCCTTATAATGCAGATACGTCTCCATCCAAAATCAAGAAAGCAAATAACTACCTGGCCTTAGTAACACTTTCACGCAGACTAGCCTTGAGCCGTCTTAGTTCCTCGGGTGAGGGAGAAGGCAGCTTTCCTTTTGAAGAACCAGAGGGGGACTCATCTGGTGGAATCCCAAAAGCAACACTTACAAGTCGCTTAAAATCCCCTGGCCGGTTAGATTTAAGCCCCTCAGCCACTATTTCTGGGTCAAACCGCAAGCATTCTAAGAAGTAGGTGACATCTCCTTGTGTTGCAGTGGAAGTGGTTCTCGACATGCTTGGAAGAGACGATAGGATTGGATTCTCCATGTTCTCACGGAAGCTTCCAGGTCTGTCCAACGAAGCAACTGAGGATGATCCACGCTTCCCAATACCATATAATGGTCTATCTGGGCTACCAGAAGATAGATCAAATTTACTAGATGTTGACATGGCATCAGTTCCCACACAACGCCTGTGTTACAAACCCAGTAAACACAGTTGTGCATGACAATATCGTAGTACTACAGCACATGAAAGCCAAGGTCAAACCCTTAGCAGTAGCAACAAGATGAAACACCTACAAAAGATAAGGAGTTAAAGGATAGAAGCGTAAATCTATGGCTGTTCTTCACTTTGCCCCCTAAATTTGTCTTGAAGAAAAACAATTACACTAAGGCTTCGTTTGATAAAAACATGGAAAATGATAGAAAAAACAATTATTTTGTGTGAGAAGTTCGAAAATAAGCCGAGGAATGTTGTGAGATGCTTTCCATCCGATGCTCATGTATATGAATATATGTCCTCCATCCTTCTTTATTTTTTGTGGAAGTTTTTCTTCACCACCACCCAAAGAAATTGTTTCCATGGAAGAAGGCAAAATGTAAGAGAACATCTCACCACATCCTTCAACTTATTTTCCAATTTCTCACACAAATCAAGTGTTCTTCCTATCATTTTCCATCTTGTTAACAAACGTAGCCTAAAACGAAGAAGATGGATTAGAATGAGAAAGCTAAGTCTGCATATACACAGCATAAGTTTGAAAATTCAAAAAAAAAAAAATTCTCTCTGTGTGTGTGCGTTGTTTTTTTTTTTTTTGGGGGGGGGGGGGGGGGGGGGGAAAGAAAAGTTTGAAGTTAAATACCAACCTGGTTAACAATAATCAGTTGAACTATAACCAAAACCCGACCAAAAAATATTCAATTGAAGAAGGCTCTATATAATCAACTGGACTAAGGTTTATAAAGCTTCAAGTCCTGAAACATCAATTCTTTGAATTAGCAAGCAAAAACTACTGCAAAGGTCATGTATATATGAGTTCCATTTTCTCTGCTAAAAAAATAGACATCTCCAATTAAGAAGGAAGACAAAAGAGGATGGCGAACTACTAGATTAACTTGGTTCATAAACTCAACATATGAACTATAGATGCACTAAGCCCCTAGAGCATTTCAGTAGAAGCATGTATTAATCAGAACCCCGCCCGAAAAAAAATCATAAATATATAAAAGCTCATTCACTTGGAACGCATGGCAATGGTGTAGCACTTCAATAAATTTTTACTATTTTTAGGCTACTATTTTATATTCATGCACCTTCTTATTCGAAAAGTTTTATGGTTTTAACAAGACACCTATTTGTTGCTACATTGGCAACATTAAGTACTTCAAGCTTTTCTACAGTTTTGCTAAAGCTGAACATAAGCTCCTTTCCTCTTTCTGCTTTCAGATTCTGCTCTGATAAGCGTTAAGGTCTTTCTTTCCTTTCTTTTCCCTGTCCGAGAGTTCTACGCTCTGTAACATGATGGGCTTGAATAAAAATTATATTTGATTTTTTTTAATAATTACAACAACTAGCACTCCTAGATCATTGTCATCACCGTTGGTACCACCAAAACAACCATCATAACTATGACCAATTGACCATTATAATCACTGTTATTGAAGGTCATTCTGAGTAAGTGATAACTTCTTAAATCAGATGATGAATTCTACAGCATGTTGTCCAAAATATAATTCATCTTGACATCTTTTAGGAATGAATTAAACTTGCATTATTTGTATATAAAAGTTTATAAACCATCCAACTCAACCTATGTTATTGTGCTGTTACTTCCAAAAGCACGTCATTTCTAATATGTGAAGCTCCAAACTCTCTAATGGCAAAACAAAGTGGATTTTGTTTGTCAAAATATACAGAACCCTGTGGTTCATAACAGAAAAGGAGCGGCAAAGAACGAGAAGATTAGAAAATCCTCAAAGGAAACCTAATACTGCAGGAAAAAAAATGACTACAAATATAAGCGGAGCCACTTATTCATGAGCGAGGTCCAAATTCAAAACAGGCCAAGAATCCTGTATGTATGGACCCAGCACAAGGTAAGTACCTTCTTTAAACTCGTTGGCTCCATAACTTATTTCTCAGTATATTCCATGTTCCCATCTTGCACTTGACCTTTTTTTCATCTCATATTCGCAACGACTAATAGTAACATAGCTATTTCTGTGGATGTACCTTTACAAAGATTCTATAAAACAACCAACATATTCATCCGTACACCTATATTATACCCATATCTCCTTTCCAACAAGCAAGCACCCATGTACGATATATCCTCATTCCCAACATTAGATCAGGAGATTTACAAGGAAAAAAAACTCTTTAAGGTTTTCCTTCATTAACATTTTTTCCTTATCTGTGTTCACCTTTTTTTCATGATCAAGCTGACTGGGAAGTGAATCAAGAACACCACATGAGATCAATGGAGACGATTAGGGCAACAAGGATTGCGAGTACATTTATAGATCATATGCACTCACAACTGTTACTCTGTGACATACGATAGAGAAAAAAAAAAGGGTGCGCTCACATTTATATTACATGCAAAAGGATGAAAATGAATAATGGAAAGATCACTTTTTCAGAAACTAATAAAGTATATTTTGACGGTGTCCAACAAAAGGTAAATACCACCACCTGAACACTGCCTGTCAAAAAAATCAAGCAATTGTGGAGATTTTTTATTTTGGTTGTACCGTGGATGATATGGTCTAAACGCAACAAGAGGATTTTCTAAGATAGAAGTAGAAATCCGGTGGATATTTGGTAGCCTACATGTTTTCTGGTTGGGCAATGGGTGAAGGCATTGGGGATTTTTGAAATTTCAGATCAGTTTTTCTTCTCTTTAGATTGTTCTAGTGTCATAGGGGATTGATTGATATGTTTTTCTTTAGTCTTTGTATGTCACTGTTTGTTCTTGCATCTTATCCTCTGTGCTCTAATTTTCTTGTCGTTGTCGTTGTACTTTTTGGGTTATTAATAAAAGTTTATGTTTCCTATCAAAAAAAAAAAAAAAGGAGTAGAGCTTAAAAACTATAAAGAGAACATATATGAGCACTGGCTTGGATTTAATACCAGAGTGCCGATAACTAATTATCGAGGACTTAAAAAAGGTTAATTAAAAAGGAAAGATATTTTAGCAACCTCTAAGCTGAGAAGAATTATTTGCCAAAAAGTAAATATAAAATTTGAAACAAGATGCTATGAGACGATCCGTATACTTTATTATTTCTAATTTTATATCTAACTCAATTAGAAGTATAGTTAATGAAATGAAAACCGAAAATCAGGACAACAATCAACAACTAAAAAACAATAGTAGTTCTACAGCATTTATGTAATAGATCTCAGATTAAATGCTTCATTAATATCATAATCAAAACCATTTATATATAAGCACGTAACAGAAAGATGCATGCTCAAACACAAAGCAAGGAATGCACGCAGAGTTTGTATAGAAACTTGAATACCAGATAATATACTTAGACATTATCATGCACATGCACATACACATTCCAGCATAATACATGGTATGAGAAATCATTAGAAGTAACGGTTGAGAAAAGACCCAGGTTGACTAGGAAATGCCATGTGGTTTGTAGTAACAAAGGGAACAAAATACACTATCATACTTGAACACCAAAGACTAATTTGCAGTCCACTCCTTTGTGACTACGCATCCAGAAATGCAATTTTGTGTGATGAGGGTGTACAACCTAGAGCCAAAATTGTCAATCATATGGACATAACAAAAGTTCACTAAATAATCCCACTATTTTATTATACAGAATCTATTAATCCTATTTACACTTCTTAACGCATCAAATGGTAATGAAAACCCAAATAAGATATCCATCCTTAGATATGCAATATCTGCAGTTGGCCTCATTCACAAAACAACATTTACGACTCCAGTTTTGTCTCTGCTTAAAAGTCAAAACAGTGTTCTAAAAATCCCCACTTAGGCGCTAGACAGTGATCTGCCGCTTACCCTAGCTAAGCAGCCTCCTAGTCTTGCTTTATTCGGCAAGACTAATGGAGTTTTTCACACCTTTTTGTTGTAAAAATTATTCTTTTTCAAATTTAAATTATGAGAAGTATACATTTAACAAACTCTTAATGACCATTTTAGAAGTGAAGTGAGAGTTTTGTAATATTAATGCAAAACCGAAAAACCAGCCACCTAGCGTAAAGCCTAGACCACAATCGAACATTAGTCTTAAAAAATAAACCTCATTTTTTCTTCTGTTTTATGCTTTGCTCAATTACTTGCAGTTCAAAAGATCAACTGATTTCTATAAATTCAGCCAACGACAGTCATCATTTCCCCAATTTTTTAATCTCTTTTTTCATCATCCATTCCCATCTCAATCTGATCAAAATAAAACAACAAATTGGAAGTTAAGCTACTCAGTTGGCCAGCTCGGATTACACTACGTACATAGCTCTGATCTCAATTTCAGTTCAACAGACAGATATAAATACATGCAAACATATATTATATACATTAGTACACACGTAGATATATACACATATCCATCATCTATTCATATAAAACCCTAGAAAGTTGAATCTACGCCATCACAAATCAGAAAAGGCATAATCTCTAGCAGAAACTATCAAATTAAATCAAATTACAATCCAATCGATCAAAAAAACTAAAATCAAAATCGCAAAAATTATATTAAAAAAATGGAAATTGAATTCTATAATATATATATATATATACCTTAGATATATAACCACCAGCTCATGAAATGATTAGACCTGAATTGAATTGTGTAAAGCTGAATCGAAGGTGTGAATTTGAGGAATTTAAATTGAAAAGCTAGGGTTTGAATTTGGGGAATATTCCTATTGAGATGTGTTTTCTGAGTTTTGAGCAAATCGAAGGTTCTTTGCCATGGAAGAACGAGGGGAGCCCCCCCAGTGTTATGATCGGAACATCGGTGATGTGTTGGCTTTTTAGGTTAAATGACTATTTTGCCCTACGTTCATACGCGTCAAGTTAGGACAGTTTGTGTTCAGACCGGGGGTGTTATTGGAATTCAACGCTTGGATTTGAGGGCTTCAATGGCTTAAACCGATTTATTTAGTTTTCTTTCCAATTTTTTTAAGTGAGTGTTATTTACACCTCCCATTCTTGTAGGTAACACCATCGCCTATAATTTGATAAAAAATATATTTTGACATTTCACTTTTTTATCACAAACATCATTTCACGTAACTTATTTACCCATTAATTATAAACATTAACTTATATATTTATTTAATTTTTAATAAACTAATCTAACATTAACCTAAATAATTAAACCTATATGTCTCATTTTTCCCCATTCACAATCTTGTACCTATTGCTTCAAGTAAAACGAGAGAGAAAGAGAGAGGATAGACTCACTTCTTTATCATTTGAGTTCTCAAAATCAAAAAATCACAACCAAATCGAAGTACAAACATTATTAGTGAGTACTTTAAAGCTTGAATTATGATAAAGAAGAAGTATTGCCTTATATTGGGTGAGTCCTTTGCAAAGCATTCACTATATGTGGGGCGAGTGTGACTTTTAAGTAATCTATGTATTAACTTTTAATTTGGTGGAGGGTGTTAGTGACTAAAAATTGGCTTTAAGAGTATGTTTGTGACAAATGTAGTGTTAGTGACAAGATTATGGGGTGTAAATAATAACCCCCTTTTTTTAATGAGGGAAAATTCTAATAAACTTCACTAAACTTATCTTTATCATTATTATTACTTTATAAAATACTCTACGTGTGTGTTTAGTTAAGTAGTAAGTATGCGTACATTTCAAAGTTAGTGTCATATGTTCAAAATTCTTACTTAATTATATAATATTTTCTTGTAATTTATGTGCAATAAAAATAATTTTGTAATTTTACACATTTATCAAAACTCATTTATCTCGCTTCATATATCATATCATATCATCATGTATCATAGCAAGTAAAATGTTTTCTTTTAAGAGCATGACATGTGTCACATAATAAATATGCTTTAATCTCTATAATATTCCTATAATATTCCTATTATTCTCAATTTTCTAATAATTTAATATCTCATATCTAGTTTGTAATATAATATATTAATTGTAATATCCACTTCATCTAGTATGCAATATCTTTTTTAGCAAATATAATATCTAACTTAATTACTAATAAAATATTAATTATAATAACTAAATTTCAAGAACTTTTTCGATAGATATATTCATCTTTTTAAGATATTTCTTTTTTCTCTTCTCTTTGTCTCTCTTCTCAAGACATTGTAGCACGTGTCACTGCATTAGTACTTTTCAAATTCTAAATAAATATTTTCACTTTTTTCAATTTATATATACATATATTCATGTATTTCTGTTTTCCCACTCTCTTTCATTTATTAAGTTTTTCTTTTAATTTCTAACATAACTTTAAGTATAATATATAAACATTACTATAATATATTTATATATTGATATAATTTCTAACATATTAATTTATTAATTTCTTTTCTTTTCTTTTGTAGTATGTAATCTCTCAAATCCATAATTTATATATATATATATTATATATATATATATATATGTATATATCTAAAATTCTAATTCTTATATCAAAAATTTTAATGTCAACTTTCAAAATCCCTTCTATTGATATTAGTTAATTATTCTTTTAATCTCTCTAATTTCTTATATAATGTAACTTTGAAATTCTCAATTATTACTTATTTATATTTGATAGGTTTTGTCTTTTAAAATTTTCTCCCTTTTAATATGTTGAGTTATAATTCTTTAAATATTTCATTTGCAATTTTCCTATTTAATTTTTAAAATATTTAATTAATGCTTTATACTCAATGCCATTAAGATTAATGTTCTTAGTGTATATATATAACATTCCTATTGAGAATAGAACTCACAGGAAAGAAAATATAAATTTGAAGTAGGGTATTATAAATTTATAATAAAGTGTTATACATACATATATGTGTGTGTGCATATATAGATTATAGATATGTGGTTTTTCACCTCGCTTTTCTTCTATACATGTTTGTAATGATATCTCATTCTTTTCTCTTTATATGTTCATTATATTTATATTCAATCACCTCTTTTTTTCCCTTCATTGATGATAGAATTCATAAGCAAGAAAATAGATTTCTACCTATGAATTTAAGAAAGATTATATTTGTTTCCCTGTAAATTATATTCTCAAGAAAAATGATATATGTATGCATATATAAATTATAGATATGTAATTTTTCACTTTACATTTCTTCTCATACATGTTTGTAATGATATGTTCTTATTTTCTCTATTTTAATATTTTTTTATACTTATATTCCCTCATATCCTTTTTCTCAAGTCTTATTTAAGCTTTATTTGTATTTTTCCACTTCTTTTAAATAAATAATTCTCGCCTCCGTCTTAAACTAGATGATTTTGTTCCTTACAGCTTATGTACATGATTTGTGTTATAATTGACTATGAAAGAGACTAATTACATGCAATAAGTTTTTTATGATATTATTAATTTCAACCTTGATTAATTTTTTTATTTTATTTCTTTCTATTTCTTTTAGTCAATGGAAGAATATATGAAGCAATTTTTTTAATTTATTTGCAATTTTAAAAATTATTTGTATTTTATGGAATCAATATATAAAGTAACTTTAAATTCTTTTTATCAAATTGAAGTATGTTATGGAATAATATAAGAATGTTTTTCTTTCCTTCCACAACTTTGTGTTGTAACTATTCATTTATTTTTCAATTCAAGGCAAAATATATAATTCTAAAGTATCATATAAAACATGGAATATAGTCCCTATTAACTGTTAAATATCCACGCATTGCGTGGTTTTCACACTAGTAATATTAGGGCTAGTAATAATGGGCTAGCATTTTTTAACCGAGAAGGCGAAAACCAAATTGAAAAAACTGAACCGGTTAAAATCGGTTACCGATTGGTCTTCGATACAGTAACGGTTTTCTACTATGTGAGGTTCGTTTTTTACCAAACTAAACCAAAAGTTCATTTTTATATATCTAGGTTAAATACTTAATTATCTTTAATCAAACAAAAAATCTATCTCTCAAACTAGCTCCCCCTTTGTGCAACTTTCCACTCTCTATAAAGTTTGCATATTATGCCATTTATCTCAATTCAAGCCCTAGCATTTTTCAATCTTTCTTCCAGTTCATTATTTTCTGAAATATTGATTTTTTTCAATGGGGGTTCTATGTAGGTTTCTTCAATTTTATAGTGGTTTGTTCTTCTTCAATTCTGTATATAAATGGGTTTTTCTTCCTCTATTTTTTTTTAGTCTCAAGTTATTTTTATATAAAAAATAAAATTTCAGTTTACTGAAACACATAACATAATCGTACTAATTTTTCGATTATTGAATTATGGTAACTAGTTTGTGTAATTATACTATCGAAATTTTTTTGGTTCAGCTCGATAATCATGAGTTTGGTTTGGTTTTGTTACCGAACCCCTAAGTAATAATAATATATATATATGGGAGTATTTCTACTAGGACACGGACTAAAGATACATTTAAAGAATAGTGATGCATCGCTAATATACTGATCAATTCACCAGGTCCATCATAAGCAAATCTGCACAAAATTTATTGTTAATCAATAAAGATATGACACATCATTGTGTTTTTAAAATAAGCCTCATATTATGTTTTTCAAGAATTATTGTTATTATGCATTTGGGACATCTTTGGTTCGTTATGAAATACTTTTAATTTAAAGAGTTGTTTATACAAATAAAATGTATTTTTCGTACAATGACAATTATACACATTAACACAAACTTTGCATAAAAAGAATAAATTAAAACTAAGCTAATGATGTGTTTCAATAGTGAAAGATATCATTTGAATACAGAGTTATAGATTCGAGTCTTTCACTAATCAACAGCAGGTATAAGTATCTCCTACACCTAATCATAACATATCAAATCTAGTAATATAGTATAAAAATATAGTAGTATTGTAAATATAGATATGTGAATGTGCGCATGTGATATTTAAAAGTAAAATTTCTCCCACATCGATCTTGTGGTATGAATGATGAAATTACCTCTTACTATATATATATATATATATATTAATTTATCTCCCATTGATTTAATGTATAAGTAAGCATGTTAGCTCTCAATATAAATAAAGTTGGCCACTACCTATTATTTCACAACAATTGAATAAGAAACTCTATATATTGTTCTTTTACTTCTTTTTCTATCACTCTCTTTATTATCTTAACACGTTATCAACATGAAGTACTCTATTTAACTGGCATTGTAAAAGCAAGCACCACAAAAGACCTCTCTTTTAATTTTTATGATTACTTATTGTTCATAGACTCTGTTTGATAACAACATGGAAAATGAAAAGAAAAACATTTGATTTGTGTGAGAAAATGAAAAATAAGTTAATGCACATGAAGAGATATTCTCCATCTTAAGCTCATTCTTATAAGTAGTTATTTTTAATCCTTCATTATTGATGAGGGTTTAGGTCAACGTCCAACGCCAAATTCCATGTTAGTAAGACTGCTAACTTAGCAGGTTTGCGTAGGTGTCGTGAGGTGGAGTATGACCAATTGCAGGGCTAAACCGCCTCTCTATATATAATTCTCATGTTATTACTATTATTATTCATACATCGCTAAGTCATCTTTGAAATATCTTAATCATCATCTACGCTTGCCATCCACTATTAAAACATATTTTATGATTGATTAAATAAGTCAGACCAGATTTATACACCATCATCTAGCGCTGTCTATGGGAAGGATTTTCTTTATTCGCAAGTCTTCCTCACAAAAAGAGGCTTTTTGCTAAATTTCCAAGTCAGATAATGACAGAAATGGGTATTGTTTCTAATGAAGGAACCATAGATGATCGTAAGGTCCTAAGATTAAAGCTTATACAACAAGCCATCCAGCCTAGGATTGAAAGAATATAAAATATAAATAGGACGGATAATCTTTCTTCAAGTCGAGAGAAAAAATGAGAAGAAGGAGATTTAAGTGATTCCTCATTAGAATTTTCCCAACATCTTCCTAGGCATCACAAGAGGAAGGAGAGGGAACCTGACGCTCCACAAAAATCTTGAAACACCCTTCCTCCCACTTTATCGAATGGGTTAGGGAAGGAAACTGAGGGAGCTGGCCAAAGGAAAGATAACGGTAAGGAAAGGTCCTACAGTGATGTGCAACAAAAGATCTGGGACCCTATCATTTACATTAGAAAGGGAAAAACCACCCTTCCTAACAATTAGATGAAGTATGAGCTCAAGAGATTTACTCTCTCAAAACTCTCCGAGGCCAAAAAAGACAACAAGCCAAAACTATATCTAAATCACCCCAAACAAGGGGAAGGGGGAACGAACAGAGTGTCAGTCTTGCTTAGAGCCTCTAACAACCTACTGTTTGACAAAACAACAAACTGTCGGGTCCTGTAGCAGACGAGTATAAATAGCCTATTTTCTTATTTATTTTCATTATTTTTACATAATTCCAAAATTTCTTCATTCTTTTCACTTAAAAGCTTATATTAGTGAGGGATTTGAAGATTTAAATTAAATCGGTTTTTGAGAGTTTTATCACATCAATTGAAGGAATCATTACCTCCTTCATTATCCTCTTCACTGTTCTACAATTGAAGCTTTGAGAAGCTTGAAGTTTTTTAGTCTCCAGCCCTCTAATTTTACATCAACCACTCCAATCTTGTTAAGCTTCATTTGAGGTGGGAACATTAGTAACTAAACTTTTTTTTAAAGATTTATACATTAAATGTTTGAATTTGAAAAGGTTTGATAATTTTGATGCAAATATCTACATATACATACATGCATGGGTTGGGGGTGTATGATTTTGACTTCTTATTATTGATTATCCCATATTATGATTTGAATTTGATAATTCTCCATAAAATCATACATGCATGAACTTGATTGCCATAATTTTGCTAAAACCCACAATGGTGCATATATATATAAATACATGATATACAATTTATGCAACAAATTGAACTTGGTGTGAATTTTTATTACATATAACATTATTGAAAATGTATAAATTATAAGTTTATGGGATAACAATGATATGAATAATTTTATACTATATAATTTATAATTTTTAGTAGTAGTCAACATTGTATTGTACTAGATATACACATCATTATACAGATACAGCCTTGAGAGCTTCCATCTAGGTGGACCATCATAAGGGGTTACTACTTTGGGGGAAGAAATACCCGAGCCTTGGGGGCTATAAATCATGATCGCTGTGCACAGTAGACAAAAACCAAGATGTGAGATTATTGATACATGTCCTTAGGGGACAAATTTGTCTGGTCATAGTATAATGCCTACTCTAGTTTGGTTTATCACTATTGAACTCTTGATGTTATAACTATATGATTTGGAATTAAGCATCACTTGATGTGCTAGCACTATTTATTCTATAACTATACAATTAAATATCATTATTTTCTATATTCACATTTGTGGGTAGCGTAAATCTGACCAAGCCCAAGGAAGACAGAATCGGCCTAAATCAACAGAGTTGGCAACCAAACTTAGCAAAGGTGGTGGTAATGAACAGTAATATAATAGTAACACGAGTGAGATTTTTGTTGGTGTGGGTAGGTTCCCTCGGTGGCTCTTATACCCAATCCGGCAGTACGTCCTCCCTGAGTGTATGTTGCTATTCTTCACTAAACTTTAATAACTTTTACAATGGTGATGGTTGTTTGCAAAGAAGAAATAATTGTGTATGGGAATGAGTATCTTGCTGCTAAAGAAGAGACCCCTCATTCCTCAGTTATCCCTTTCTATTTATACGTACAAAATAAAGGTACCAAACCTTTGTTAGGTTAAAGGTGAAATGACCATAAAAGGTATTACTTGCTCAATAATTCTATCATTTTCACGTGTACATCATGTCATTATCCATAAGCAATTTTGCACTTTACAGGTGTCGAGCTCCCATTTATCCAAACGCCTATATCGGCAACGAACACTGGTTGTGCCCTTTAGTACAGGTGTCCCCTTCGCATTGGTTGGTGCGCCCATCTCGGCATCTTGGTCTTTGTCGATCTCGATACTATGATTGGCTGGTCGCTGTGATTATTTTCCTCTTCTATGGTTCACTTTTCATCTCATGGATTTGCTTTGTGGGCTTGTCCTCGACTATTCAGCCTAAGTAATGATCCCAAAATTATGCTCCCACAATATTAATCATCCATATTTTTTATAAAACCTGTATAGTTCTCAATGGGCCCAGTTAGCTCATTCTTTTTCCACATAGGTACATTGCAGAGACGTGCGGAACAAAGAAAGGGCGAGAATTCTTAGTTGCCTCTGATCACCTTTAAGTTGTCCTTTATAATGGAAGGACTTTGTACATCAATTTTTTTTATGCATTCATATAATATTATTAAGCACTCCCTATTCAAAGTTTTGTGGTTATGTGTAATGATATTTGATACTCTATTTCGACATTAAACTTGGTTGTCAAACTAGCCATTGTGTTATATAATATAACTATGCATTTGGTTCCTATTACGTAGTGTGTTTGAAATCTATATTCCTAATTGAGATGGTTGACGTTGTTGGATCTGATGGTAATTAATGGCAACCGAGTTACATTTTAGTCTACCGTCACACAACGGATGATTAACTTATAAAACAGAAGTTAATAATTACTATGGGATTGTACAACTTAGCTTGTGTATTATTTTCTTATAAGGGTAACTTCCAGATTTCATTATTATCCACTCCTAGAGGTTATTGCCTCCTAATGGGAACCCGGGCGTCACAACAATGAACACAGATGTCATTAAAAAATTGTGCACATAAAACAATGTAGTTTGTAATTTTCTTTAATAGATTGTTGACATATAAGCATATAAACCATTGATTGAAAATGAATAATGGCCAATATAAAATCAAATTGACCATGCAGTAGATTTGGCCTACTTTAGAGGAGCCAAATCCATAAGCGAACATATATTTTCCAACGTTACTATATATTGATATATCTTTTCTATGTAATTTTTTTTTCATAATATTTTCTCACACCTAGGGGTGTGCAAAACCTTATTCCCCCCCTCTTTTTAATAGTGTGGTTTGGTCTGAAAATGAGAGGATTAAAGTAATTCGGTTCAGTTTTGAAAATTTTTGGTCCTTAATTGCCTCACGCAGATTGAGTTTGCAGAGAGTTTGATCAAAAGGAATAAAAAGGCTCACATGAATAAGAATAAATCATTAATCTAAGAAGACAAGATTACTTTAGAGATTGTGTTTAATGTAATTAAATAATATTCCATATATAAGGAGACCTACTTAAACGAACGCAACTCAATTTTTAACAAGATTAACTGTAACAGATTATAAAAAGTAATTATTTCTCTAATAATTCTTTAGTAATTAATATATATTTTATTCTACTACCCATAATTTATATTATACTCAACAAAAATGTATTGACACAATATCATGGACAAATGTTATTCACTCATCAAATATTTATAGTAATATCCTAATTATTAAGTCTAAAATGAAAAAAAAAGTTAAAAGCTAAAATTTGTGGGATTTTCCAAATTATGAACACAATCTCCCATTTGTGTTGCTCTATTTTTTTATTTTATTTTTGTTTGAATTGTGTAATTTTTGGACTTTTAAGCGATTTACTTCAACATGTTTCCAATGTCTTATTAAGATATTTAATCTTAACCGCTAAACTATAGAGGTGAGATGGTCCTAAGAATCTTTCACTAATGGAGATTAACGAAAAATTGAGACGATCAGGTTCAAACTTAAAGATTTCAAAATTGGGTTACAAAGTCAAATTAGATAAAAGGGTGGAGTGCAAACCCAAAATTTTCTATTTTTTACCCGTTTCTAACCCGACTGGAGTATCACAATGGGTATTATTATTATTATTATTATTATTATTATTATTATTATTATTATTATTATTATTATTATTATTATTATTATTATTATTATTTTATTTAACCAATTTATGTAGTTCGATACAAAAAGAAATTCATTTATTTAGTTACGTCCACTCTTTATTTTATGCTTGACATTTGAGCACACGTGATGATTGTGCACATTCTCCTTTTATACACGTGCATACATAATTTAAATTAAAAAATATTTAATAGATTTGTAGGGAGCTTAGTTATTGAACACTTCATTTAACAATATAGAGATCACAAGTTTAATTCCCATTATATTATTATTTATTAGGAAAAAAACGTAGGGGCAAGATAGGCATTCAAAAATTTGGTGACTAAATCGAATGTGGGGCTTTACTTTATATATACATAGATACATAAATGTCCTAAAAAGTAACATGATACTAAAACACATCAACCATTTTTGACGACATTTGTATTTTATATATCGTTGATTCAGGCTTAAACCTAACTTTTAATGACAAATATTTGATAGACGTAAAAAATATGTCATAGTACATGCGTTTTCTTGTAGGTATCAAGTTCTTACTAAGTTAAAATTCTAGCTACGCCATATATAGAATGTCACAAATTAAATGCATGAAAATGACATATAATGATTATATGGATGCCTTGTCAAAACTCATACACACATATACTTACACCTATATTGTGACATCCCGAATCTCGTTATGAGGTTTAGACCTCCGGGACCTGGTTAATCACAGTGCCGTGCGCGACGGCGGGTTGGAATGCATAACTTATAACCGATATAGTATAAGATTTACAAATAAGGCCATATATTTCAGAAAATTTTGGCATGTGGAGTCTGTATTTTCAATAAAACCAAACCTGCAAATAAGAAAATAAAGTTTAACTAGTGAAACAGAACTCCACACTTTTGAAGTCATAAACCATCAAGTAGTTTAATATACAACAATCCCACCAACGAGGCCTCAAAAATTTATAAAAGGCCTTGGACATCACTTATAGATAAATTGAATACAACAATGATACAAATTTTACAACTTATTTTAATATATATGGCTCATGAGATACAAGTCGTCCACGGACGACCACAAACTTATACGGTCATCAGAGGTTTTCTATCGCGTGCTCGTCCCACCCCAAGTGAGTACCTGCAAAACTATTGGAAAATGAGAGTGAGCCAAACACAGGCTCAGTGGTAACTACAAGGGTTTTTGTATACAAAATAATTTCTAAAATTATGCATGCGATGTGGAATATTGAAAGTAATTTAATATGCTTTGAGTTTATGCATATATTTCACTTCTATGTCCCTTTATATATATATATATATATACAGAGAATTGTAGATAACAATACAATGAACCATTTTATATGATATGCGTGTCAGATGCTATCCCGGTACCGATTACAAAATAAGAATATATTATCAAAGTACGAAAATATTACTATAACAAAGTATTCTCGAGACAAGGAAAACTATAGTAATAAAATAAATACTCCATTATAGATATTTATATATATATATATACGCAATGCGTACCAAGTGCTCTCCCACCCTTGAAAATAAGAGAAAACATATATTCAAAAGTACTGCCAGATACTCGTAATCGTAATAACAAGGTATATATACATCTCCAAAATACGATAAACCAAAATAAAGTAGTATATCATATTAAGAAAGAGCATAAAAGAGTATAGTCATAAAACAGTCGTAAGCACTAATCTTTTAATCACGATATAATGTCAATCTAACTCATATATGTCTATCGCATCTCCAACATCTAAGATTTTCTCTACAATGCATTGCGATCCGGATCTAAGCCCCCAAGGTTAGGGTATGCAGCCCCCAAGGCTGGGTCCCCCCGTGGACTACTTAGATGGTGTAGGGTATGTCGCATCGCGGGGTCCCCCTACGGACCATAAAGTACGCCGCTCTGACAGTGGGGTCCCTCTACACGGACCAAGGTATGTAACCGCTAAGGCTAGGTCAACTCCATTGACCACTAGTGCCTTACAAAACTAGGAAAGCAATAAAACGTATTCTCCCAAAGAATATACTTATACATAGTACACATACATGTACACACACACACACTCATATATATATATATGTATATATATATATATATCTCCAATCTTCCTACTAGTCTCCACGTACACAAACTATGTATGTATCACCAGATATGTGTATGTGGTAAATAGATATATTCTACTTATAAAGTATTTAATATACACGTGCCCTTAAAGAGACAAATGCCCCCTTCACATGTAAATATCCATGAGATGAACAATTCTGATAAGTGGGCTAATAATCTATAAGTGATAAACCTTTGACTTGATAAAACATTATTCATAGAGAAATTTATCCACTAAATGGTGGATGTCTTTCATGGATATCAACATCATGACTTTTGGTGGGGAAAGCATCTATATATATATATATCAAACCCAACATATATCAATTGTATAGCTAAGTTAGAAGATGAGTTTATTGTCAAAAAAATGGGTTTTCACCAAAATCATGATGTTAAAGAACCAAAGGCGTATGTATATTATATACATCAAACAAGTCTAATATATATATATATGATTCCAACTCATTTACTAAGCATGTATGTATATTTTTATGCTCTTACTAGTAGTATACTTCTTAGATAACTCCCTTAACACTTCAAACATATATCCAAACATACACATATATAAGGTATTTAGTGCTAGGCACAAATTATACAAATATCCTCTTGTGTAAATCATAATAGTAAGTATATAGTCCTAAAATGAGTATACGTGCATACGCGCTAATAGATATCGACTCAAACTTATAATCATTTAGCATACAATGAGGTTCTTTCATAATAAGGTAGTATAGCAACAAATACATGTGTAATCCAAGTAAAATAACAACAAATTACAACCCAATACCCCATGTATACATATATCAATCATTTTGATAGAAAATCCCCCAACTCACTTTGAAAATGAAGATTCAAGGCATAAGAGTAGAAATTGAGTTTGGGTATTAGTGTTCCCATTTTAGTTAGGCCGACAATCAAAGCTTTCAAGCATTGAATCGAGCCGTGGTCCGAGCAATTGCGAAATCCCCAAAGTTGAGCTTGAAAACCTCATTAATAGAGGAAAGGAATTGAGGAGGAAGATGATGATGGCGATGATTCAAATGATAAATTACATGTAGGGGTGATCAAACCCTCTCAAAATCTCCCCACATAGCCCCCCAATCGCCCCCTTGGAGCTCTCTAGGTTAGGGTATATGTTATGGACAAAATGAGCTCTATTTTGGCTTTAAAATTAGGCTCAGGACCCCTTCAGTCGACTGATCAACCTCATCAATCGACTGATGGGTGAAATCTGGTGCACTGTTAGTATTTTAGCCATAACTTCTTGCTTGGAACTCCGATTGAGGTGATCTTTATGTCCAAGAAAAGGTAATTCAAAGGCCTACAACTTCCTAAGAGGAAGGTTACTTAAATTCTAGATGGATCATTCCTAAAAATTCACCGAAGATAGCACTCTGCCAAAGTGTTCTGAACAACCAGATTTTAGCAATTAGCTTACTTCGAAAGCTGATTCGACCTTTGAAGAGTGTGATTTGGCTTTTAGTCAAAACATGAAAGTTGTAGAAGGTATTGAGATAAAGACGTGACCGTAAACGGAGAGTCATTTGGACCTTGGATGAAAAAGTTATGGCTTCCCAAAGTTGACCAAAAATTAACATTTTTGAAAAGTTCAAAATACGCGATTTACTACTCGTTTTCAATTCGGGCCACCCAAATAATGAAACGATTAATGTCATAAACTTGACATACCTAATATGACATGCTAGAGGTGTCGATTAAATTTCAAGAGGCTCAAAACCCAATGTTCACGATCTAACGGCGATAAAGCCTTAATTGGGCTGAAGAGGAGAATTGGCTCGGAAACGAAATACGAGACGTTACATACATACATATATATTAAAACCCAACGCATATGTTCTTCACTTTGTTTATTCTTTGTAAAGTTATCATAGAAAGAAATGAAGTTTTTAGTCTTGCTCAGTTTATCTATTCTCTTCATCCCAATGCCGATAGTTCTTTCACAATATCATCAATGCTCTTATTTCAAATTGGTCGTACCATTGCCAAATTCATTTTTTAATACACAAGACATATAAGCACCCAGTCAAGGTTGTTATCCGCCAATCCCACCAAAGTTCACATGGTTTGTGGGGGCAAGATTAACATGGCTACTCTCTTCCTAAAGGCACAACTACCACCAGTGTATGCATCTTTTGGAAATAGGAGGTTATATGCAAAATATGCATTTTCGAAAACATTTGAATGTTGCATGTTATTGATTTAGGCATACATAACTCCACAAAACATTTTATTAAAAGTGTGTCTTCTTACCCCACTTTAAGACAAATATATGGCAAATGTCGTGAAAAACATGTCATAGTACATGTTTTTTTCTTGTAGAGTCAAGACCCTATAAGTTAAAATTCTAGCTATGCCATTGTGTAACTTACTTTCACACACACACACACATATATTAAACGTTATAAATTAAATGCATAAAAATGATGTATAATGATGATATGGATGCCTTGTCAACACTCATATATATACACACACACATATATTAAAACCCATTGCACATACATGTCCTTCAATTTATTTGATCTTCACAATTTTTTTTATTTTTTTTTGTCAAGTCCCCGAACATTCAGGGTGCTAGAGCGTTATTTTGTAAAATTTTAAAACGAAAGTAAATTTGAAAAGCCCAGACTTAATAGAGTAAAAAGAACAAGAAGGGGGGCATGGACGTAACCTCCTTAAGACAACTTTGAAGGTAAAAACCAAATCATGGTAATATGCTTTAAAAAGTAGCCCACAGAAATTGAACAAACTAACCAAATATAAATCATTACTAAAACAAAAATACGTAACAATATCTGCATAACTAGTGGAATCTAAATATATAAGTAAAGAAATATGATATGTCACACCCATTAAAGTAGCTATCTTAAAAAGGGCCATATCCAATTAAACCAAAGCTAGATTATAAAGCCCCATTGACGCCGTACAATTTGTAGGAGTAGTAGAAACGCTACTAGAAAGAAGCTGGTTCTAGTTATGCCATCTCATGGCAATGCGCCATGGCAGCAGAGAAGAAGAAGAAGACTGTAAGCACTAAATAATAACAATATAGTCTAACTCAATCCAAAGCCTATACCAACCACGTGTGAGCGTACTCTACTATTTGAATAAATGTCAAGATCTCTGCAAAGAAATTGTACGAACACCAACATCAAAACTAAAAGTACCAACAACTATCCCCATCTGATCTTGTAAAACACCCCAGAAGTAGCTCTACCCAAGGCAACCTGAGCCATGCCATCCGAGTTCAGCTTCACCCAACATAGGTGACCTTAAAAGGACTCCATTAAACTGTAATAGAAAGAGGGGGCATGATGCGTACCCTGTCTTTGCCTCTAAGAATAGAAAGTCCTATAATCTTCACAAAGTTATCTGAGAAAGATTTGAAGTTTTTAGCCTTGCTAAGTTTTCCTCTTCTCTTTATCTCAATGCCATTTATTCTTTCACATTATCATCAACCCTCATATTTCAAATTGGTCTTACAATTGCCAATTTCATTTTGTAATACATAAGATAGATAAGCACCTGGGCAAGGTTGCCAAAGTTCACGTAGTCAGTGGGAGCAAGATCAATATAGTTTATTTTCTTCCTAAATGCATCACCACTAACACCACCACTTCCATTGGCAAATCTCTTAGGAAAAAGGAGATTGTATGCAAATATGCATTTTTTTCTTTAATTTTGAATGTCTTTCGGCTAGAACACTCATTATTCAATAATTTTTCTTTTCCTCCAAAGTATCATTTGCTTAGGAATATATTTTCTTATATAATAACATGTTCAAGGATTTATGTGTTATTTTACTGTAAGTTTAAATTTAAAATGTCAACACATCATGGAGGACTACATGTTTGTGTTGTAATTGCCTAAGACTAATGTAACCTAGTTAGAAAACAATTAACAAGAATAAATGAGCAAAAGCGAGAAAGTAATCGCATTTATTAAGAATAGGCTATAATTATGATTTTTTTATGGAGCTAAATACTAATTTCAGCTAAAAATATTATACAAAGTAAGCAATTATTAGTAAAATATATTGAAAGTGTATTTTGTTTTGTTTTGATACAAGCCATGTTTATATTTAACTAGTTCGATGCAGTAACAATCTTATAGTCTAGGCTATCTAGGCTACTACCTAGGGCCCACTTCCACCGGAAATCGGTATTTCATGATAATAAGTGGACATGGGCCATTTCAGGAAATCAGTATTTTATATCTTTGAATTATGAACTGAAAAGGCACAAGTAGTTAACGAACGAGCCATTTTACTCCTCTTCCCTTGGGCCCAATTCCTAATTTTCTATAAATTCTTTTAGTTTAATCCCTAAATCTCAAGTTTCAAATTTTTTGTTTTATGTATTTAATGTTTTATGTTTTCAAATATATCGAGATTTGATTTATGTTTTCATTAATATAATTAATATTTTTAGGCAAAACTACTTTTTGAGTTATATGAGTTTCATAATATCGTATCTCAAAAACTAAGAAAAGTTAACTTTAGTTGAAAAACACATAACACCCTTGAAGTTTACTCCAAGTTTCACTTTTTTCCATAAAGTTTAATTTCGCACTCATAAAGACATAAACTTTGGACCAAGTTTCACTTTTATCTAAAAGTGGATGTGCTGTCCAAAATATTAACAGAATCAGTCACGTGAGGGGCAAAAAGGGTATTCTCTCTTATTAGCCATTTATCTCACTCCTCTGTTTCATTAGCCTTAATTTCATCTTATTAGCCCTAATTTGATCAAAACGATAGAGAGAGAAAGTACGCGATTTGAAGAATAAATGGGTTGGTACCTAAGAACTCATGATATTGAAGAATTTGGTGGGCCTATATGCGGTTATTATATCGAAGTTTGTCCATTTTTACTTTGTTTTGTGGCTTTATAATTTTATGTGATGTATATATAAATGTTAGTGAATGTTAGTATTAATAAAGTATGCATTGTTACTGAAAAAGTTTGTAGGGTTTGTCGGTTGTTGGATTGTAGTTATTTGTGGTCCCCTACTGCACTTTTTTTTCTTCCATAATGCACGTATATATAATATTGTGTTAATGGTGATCCCTTTTTAAAAATCCAAAAGTAGGTGCTTCTGGAGGGTTTACTATTAAAATGCATCATGAGGGTTCTAAACATTTGGTATCATATTTTGATTATTGCAAAGTTGAGAAACTGTCAATGTTTGAACTAATGACTATGATGGATGAACTGAAGCATAAAAAAATACAATATTATGGGATTTTAAAGTTTTATGTTTTAACACTTGATGGTAGTATGTGTTCTGTAGTTACTAACTCTGATGTGTTAAGATTGGGTAATTGTGTCAATAAAAATGGTGAAATTTAGGTGTTTTTAGAATCAAAGACCTCTTTGAATGTTGTCTATAGCACAAATAGAACCCCTGAAAAGATCAAAATATGGGACAAAACGGGGGACTAAATTCATGTAGAAATTAGTAGTGGTAGTGAGTGGGATTATTCATCTAGTTGTGAGAGTATGTATAAGGATGAGTATGATGATGACAGTGAAGATGATGATGAAATGTTTGAGCAGTTTGTTGACAAGGAAACAGAAGATGATGGGGTAGAGAGGGAGACAAATAATGTGGCAAAAAATGTGGAAGAGAATGTGGTAGGAAAAAGGAAGGAAAAAGTAGTTGTGGAAGAAGATGATATAGAGTATGAGGAGTTGAATAGTCATTGTTGTTCTAATGAAGATGAGAGTCGGCCCAATTTTTCTATTTTTAATCCTAAGGTTGATATGGAGAATCTAGTTTTCCAACTTGGCATGATCTTTAGTGACCACTACATATTGAAAAAAGCTATTAAATCTTATTTTATCAAAAATGGGAAGAATATTAGAATTGTAAGGAGTGAGGCACTGAGGGTAAAAGTAGTGTGCACAAGTAGTGATGAATGTTCTTGTATGCTTCTAAAATGCAAGACTCTGCCAATATGCAAATCAAGACATTATATGATGAACACAAATGTAGTAGAAAGTTTAAATTGTTTCATGTCAACTCTAGATAACTATCTGAATAATATGTGAACACCTTTAGATCCAATCCAACAATCCCTATGCAAAGTTTTAAAAATACTGTCATGAAAGACCACGTGGTTAGTATTTCGAGGTCCCAAGCATATAAAACCAGAAAGAATGTAAAGATAATGATTGAGGGGTCATATACTGAACAATACGCTAAACTATGGAGTTATATGGAGGAAGTGAGAAGAACAAATCCTAGTACAACAATCTTCATGAAGTTGGTGGATGGTACAATGGAGACTGGGCGACCAAGATTTGAGATAATCTATGTTTGTTTTGAAGCTTGTAAATAGTGATTTAAAACATGTTGTAGAAAATTGGTTGGTGTTGATGGCTACCACTTGAAATGGCCACATGGAGGTATATTGTTGGCAGTTATTGGTGTAGATACTGTGAGGATCAAGCGCTTACCATTGTACCAAAAGCTATAGCTGTTAGCGAAGGCACAACTTTATTTCCTTATACGCAAGGCCCATTAGAGCGCCATGCCATTCGATAACCTGCACACCGGATATACCCTCCAGATTCACCACAGAGATGAGCGCAATTGTGGATTTACCTCTAACAATCCCCCCCACAATGGTGCGCCCCGGGTATCGAACCCGTGACCTCCTCTGATACCAATTGGATCAAGCGCTTACCATTGCACCAAAAGCTATAGCTGTTAGCGAAGGCGCAACTTTATTTCCTTATACGCAAGGTCCATTAGAGCGCTATGGTATTCGATAACCTGCACACCGGATATACCCTCCAAATTCACCACAAAAAGGAGCGCAATTGTGGATTTACCTCCAACAATCCCCCCCCCCCAAAATGGCGCGCCCCAGGTATTGAACCCGTGACCTCCTCTGATACCAATTATGAGGATGAAGCGCTTACCATTGCGCCAAAAGTTATAGCTGTTAGCGAAGACATAACTTTATTTCCTTATACGCAAGGCCCATTAGAGCGCCATGGTATTCAATAATCTGCATACCGGATATACCATCCGGATTCACGACGGAGAAGAGCGCAATTGTGCATTTACCTCCAACAGATACTAATAATTGTATGTTCCCCATTGCTTATGCCATAGTTGAGAGTGAAGACAAATCCTCTTAGACTTGGTTCTTGGAATCACTAAGTCAGGACTTATCCATTCTAAATTAATATGAGTGGACCTTTATATCAGATAAGCATAAAGGGTTATTGCTAACATTTGAAGATGTGTTACCTTATGTCCACCACAGATTTTGTGTGATGCATTTACATGCCAACTTCAAAAGGGATGGTTACACGGGTAAAGCTTGGAAATATTTGCTCTGGAATGCAGCACATGCTTCAAATATGGCCTTTTTTGAGCATGCTATGAAGAAAATTTGGGAGGCAAGTGATAAGGCATATGAGTGGTTCAAAGATAAACCACCAAAAAATTGGTCTAGATGCCATTTTCCCTCTTTCACTAAATGTGACACATTAGTGAATAACATATGTGAGAACTTTAACAAGTGTATCCTTGACCCAAGAGGTAAAGCAATAATCGGATTACTTAAAGGTGTGAGGAATTTTATTATGGGAAGATTGCAAGACAATAGAGTGAAAATGAAAGAATGGCATAGGCCAATATGCCCAAAGATTCAAGTTAAACTGGAGGAGTATAAAGTGCAAGCTAAATATTGCATTCTAAAGTGGGCAGCGGATGGAAAGTACTAGATCCACTATATGCAGGGGGGGCAATACATTGTCAATTTGGATGAAAGAATATGCAGCTGTGAGAGGTGGGATTTGAGTGGAGTTCCTTGCATTCATGTGATTTCTGCTATTTACTTCAATGAGCATAAGCCTGAGAATTATGTGAACAAGTGTTATAATGTTGAAACTTATAAGAAGACATATGAGCACATAGTTAATCCCATGAATGGAAGTAACATGTGGCCTCCCAATACTTTACCACCTGTTTTGCCCTTATTGTACAATAACCAACCAGGGAGAAAGTGAACCAAAAGAAATAAGGGGCAAATGGATCAAAATGACCAAAATCCTAACAAGCTAGGGAAGAAACATCAAAAATCATTGAAATGTGGACAATGTGGGGTAGTTGGACACAACAAAAGGAACTGCAAGAAAAAGACAACAAATTCAAGTGAAGTACCTGTACAACCAATAAAACTAATGTACCAATAAGTCATTTCATTTCAATTCAATTCAATTATAAAACATTAACTTAAACGCACACAAATATAGGTGAGTGGAGCATCATTTCATAGCAGCAGAGAATTCAATGCAAATCCAGCAACATATTAAAGTCAAACAAGTGTAAGTTAAGCAATGCATTTATTTAAACTATGTTTGGACTCTGTTTGACATAAACACATCCTTTTACTTAGTAGGTGAGGGGTCGAGGGCCAGTTGGAGGACTAACATTCAATCCACACCAATAAACTTATAATGCACCTTAACCAAGTTCCAATGCAGCTAGATCAAGCTTCAGGCCACCAATGACCCAACACAACCAAACACAACCAACAATGACCCAACACAACCAAACACAGCCAACAATGAGTGATCCTACAATGACTCAACACAACCAACACAGCCAAACAGTGGAAGTCAGTTAAGACCAAATTGGCATAACTAGTTCCTTGGAAGTATTATTTTTTTGCATATTATTAGTTATTTTTATAGGCTTCAGTAGATGTTAGTATCAAACTGTGAATATGTATAGTTTGTTTTTTGTGAAGCCATTAGTATTGTTATTAATACCAAACTATGTATTTGCTTTGGATGATATTGTTACTATCAAACTTTAAGTGTTCTTAAACACATATATATAAAGTTGATGTTCTTGCTTGGTTTCATATATGAGTTGATGTTTTTTTTTATGTTGTTAATATTACTTTAATAAATGATGAAAAGAAATAGGACACATTCAAAACTAAAAGAAACAGGGCATATTCCTGCTAAATAAAAATGATATTTTTCATTAGATAATTACCAATTACAGCTGGACACGGTCATTACATTATATCACATTCCCCTCAACTATTACTACAAAACAAAACCTAATTCATATTTCCTAAAAAAAGTCAATCTAACTAAAGATTGCCTCCACTTCCATCTCCAACTGAAACCTCCAGAACCCCAAAAAACTGGAAAAATATGACCACCATTAGCAAAACCAACACCAACACCAACAATTTTTCTCTCTTTGAAAGTATAAGAATTCGATTTTCTTCTCTGTTAACCCTTCTCAAAAGCCCTGGGATTATCTTTCTTGATCTAGAACACATTGGAGAATCTATCCATTTTGGAAAAAACCACATCCATTTTCCTCTTTTTTTCAAACAAATTCAAGTCATAATGTTAAAAAAAATTGAACCAAAAACATAGATGGAAGAAAATAAAGAAAGAAATTTTCAACAACTTACCCCTACACTTTCACAAGCCTTAAATCTCCTCCTAGGATTCAAGTCAATCCATGATATTTTAGTTATTGTCCTCTTCATACAGTCACAAAAATGGGGAGTATTCATCTTTGTTTCTTCCCGAAAATATATATATGTATCTCTTTCTTCCTCTCTCTCTAAACGTGTATATATATGTGTATACCCATTTGTTCTGGCGGGAATAATAAGAGGGAAAAGGGGGGAGAAATGGCTAATGAGAGAATACCCTTTTTGCATCTCATGTGACTAATTCAGTTAATATTTTGGACAACACATCCACTTTTGGATTAAAGTGAAACTCGGTCCAAAATTTATGTCTTTATGAGTGCGAAATTAAACTTTATGGACAAAAGTAAAACTCGATATAAACTTCAAGGGTGTTATGTGTTTTTAACTCCACTTTTATTTTAAATTTTTAACTATTTTTGGCATCTTTTTAACTAAAATTTGTAATAAAGGGAAGTGACATAGACCTTCCATTTTTTTTTAAAAGAAAAAGATAAAACTCTTGGGCAGTTGGGTTGCCCCTAGTTTGAGGGAGGAAGGGGCACAAACAAGACTCGACCTTGGTGCTTTGTGTGAATTATTAAATCTTTTAGTGCTTAAACTTAAGCCTTAACACAAATAAATTGAAAAGTGTTGTAAAAACAAAATAACTTTATTTCGAAGAAATATGCATTCCATTTTTTTGTGGAAGTTAGCATATAGATAAAAAGTGTACTAAAAAAATATGAGACATAAAAAGTAGACCTTAATTGCATGATTCCACTTGGGCCTGGAAAATTATGAAGACCAGCTAAGAAGGATAATATTGCAGTGTAAGGATAATTCATGAGAATTTAGAAAAAATAAAAAAAATTAGTGTCGTAAAATATTGATACGTAGAAGTCCATATATAATGTTTAGACGCATCAGATTAAAGAGTCGGATATGATTATTTAATTCCATCCGAATAGGATAAAACAATTCCACCTTTTAGGTGGGATTCGTTACTCCCCTCCCGGTGAGATAAGAAACGTTAGTGGGATAAATAATCCGCTCAACTATCTAATCTTGACAAATACCAAACATGGGATTAGATAAAATTATCTTATCCCATATTCTTATCTTACACGTCAAACGCAACCTTAACGATATAGTTTATCCCACATTGGTCTTGTAATATGAATGATGATATTACTTCATATTACATATAGTTAATTTATCCCACATAAGTTTTGTGTATAAGTAATAAAGTAGCTCTGAATATAAATAGAGCTGACCCCTGCCCTTCCAATTACTTATTAACAATACTAAAAAAAATTTAAAAAAAATTTGGTAATATTTTACGCCAACGGAGAATTTTTTGCTCTCCCATATCATTTATTAAAGATTTATTTTCGTTAATGAAGATACAATTTGTATTGAAAAATCTCGATTTCTATTATTTTATAACATAACGGCATTCATACATTTTTTTACTTCTAAATATTTCGCTATTGAATATGACTTATAAGGATTATTTGTGTAAAAATCTAGAATATATAATTAACCGCTCGGTTAGTGTTAATTAGTTTGATGAAAAGGGGTTTCGTATGATGAGTTAACTATGTATGTGACACGTCATCAATAATATAAGATGTTAAGGAATATACAAAGAGACAAATAGGATTATACCTCGAAGTTCAACCCTTTTGAGATAGGGTTCTCCACCTCTGTGAACAATCTTCGAGCTCAGAGAATCGTTATAAACGATAATAGTATAGAGCAAAGCTTGATTACAATCAGATTGCACCGCTCAACTAGCCTATATATTACAACTTGGTGTATAAAATATCTTACTAACATGTGTATTTAATACCAACCAAGTTTGTAAGCTTTAGTCCTCTTAACAGACCCGTTGATAAAAGGTAAAACATATTTTAAGTGTAAAATTTCTCTTGTTCTAACTTGATTACTTATATTCGATGCTAAAAACTACTTCTTCTTTGTTTATTTATTATTATTATTATTTTATTTTTTTTTGCAAAAAAGTAAATGCTTCATATATATAATGCAAGAAAAAACAGGTCTATGAAGAAGATGTTTAACTTTGAATTACTCTTTCATTATTATAGTGATTAATTAAACATACCAATCAACATATCTTACTCTCTTTAATTCGAAACATTAAATGGAGCTGGTAAAAACCATGTAAGCATCTAGAACTCCAATAACAGACTTAGTTTGGACTTCTAACTATGTCATAATAGGGTTACCATGCGTCCCAGTTCACTTGTTGCCCCATGTATGCATAATCCTTTACTAAAGTGATTTATTATCTTACCTTATCAAAGATAAATATTGCTATATCTCATAGGGATGTGATACCACTTGGGTTTAATAACATGGTATCTCCCTTTTATAATTTCATTCAATAATTTTTTGTGAGAGATCTCTATAACTTTAAAATATTAATAACTAAATACTATTATTATTATAAAAAATATCAATTTTTTACCCCAAAATCTATCTTTGATATCTTATATATATTTCAAGTATGATGAGTTATTTTTTAACGTGAATGTAATATATTTCTTTTGTAGATATAAACAATACGCATATACATCCGGTGTTCGACTGAGAAAGACAAACTAAAGTTACCAAGAATCGAACAATAGTGATATATAAAAACCCTTTTTTATCAACTTTACTATACCCCAAACATATGTGAATTTAAATGTAATTTTAAGAAAACTTCGTATTCACCCACCGCAAAAAAAATTAAATTTTAGGAAAAAGCAAATGAAGTGGTAACATCTCACCAACTTACTCCTCTCTTTAAATTTTTGTTTCTTGTAAAAATTAGTTGTTTATCATTTTCCAATTTTGCTCCATATCGCTCTTAAAATGCCTCTTTCCAATAACGTATGTAGGACTAGCACTACACAAACATATAAATGTGGCTAAAACTTAAAAAAAAAACCAAAAAAAAAAAAAGACGATATCAAAGTAGCAACCACAAAGCTCTTATATAGCAATTGCAGCAAAAACTTTCTTCATTAGCAACAAAAAGGGGAAACTACTACAAGCAAGTTACAAAAATTGGAAGCAACCATTTGAAGTCAGAGAAATCTGAACAAAACTTACATTTATGTACATCCATAACAACTCATATTTATATATATACACACATAGATAGCTACATTCACCATTTCAAATCAGCTTCCTGTGAATCCAGTAGAATTCAACTATCTGTACACACCCTTTTGTATTCGCATAATTATATATAACTTTTATGCGTACCTTAGAGTCGAGTCAATTATGATGAACTCTCAGTTTCTTTCACAATTCAACAATATTGATGGAGAATTTGGACAACAGCTGTGGAACTCCTGATATTATTGGCCCATAAGTCTACAAAGTACAACCATCAAATGCATTATAACTTAATTTTCACATTTCTAGGAAGATACGAGTATAGTGACTAGTGAGTGTTTTAAGATTACAAGTGTCCTCATTTCAGCTCAATCTTTAGGGAGAACAGAATACACTTTTCAGCCCTACAATAACAAAGTGAGCTGATTCAATCTCCAACGGGATCCATGATTCAAAGAAGCAGTTTTGGCCAAAGATTTGGTTAGTAAATGGGGTATCAGTTACGGGGTATACAAAAGAAATACATTATATAAAAGGGTACACATGAATGTCTAGCTCAATGGAAAGTGAAATCCCTCTCGTAAGCGAGAGGTTGCTGGTTTGAAACCGAAACCGAGAAGGCACGAGTTACACCACATAACTAAAAATTTCACTCTAGCCCTGAGTTGATAAGAATAAAATAAAAAAATATATATATAGAAAAGGATGCTCACACCTTGATTACAAGTCGATAAGGGAACTCGGTGAACTGACTTGGCAAGTTGCCAAGATTTCGCTCTAGCCCCAAGTTGTTTTTTATTAGTTTCAAAACAAATATATATATATATATATAGAGAGAGAAGGATGCTCACACCTTCCATTTGGGACATCCCAAATAGAAGTCTAGTTTCTTTCCTGGGACATAATTGACGAACCAAATTCCACAATACTAAATAAGTTGACAATTGATCGCATTTTATGTTACTTAACTAAATAAGCGTGAAAGAGTAATACAACTATGAGTCGATAAGGGAACTCGGTGAACTGACTTGGCAAGTTGCCAAGATTTCAAATTTTGGGCAAAATATTCAGCAAGGGATGGCAAGTCTTGTTTGTTTAATTAATATGTAGGTATCCTTAACAGTTTCCAAAACTTCTGGATACCAAAAGGTCCAAAACCAAGTCAACACAGCTGCTTCGGATCAATTTTAGCGTCGTCTTTGAATGATGGAGGGATCTCAAACCGCAGTATTTCAATTTTATTTTGAGGATTTACTGAATAACTTTGACTAGTACCTTTTGGTTGTCATGAATTTGGCACAATGGAACTGCAAGCAATTTTAAATTTCTTGGTACAATGAACTTCCGGCTTTCCGGCAACTTCACGAGAAACAGCTTTGTACATTCCTTTAAAAAAAATGTATCCAATTGAAGATCAGGCAATTTATAAAATCGCTTCAAATTCCAAGCAAGCATTTTTTTAAAGCAATTTTAGAAGGATTGAAACTCAAAAAAGTGACTAAGATGATGTACCGTCAGTGCATGTTAGGGATGATAAGAATGTCGACGTCACCTATTAACAGATTCCCTGACACCACATTGCCTTGGTCACTTCTTTGAGTCCCTCTAGAATTACTCTTTCTTTAGGACATATTTTACCTTAGGCCTTTTACCGCTAGGGGGCAAGTATGGATAAAGCAATGTTTCGAAGTCGGGTCTCCACCACATCCCAAGGCATTCTCCCACCTAGATATTTAAATAGGGCACATTTAAGTGTTTTGTAATGGGAGTACCCAGGAGAAGAAGATCTTGATTCTGCAAGTCATTTTAGCGATTAACTTGGCCTGGCCTGTCTCAAATTAAGAGTTTGACTTTCCATTTTGGGATCACATTTCTATAAAACAATTTAGTTTTTTAGCCATTGATTGCATCCAAGTCAATGATCCTTTAAACGATTCACTTTTGAAATGGACTCTTAATTGATACAGGCAAGTAACTAGAATTCATATACCTCCCAGTTTAGCCCAATACTATCTTCTTCTGCAGATAGTTTGCTTGAGAGTTTACGTTTCAAGCCATCGACATCTGCAGAGTAAAAAATTAAAGGAAAAAAAATATCTTCATATTTGAATCATTTCTAGTTCATGATTTAAGTATCTCCTCAACTGTTGTAATTAGAAATTTAAAGCATGGATTAGTAAGATTGTGGTCCAACCTGATTCGCCCGGTTTCAAGCGTCCCCCTGGAAGCTTATATTTCGAATTTCGTACTTGCAACAACAACAAATGGGGATGTTTGAACAACTCAACCTGCATTTATAATTTTTTGAACCATGCCTCAGCCGGAAGATGAATAAAGGCAGATAGTATAGTAGGACACTACGTATTATCTCAGGGACTTAATTCCCTCGAGAGTTATTTTAATGTGAGAAAAAGGGATAGAGTTCGAAAGCCCAAACTTAATGTGAGAAAAATAACAGGAGGAGACCTGAATTGGACCACCCCAAAGGAAAAACTCACTAGAGCCTCCAGTCTAATGATTCCATTAACAGCAATAACACTGGTCAAACATATTTATTTGATATAAAAATCTAAGGTATCTATGCGGCCACTATGTATTGGTTAAAAGGTGGGATCCATACAAGAGTCATCCTTGTCACAATCCATTATAACCAACGAGTAATCGTCCGATTAATATGTCACTTGTTAATGTCAGATAAATATGTCCTATTGTCCATGCAGAAGCAATCCAATTGAAAGTCTCTAGCTGGCTTACTAAATAGGCATAAAATTGGAGAATATAACTAAAAAAGGGCAAATAGGACAAGTTGATCCCCACCTACATGCCCATGCATAGTGAAATAAAAGCAAACAGAAAAAAGAAAAATTAAAATATACGCTTTATTTGGGACCATTCTTCTGCCTGCGAAGAGGATACAGATCAGTTGTTTCATTGTTTAGTCTGCGCCTAATTCGATAAACGCATGTAGCCCTTCCCTGCCTGGGATTATACGTAGAATATTATGTTGCATTTTGACAAGTCAACTACCTTAGCTTGTGATCTTATTGTATTAGTGAGGTTAGCTTGGGAGCAATTATGTAGAGACTAGTAAGCCATTTGCTTTCCACCTTTAGTGAAACTTCCTACGCTTTTCTTTTCTTTTCTCTTATTTTTTTTTTCCTTTTTTTTTAAATGTAAATCTCAATCATATCACTTTACTATCTAGTTAGAAAATTCCACTCTTACTCTCTTTTTTTCAATTTTTTTGTGAAAACTAATGTGGCGCCAATCAAATGAATGGGCACAATTTCATGTTTGGACCATCTATCCTTCCATGAGATTTTTGTTCACACCAAGGTATCCCCGCTCGACAGTGCGGAGTCTGTTCCACTCACAAGCTCCCAGGATCGAACGCAGGACATCATGCTTAAGAGACCCCAGCCCCTTCCACTCGGACCAACTCATGTTGGTAGCAAGACTCTTCAATGCTAAAGGACAACGCATTAAACTAATACCAACTGTGTTTAGACTCGCAATATCTCAATCGTACTAAGTACACTGTTACAAATTAAGAGTGCAATGCTTTTTTTTGATGTCCCAAACTGAGTCCAATATTCTTTTTGTAAGATAATAACCAAATAGGTCAGTATAAACCAATTTTTGATTGCTTGATGTTTTTGTATCCTTGATTAAAAAATAAAGGATGTTATTAATATAACGAATAAAACCCCAATTTTGCCAGGCTTAAGGCATATCGGACCTTATTGTGTTTATCCTAGAATTTGCAGCACTCTCAGATGCAGTGGGCACTATTCTATCTAGTAATTTCCTAGGTGTGGATTCTTAAAACGCATAAAGTGCATGTGACTACATCTGATCAAAATGGTATTACATGTATTGTTTATATTTGTATTTGCGGTTTCAAATCTTAGTTTAAATATTTTATTTTTATCGCATTACGATTATTTCTGTATTTCAAGTGCACAACTCACTTAGGGGTTGTTTGTTTTTGCCTCAAATGCTTAATGCGAAAGTTTTAAGTATTTAGAGGTACAACAAACTATTTGCTTTTTAAAATCATTAAGATTAATGACTATTCCATCTGTCCCAATTTTATTGTCACACTTTCAAAAACTAAAAATTAAAAAGATATAATGATTACTAAAAGAGAAAATACTTATTTTCAAAAATGTCCTTTACATTTCTTCTCGTAAAAAAGGTGACGGGATCCAAAATAAAAAAAGTGAAGAGTGTTTAAGAGTGAAGAGTGTTTAAAAGGTAATATTGGAAATAAAAAATTTGTTATAATTAATAGCATAGTAAATGTGGAAAGTCAGACAATTATTTTGGGACATTTATAAATGGGATATTGGACAATTAAATTGGGACGGAGGGAGTATTTTTTTAATAATTAAACATTCTACATTTAAGAGACATTTGCTCCGCCCGCTTCATAGTTTATACTGTCATTTTATACAAACACTTAATATTCAGAGTTAATAGAAAAACAAACATCGTTTTTAGTACTTGGATTCAGCACTCAACAATCAAAGATTAAAAAAATAAACACACCCTTAATAAAAGTAATAAAACATATGCCTAGATAAAAATTGTGTAAAATAAGAGAGTAGAGAGAGAAAACTAACCACAAGTACAGCTTCCACACAAGTCCTCAACCCGTGAGCAGAGTAGCTGCAAAATTACAAAAATCAAATCCAAAATATCTAAATCCAGACATTAATTTTAGGATAAACTAAATAATATGTGTAGAGAGAGAAAGAGAGAGAGACTTGGATTTGATGCGGAGGATTCGATCGGCAATTGTCTCATCCTTGAAGGGGACAGCTTCTTTGGAAGCGAAGTAGTAGTTGTTGAGTGGATAAATGTTTAAAACAAGATCCTGATTATCATTCTGAATCTGATTATCGCCATTAACTAGATGAGGTATAATTGTCTCCATGTTCATATATATCTATAGATAGACAGAAAAAAAATATACAAAATGTTTTAGAGAGAGAAACAGATATGTATGTAGAGAGAGAGAATTGAAAGAGAAAAGGTGCAGTGTGTGCATATTGATATCGGAGGAAAAATGTAGAAGAATAAATAGAAAATTTAAAATATATATATAAATAATAATAATAAAATAATAGTGGAGGAGTCACCGGCGAGGAGGTCGGTCGCATAATTTTCTGCTTGTCACGTGGCGTTCTCCTAGTTGTGTATCCCATTGAGGTGTTTTTTTTTTAGTGGGGGGTATATTAAAAAAATAGTGCTGTAAAAGGATAATAGATAATATTTTTAATTAGATTTTTAAAATAAGTATATCGTAAATTTTATATTAAATTTTTGGATTATAATTTTGTCTCATATCAAGTAAAATTAAAAGACAAATTTTTATTTCAATAAAATATTGTTCTTTGACTTTCTGAAAAAAACGTTGTCATAGAAGAAGTTTAGAAAATTTTCCTTTTATTTTTCATCTACTTTTAATATTTTCTATATAGACTTATTTAAGGGTGTGATTTTGTATTAATATTACTGTATAATATCATATTATTATCAATTTGTACTAAAATTTGGCAATAGTACAATATAAATTAATAATTGTACCATATCAAAATAATATGATAAGATAATAGTATTTAAAATTATTACCAATAATATATAGTACTATATTAAAATATTAGTATTGCCGTGGCAATTTATACCATATGAAATATTTGATATACCAAAAAGTTTGATACAATAACAATAAAAGATTTTGGTGTATTGAATTTTTAATACGATATAAAAATTTTAGTATTGTAACGTACCGAAGCAACTCTTAAATTTATGTGATAAAAGTAATAATATTTTAATATAAAATATAGAAACTTTAGGAATTGACTTATTTATGAGAAGGGGTCACTTTTTAGACACACTGCTTCCGGTCATTGGCCCCATTTTTTGTATTTGACCCATCATTTTTTGTTTGTTTGTTTGATATTTTTTTTTTTTTTTTTTGGAGAAAGTCCACTAAGTCCTTAGGCCATAATGTAATAGAATAAAAAAGATGCAAAAAATACAAGTGTGGGTTACAAAAGCCCACATACCGAGCTTAACGAGAAAGATGTACAACGTAAGCAAACAAAAGAAAATTCTATGCCTATAAGAATAATATTTGCATCTTGATGTTTAAGCCTAATAAAGATCAAAAACCAAACAATCAAAATAGAAATAAAATAGAGAAATACAAAGGTAAGAATACATTGGAGCAAAAAACAAAACAAATAGAGCAGCTTATCTAAATCTGTAACTAGGCCTATGATTGAAATCATTGTTGAAGAGCTGGGCAGTGGCTTCAGGGAATGAGGGCCACTTCTTCTTCTTCTTCTAACTCACTAAGATCGATATATATATATATATGGCTCCGTTTGATTGCAAAATAGAAAAGAAAAATAAATTGAAGTAGTTTTGATGAAAAGATGGAAAATAAGTTGAGCGAAAAAGGTGATGATTTTTAAGTTTTTCTATGAATAAATTTTCTTTACTTGGTGGTAAGTAAAAATTTTTCACCAAAAAATATGAGTAACATCTCTTACCTTATTTTCTATCTTTTCATTCAAACTAACTAAATTTATTTTTCTTTTTCATCTTTGCAATCAAACGGAGCCTATATACTTTATATTTTGTAAATATATTGAACAACATGTGTAGCCATGTTATTTGGACACAAGTTGATAATTAGATAATTGAGGGAGATATTTGAATTCAAATTGTTAAGAAGTTTGATAAGAAAATTGAGGTTAATTCTATGATATTATGTGAGATTTTATTAATAAATGGAAAATTTTACATTATGATTTTTTTTACCTCTTGGGGAGAATTTTCTTGGCCATGAATTTTGCAACTTTTTACGAATATGTACACTATTGGTAAGTTTACCAAGCCATGGGTGTAATTTCTTAAGGGCAAGAGTATCAAGCTGACCATTATATTTAGACATTTATTACATGCGATCTATATGTACATTCTTTTTTTTATATATACATATAATTAAGTTAAAATGACAAATATTTAATAAATAAAAAAGTATAAAAATGACAAGTTGCTTTGCATTTTAAATTTTTAATCCATAATTCGCAAAAGAATAAAATAAGAAAAATATTTATGGTGTTATAATCAAATTTAAGCGCTTTTAGTTTATACATAGATATATCATGTACTGTGAACTCTTTTGTTCCCGCGCAATCTACTTTTCTGATGTGTTTTCCTTAAGATGACACAGTGAACATGTGATTTTGACATTAACAGTTATATATGCCTCTCAAATTTCTGTCTATTAGGACTTAAAATTCTTGGCCATAATTTATTAATTTTTTTAAGTTAAAGGCCCGTTTGGTTCAAAGGTGAAATTTAAAATAGTTTTTATATTGATTAAAATCAAACTAGTGAAATATAAAACGGCCTATTTTTTGAATTAGTTTAGAAAAGATGTTTGTTTGTTACATTTAAGTGCACACTTGTTCTTTGCTATTATTGTGTAGGCTATTTGGAAAATAATGTGTAAAGAGTTGTATACTACGACGGAGAGAGTCAGAGTGTGTGAGTTTGAAAGACAATAAAATGTTATTCAAGAATAGGGGTAGTAGTTATATTACCAAATTAAGTATCACTTTGCCGGAGCAAACTACTCTTATGAGAAGTTGTATAATATACTTTAATCGTGGTGCATTGCATTGGCAATAACAATATTTATTTTAACAATAATGTCACTGTAAGAATAAGCTAGTGATAAAGTTAGGATTTTCCTTTGAGTAGCATATTATAGTACAAATAATATTATGTTAGTTTAACAAAATTAAGGGTCCGTTCGGTAGTGTTTTTAGAGGCCCGTTTTTGTTTTTTGAGGCTAAAAACGAATAAAAAATGCGTTCAGTGGGACGTTGACAAAAACACGGAAAATGTTTTCGGAGAATGAATTCACGTTTAAAACATAAAACCGAAAAACGCTAAAATGACGTTCTCTCCATTCTCACTCTTGCAATCTTTGTTTTTACTGTTTTCGTTCTCGGAAAATTTGTTTTCTCATTTTCATTTTCTGAAAATATTCTTCAAAAACGTTACCGAACGGACCCTAAGAGTTTTCATTTTAGAATATCTTAAATTAATAATCTCAACTCTTTTTTGGACAATTTTTTTGAAATTACAAACCGAAACACCAAACTATGAAAACCGAAACATACCATTTTTGGTTCCGCGTTCCGGGGATTGTTTTTTTAATAGGAATGAGAAAGTGTTTATAGCCGATAATCAAAGCAGCATAACCGAATTATCCAACTAGGAAGAATCCAAAGCATTCACCCTATCCCTCTCCACGAGGAGCTTAATGGGCGAAATGATGCGCAACCTAACTTTCATCACGGCGAACATGGATAAAAGACATTTCCACTAAAGAAATGAGAACTAAAATATTCGATATGTTGATATCAACCGGAGCCATAAAATTTGGCGACGACAGAAGCCAATCTGTTACCAATTTGAATCACTTTTCTTGACAATTAGTGTAACATATTTGCAAGCTTTTCAATTTATTTTGTTCTTATGCTTTGTAGTGTTGAAGTGTGGGAGAGCCCAATTTCTCTTAAGCATGACTGGGCTGGGTGTGGGAGTGGGTTGGGCTAAGCTAAAGGATGAATTGGATTATAATATCTTTTTCATAAATTAGTGGGTTGTATATATATATATATTAAAGTTTTGGATTGGGCTAAAGCCCTTTAGGCTCAAGTCTAGTTCCACCCCCGGTGGGTGCGGGTTTTTAAGATACAATCCGCCACGAGGTTGGTTTAACATAAAATAAACTTGTTTGGTCTGATTTGATTCGATATATACATTATTATAATGTCATAAAATTACAACTAGTAGGTTGAAGTACTCAAGACAAGTTTGGACCATGCATATATGTAAACACGGTGAGTCCGAATTTTTAAGTGCAAAACTAGATTTGTCAATTAATTGATTTCTACTTGAATCCATTTTCTTGAATTTGGTCCCATTAGTCAGATGTGGGAAGAATCCCAAATCCGTTTGTCTTTAAACCTTTTGACTAACAAATTGCATACGTATATATACCAATCCACTTCACTTGCAATCATACATAAACATTTATATATGTATGCATATATCTTTGCACTTTTATAAGTATAATTATTAGTCTAGTAATAAAATTTGATTAAAGTCATGTCATGACTAATAATTTTTCAATTTTAGGGGTTTTAGGATTAGAGTGGGAATGCAGATCAGATATTCATTTGATAATAATTTCAGATATAGATTAGTATTTTGAATATCTATTGAATTCACAAATCGGATCGAATTCAATTGAAATCAAATTTTGCTACTATATGATTAGGTCTATATCCGTTTTGTTGTCAACTAGAATTTGAATTGAATCGATTTCGGATCCAAGTTCAACCAAACCCAGTCTTTTAGGTAAGTCAATGTTCTGTGATGAAGAAGTTCTTCGTTTCAAGTCAACTAAAGACCGTGATTGAAGTTGGGCACTGACCAACACATCCCAACTAATTAATATTCCACAAAGAGAAAAGGAGAAAATTTTGAAAAAAGAAAAGCAAGAAGAAAAGAAAAGAATATTCCAACTACTGCTTTCAATAATTAAATGGCCATGTGTTTAGAGTTCGAAAGTCACAACTATCATTAAATGTTGCCAAATGATAATATATATATATATATATATATATATATAATATAAATCATTATTTAATTATTTACTCAGGATATATATGTTAATTTGATTACATGTTTAGGGTTTAGTTTGCAAGAAATATTTAAGACATCGCATTTAATTATATTTATTATTGAAAAATTTATAACTTACTTTTGAAAAATACTTTCATCATGAAATTAAGCTTTTCACTTCATTTGTAGAAAGGCTCTCTTCTCACTTTACTATTTTTTCCATTTTTTTTTTTTGCAATTCACCCTATTGACGGCTGAATTTATTGAAACTAGAAAAATAATTATAGGGGGGCTTAGTTTTCGATGTAAACTAGAAACTATTTAGGATTGTAATTTTTATCGCAAACAAAAAAATCAAAGACAAAACTTACGCCGTCATCATAAATTTCATAAAAAAAAATATTTTCGCGATGTGTGATAACAAACTTTAGTTTGTCGATTGTCATAAAAAAAAATTTAGCAAGCAACATAACATCTTTTACATTTTTTTCATGCAATGGATGACTATTTTCCTTAAAATTTGTATTTAGATTTTATTTTACCCCAAAAATAAAATATACATCATATTGGGTTAATTTTCTACATGAAGTATATAGTTCAACAAACTATTTTCTAATTTTAATTTAGACAACAAAATACTATTTTATAACTAAACTCAATGTATTCTATTTAAAGTATTTAGGGATATTAGATAATTCACGTTAACCATACTATCCCATTTGTAAATCATACCACCTAAAAAAGAAAAAGAAAAAGAAAATTTAAAGCATCAAATAAGTATTTTTTCCTTATCAAATAAGAGTTGAAAATATAAGTTTATTAGGTATATGCAAGAATTTTACTTAAAACCAAAAACAAAATAGGTATATGCAAGAATTAAGAAAAGATAGATAAAAGTAAAATCAGATAAAGAGGAAAAGAAATTATGCTTTACCATTTTGCATATTTTTTTCCCAAATTTTCCAACATAACCAAATCAAACAAGAAAAAGATGTAAAAGAAAAAGTACCAAATATGGAAATCAAACAAACCAAACTGAAATAAAGAATGTATCTTTGTTTAAATGTTTTGATGTTATATGCAATTTTGGCATTGCTTTTATGACAATAATGATGATTAAAGTATGCCCTTTTTAACATATTCCATTGAAAGAATAAACTTGTATGCTAAAGCATTTTTAATACAGTAATAATGTTAATTGATATCAAAATTGTATTATTATTGGGATTAAAGGTTCCAGTCTAATCGATTGTTTCAATTTACCAAAAAATATTAAAGTGTGCCCTTTTTTACTATTGTTGCTTTCAGAGGCACGATTATGCATTCTCCTTAACGTATTATTTGCCCCCACTTAAATACAAGTTTACTAATTTTTTATTTTTTTTTGCAAGTTACCTTAAATTTTTTTTCCTACGAGATATCCTTACACTATATTGAATGTAGAATTAATTCACGTTTGTGGATTTAAGTCTGCCATTGACTACAATATTTTTTTACCTCACAGGGTTCAAACATGAAATATTTTAAAACCATTTGTCGCAACAGGCGCCCAATAGTAAACAAGTCGTTGAACCACCTCTTATAAGTTTTTTCAATGATTATTTGAAGTGTAAAGCACCTAAAAAAGTGATAATGGTTACATTATAAATATTGTTGTTCTTCGTGCAATGTGTTGCATCATTCTTGGATAAGTTAAAAGCAATATTATTTATTGTTTTATTAACGCATTAAAACTTTCTTTTCCAACGTCAATTCTCAGTATTTCTATTTTATCCTCTCTTAATATATATTATAATCTTTTGACAAATAGATAAAATACTTTTACCTACAAGAGCTAGTTCAATTGATAAGGAAGGTGATCTCTTTACTACTAACTAGCGTTTAATTCTTATAACTTTCTCCCAGTGTGAAAGTATGCACCCGATCGCCCGAAGAGCAAAAAATCTAAATATACACAAATTGGCATGAACAACCCATATTTTCTAGACACAAAAAGATAAAAATAAGTAAGATATTTTACCTATTATTTTTAGTAATACTAGTATCCATAAAACTTCAATACTCCAAAATATAAAACACAAATTATTGCCGGCATCAGCTTGTGGCTCTATGAAAGAACCAAAAAACAGAATGAAAATGATTTCTTAACCAATTTTTTTTTGCTAAGTACTCAAAGGAAAAATAATAAAATATTTTATGATTTTAACTCACCAACAAATAATTCCAAATACTTGCCCTATCAAATTTCTCCGTTGACCTGCCAACCTCACCTACCGTCAGCGTAACCACGACGAAATACAAAGAGGTAAGAGTAAATTACCTCATAAGCCCCTAAACTATTCGATTTGTGTTCATTTAGCCCTTAATTATCATATGCATCGATTGAAACCTCTAAATTATTTAAACCCAACTAAATCAGACCTTCTGTACATTTGCCATTCAAATTTGGACGGAAACATAAATGTGACTGGCGCATGCCTCGTTTTTAAGAAATTACAAAATTAGTTGCATACTATAAAAGTAAATAAAAATTTGATGAGGAGTGATAAAATTGTAGAACCATTTGAGTAGGTACAAATTGGTCGCATGGGATTATGAGTAGTAGAAATTTGGCATACAACCCTTTGATCACAATACTAGTTTATTTTGATTGTTTTCTTCCTCTCCTATCTTAAGAACCCCCTTGCCTTCCCTCTCTTTTTTTTTTTTGATTACAACTAAAATATATATAACGGCCGATGAATATTGAAAAATACCCTTATAAAATGAAGCATGTGCCTTGCAGATACCTGTTTCTGTCCAAATTTAGATGGAATCTAGTCGGATGGGCTTATTTGGTCGGGTTTAAATAGTTTAAATGCTCAATCGAAGCATTGGTAGTTTAAGGGTTAAATTGACACAAACAAAATAGTTTAGGGACTTTTGGGGTAATTTATTCAAGAATGAAAATAAAATACCAACCCGGTATGTATAAACATCATTTTTGACAAGAGAGAGAGAGAGAGAGAGAGAGAGAGAGAGAATTTAGCTGAGAGGATGAGTTGATTAGTACTGAGAAAGAAGCGTTGTTTTGTCACGTAATTTTGCTTGTCAAAAGCATATAAACCCTCCGTTTCGTATCCCCTACTCTCTCTCTCTCTAGAAGAATTATGATTTGAAGTTTCAATTCTCTGTGCCTGCTAATCGAAGGTAAGTTTTCACTATCCGGATCGATCTCTTTTTAGGTTAATTGATTTGTAAATTTAGTTTTTCTGTCATAGTTTTTTTATATCTATTGTTTGTTTTATTCAGATTTTGTTCTTGGTAACAATATAGTTCAATATACATTTTATAGTTCAATTTTCTGTTCTTGCTAGTCAAAGGCAAGTTTTCATCATCTGGGTCGATCTCTTTTTAGGATAATTGCATTGTAAATTTGATTTTTCTGCTAATATTTACTCATATCTATTGTGGGTTTTAATTAGATTTTGTTCTTGGTAGCAATATATTTTAGTTCAATTTTTGTAGTTCAGTTCTTTCTTCCTGCTAATTAAAGGCAAGTTTTCATTATCTGGGTCGATATCTTTTTAGGTTATTGCATTGTAAATTGGGTTTTTCTTCTTGTATTTTTTTCATATCTGTTGTGGGTTTTAATTAGATTTTGTTCTTGGTAGCGATATATTTTAGTTCAATTCAATAAATATCGCTTGGTTTTACAGTTTGTTGAGTTCTTGAGTTGAATACTTCATCTTTTGTGCTTGATTTTAGTTATTGGTTTTGCATAGTTTAATTTTAACATCAATTGGGGAATTCTTTCTAGTTTCTACACTATTAGATGTATTTGAATTTCCCCTTTTTTTCTCTTTAAAACCTAGTTATTATTTATGGCATTTCACATTCTGCGGCGTATTGTGTGTTTGTGTGTAATCACAAAATTTAGTAATGAGGAAACTGAGGATTTCATTTTCATACAAAGATTTATGTAGAGTTAATGGTCGGAACTTCATATTTTCAAACTTAACATAGACATAAGGTGCGTTTGATAAAAAAAAAGGTTGGAAAATGATTGAAAATACTACTATTTGTATGACAAGTTTGGAAATAGAGAAGCAATTTTGTGAAATGTTCTCTTAGGTCCGTTTGATAACAACATGGAAATGAAAATAAAAACACTTGATTTGAGAAAGAAGATGGAAAATAAGTTGAGGTCATTTTTATGAGTAGACATCTTACATCCTTCATTATTTTTTGTGGAAATTTATTCTTCCTCAACTACCAAAGAAAATTTCTTCATGGAAAAAGTCACATAGTAAGAAGGCATCTCACCACATGTGTCAACTTATTTTCCATCTTCTCACAAAAATCAACAGTTTTTATTTTCCTTTGCCATGTTATCAAATGTACCATTTTTCCTTTTAGTTTTCCATGGAATCCAATTCCTTGGGCGGTGGGTGAGAAAAATTTTGCGAGGAAAATATGGATAAGATAAAGACCATCTCACTCATATCTTTTTCCAATTTCTCATAACATTTAATAGTGTTTTCAATCATTTCCAACTCTTTTATGAAATGCACATTGTGACACTATGTCCACCTATGATGGTGCACAACCATGAAATAGTCAAACAGTACCTTGCAGTCTCCGTTATTTATACTAGTTTGCCTGGCCACGTATTGACTCAGATATATGCGATTTGAAGAAAAATGTTAATTAAAAGTAATGAGTGGTCCAGGGATTAAGCACAATTTCAGCCTACTTAGCGGCAAGGGTTTGAATCTTGTTATTCTTTAGTAGTAACTTGTATACCAAATGAGAGTGAACCAGCATTTTGCGGTTAGTTGTTCTAATTTCTTGTTTCCACCTTGAAAATTGAAATTATGATTACTAGTGTTGGTACCAAGAAATTGGTGGTTCTAACCGATGTCTTAATATATTTTCTTTTTTTTGTAATAGAACTGTAGAATTGGTTGATGGCTTGATGCTAACATGTTCCAAAAGACGGCTTTCATTGTTATTCATGGAAAAAGATGCCTATTGAACTACCCTAACTAGTAACTGGTTCATGGCCAATAGTTGAATTCCTTGGTATTGGTTTACGTGGGAAATATTCACAAGAATAAGAAAAGTCTTAGGTGTGGTTGTTTTTTGATAACATGGTGAAAAAAAGGCTAAAACAAGTTAGTTGTTCCATGGAAATAAAATGCTATGTTAATCAAAAGTCCCTATCGTGTATCATCCTAAATCAGGTCTTGTTCCGCACTTTAATGGAGTGATTACTCGAGAATATTATGAAATTGAACATCAACAAATGGAATATTGGGTGATTTTCAATGAAAATAAATACAATCAGACACACAAAGTGAAATCTCAACGTCAAGTTGCTATGTATCTTGATTTTGATGTGCTTTTTCAACTTTGTTCTGTAGGTAGTTTGAAGGGTTGTAGTGAACAGAGGATCAGAACCAATTGGACATTTCAGCTCCAGAGTAATACATATGGATCAGAGTAATCAACTTGATTTTTCATTTATTCTGTTTAACCTAAACAAAACAATTTTATACTACAAATAACAATTTGCAATGTTGTGATTGTTGCTTTTCTCTTCCTCTTCTTTTTTTCATCTCATTTCTTATATGTTTATTCATTCAATCCGCCAATAATATAGAGATACAACTAGAAGGAACATATGAGACCATGTTTTATCTTCAACAATTATTAAATACTCCCTCGATCTCAAATTGATAGTCCCACTTTCGGCTTTCCTCTTTGGCATGGCACTGATAGTCCAATTTCCTTTTTGGGACATAATCAACATACAAGATCTCACAATAGAAAATAAGCTGCATTCTTGAGTATTGAGTATGTTGAAATTAGTTTTTGCTTAAAAAATATCAAAGCATTCCCATGAAAAGCAATATCACACTATTTGTGACAGAGGCAGTATGTTCTCGAATGTGTTGTTATTAAATTATGCAAGTTCACACTATTTTCAAGCTGGCTAAGTATTCCCATGGAAAGCATATTTCACTTGATAATCCTCTTACCTCAACATACTCTTTCACACTAACTTAAGTTTAATACACTCCCTCCGTCCCTAATCAAGAGTTCATATTCGACTTTCACATTTTTTATAAATGCACAAATTTCATCACAGTCAATGATTTAAATCTAAACTTGTTTCCTATCGTAGTTTTGTTTCCTTGATTATGTTTTGAAAAGGACGTGGACTCTTAATTTGGGACACCTCAAAACGGAATGCAGGACTCTTAATTTGGGACTGAGGGAATATTCGGAACCTTATGGGGGTTAACCCACAGTATTTCCCACTAATTTGTGCTTATGATTTCAAATACTCTGCTTATGCATGTTGTACCCAAAAGAAATATATCATTTAATATACTTCAAAAATATATGTAACTCCAAGTAAAAATCGGGCTTTGTGGTGTAACAGATGCTACAATTGAAGATGGAGGAGAGGGTTTGAGAAAGGGACTTGAATTGGCAAAATCTATTACTGATAAGCATCTTGATCTTTTGAGGCCATCTGCTCGTAATTATTCAATGTTGAAAGGTACTCATCCTCCTCTTCAGGTGCAATGAGCACTGCTTTTTCTGCGGATCAGTATCAAATAGATGTTCTCTCATTTGTGTTTTACTTCCATGCAATCTGTTCATTGGTCTATTAAGAGGAGTAGCCCCTTGTTCAATGTGCAATTGCTGCTTGACAAGTGAAGTGATATCATTATAATTATCTCAATAAAGTACATGACTTCAGTCCCAGTACCAAAAGACGTAACTTATATCTGAGGGATTCTGATTATCTTTTGGATTTTTTTTACTAGCCTTTGGGATGTGAATGTAGAAGGCCTTAATTTTTTGTTTAATTTGCTTCAATATTGTCACATTTTGTTGCTTCTGTAATTTTTCAGTTCCTTGTTTTACTTCTTCCTGCAAAGACATTTTTTTCAATACAAATAAATTAAAAAAAAAAAATACCGTCTGAGAAAAAATTTATCCTTGTAACATTTCATTGTATAGTAATCTTAACCTCATCTCGAATCTTGGGGTTCTAGGGTATTAAGTACAATATATGGATTAAAAAGCCCTTGTGGAGATTAGCCTCATTACTTTTAGGAGTTCACGGACAATTAGCATTGATCCCCTCCCCCCCTCCTTCTCGTACATCATAACCAATAGCCCAACTCTTTTAATTTTAAGCTATTAGAAGAAACCGCCAACTAGTTCCTCGTCCTCCATCTAGTCTGAATTTTCTTGAAAGCAAAGGATTTTCTTCTCATTCCCCACATATTGCATTCCGAAGAACTTATGGAAACCTGCAAGTGTATACCGAACTAAACCTCAAACTCCATAGTGAGGAACATTCCCCAAGGCATGCATCCTTGGAAAACCCTCTCTCTCTCTCTCATGCACACTATTTGTCCTCACAAACGCACCAATGGACCAAATTATTGGAGGGGAAACTGCTTTTCCCAGTGTGTGGCACCTAGCACCAGGGTGAAGGCAGTATATGTCACAATTGACCCCTTTACTTTCTAAAGTTTGTTATTGTAGTGTTAAATTCTCCTTACAAATTAAAAAATACATATATTACCTATTTCGCTAAGAACCCCCACCCTCAGAATTAATTTATTTCTTTCAGCGCGATAGTTGCCCCCCCTAATCAAATTCCTGGCTCCTCCCCTGCCTAGCACCTACCCATTGCCTAGATGGGAGTCTCAGAATACTTGATTTTACGATCAGCCATGTGGCCAATTATTGGCCACTTTGATTCTATTCTCCTCACACGAATCTGAATAATCTAAATCTACAAACCTCATACATCAGCAACTTGGCCACTTAAATCTCTCTGACTTGGGTAAAAGATCTTCGATTGATATGATAACTGATAAGATTCTACCAGGTAAGAAAAGAAACCCAGAAGAAATCTCAGTCATTAAAATACCCTCCGGTGTGTAGCGTCTTCGACCTTCCTCTCCCCGTGAATAAAAAGGGAGTGTTTTAGTGGTAGTGATGTACTGATGTGTGTGTGTGTGTAAGAGAGAGAGAGAGAGTGAGTCACTACCTTGGACCATCATCTTGGCAAAATGTTCTCCTATCAAATGAACATCAGAATGTAGATCCTCAAATCCTTGATGCCTAAGAGAGAGAGTCATTACCTTGGACCATCATCTTGGCAAAATCTTCTCCTATCAAATGAGCATAGATCCTCAAATCTTTGATGCCTAAAAGAGAGAGAGGAGAGAGAGAGGGTCACTACCTTGGACCATCATCTTGGCAAAGTGTTCTATCAAATGAACATAGATCCTCAAATCCTTGATGCCTAAACAAATTTCAAATTGCTTTCTTCATTTAAATTGTCTACTGCTTCATCCTTTTAGGGTCTATTTCAAACTATAAAGGAACGAGATACTTGTGATTTGTGAAATCTAACAGGACAGTGAAAATGGCAACCTTAATCGACTTTAATAGTAATCACCTCTTGATTTAGACTTCACAAATGGACTGTATTTTTCGTTTCTTTTCTTTTCTTTTCTTCTTTTTTGGGCAAAAGAAAAATAATCTACAACTAGCCGCCTTTTATAAAAATAAATCAATGTGGATATTGTATACTCTTTTTTGGGCAAACAACAGATGGTGGAGACCGGGAAAGAGGAAAGTATACACTCATAAGGGATCCAGAGGACTACCAATCTTCAGGGCTTTATGACAAACCCCTTCCTTGCTTTGGCTGTGGAATCGGATGGTTTTCGTAAGTGTATTTTCATTTTATCTTCTTATTAATTCCCTCCTCTCCTAATCCTCTTCATCATCCCATATGCTTATATGTTTCTGTGTTTTAAATTCTTTTTGTCAGATTTTTATTTGGGTTTGCATGTCCACTGATGTGGTACTATGCTACGATTCTGTACTTCGGAAACTACTACCGCAAAGATCCTAGAGAGCGAGCCGGCCTTGCTGCTTCTGCAATTGCTGTAAGTAGTTCCTCCCCCCCTCTCTCTCTCACACACACAAAGACACAGAAACGCAGACCTAGCGAAGTGTCCTGCCTGATTTTATTCATGTCACAATATGTTCAGTTCATGCTTGACCCACGAAGAATAATCTGTTACGGGTTTGGTTCATATCGGTTTCTTCTTGTATTCATTGCATATGTCCTGTTCGTGTCTTGTATAGTCAGGTTCCGGTCACCCTTTTGTGTAAGCGTGTCCAACAAATTTGACCAATTAATGGCCAACCCATTAATGTATAAATTCATTCTCTGTGAGGAGTCTGATTTTGCCATATCTACTCTATCTAACACATCGCAATGATCATTACTGCAGGCAATGGTATGTTCGGTCGTTTTGTTGATTATAGCAGCAATTATGCTATTCCGATGAGGATCGAACCAACTGTTTTTGCTGGTAATTAATGCGTGCTGGAAAAACAGAAGTTCTGGCGTTCGCGTGTAGATATAAAAATTCATAGACAAACTGAAGTAGAAAAAGAGAAAAAGAAAGGGTTGTTTGTCTCAAATTGTCTTTTGCCAACAGAAGATAATCTTTACACAAATTACACTCTGATAAAAATTACCAAAATCCAATTTGTTGGGGAATCTTTTTAGTAGTAGAAGTTTGTACCCTTTTTTTTTTGCATTGGAATTTGCACAAAAGGGGAACCATAAAATTTGATGATGCTTGTTAAAGGCCATTAGTTAATAATAATAATCATCTGTAATTCTGAGAGTAAGTGGTACTGTATATCAACATTATTGCCAATTCATTTCCAATTGCTTTCATAATGCTTGAGCAGTGATACAGTTATAGGATAATCTGGCTCCAGATATTCTTATCAGATGCATTATATGAGTTATAGTTTCGCAAGGTAAAACTCATGTAATGTATCCGGTAAGAATAAACTATAAGAGAGTTTATTTTAATGTGGGCAAAATTAGATAGATGGCATAATAAGAAAGTGTCATTTGTCAACTCTATTCTAATTTAATTTAACCTTTGTTACTCAATATATTAATTTAAAACAATTTTCGAAAGAAAAGTTGTGAATACTTTTCGAGTTATGCTTCTTCACCAATCATTTTAAGATTATGTTGATTCATCTCTTACTTGTACAAAATAAGAGAAAAAAAAAATACAATGAAAACATACTGACTTTTTAAGGTTATTTTTCTTTTATTCTTCATTTTAATTTAATTTATTCGTTTTATATAGTCGTAACCTGAATAATTATTTTTGTTATATATTAAATTTTGCAACACTTGTTTATGTATGTGAATAAATTTTGTTTCCCTCATACAATATTTGACATGACATGCGAACAACACCAACTTGACAAGAAATTAGCGGTTCTGGGTTAAATATAAATAAATTTGGGTTAATTTTGTGTCAGATACAACTAACCCATTTAATAAACAGACATTTTTGAGTTATTAAATTTGACACAATTATTATAAAATTGACCCGAAATTGACACATTGAGACTTATGTTAGATAGGTCATACATAATCCATTTTTATTATATTAGTTTTTGTGCATGTGCATTGCACGTAAATTTAGTGCTCGACAAAGGTCATTAAGTCTATTAATGATTATGTATACATTAAGAATTGAATAGTTTGTATGAATTGTGAAATAAAAATATTAATGAATAAACAAAAACATAGTATGGAGTGTTAAATTCAATTAATAATTACAGGAAAATCATAGAATGTGTCTATTATAAAAAAATGTTGTAGGTATGTGATAAAAATTGTCGTTTTGAATTCTTTTAGCAAATGGGCGTGGGTTTTTTTTTTGTTTTTTTTTTAAACATTAAACATAATAATAAATAAACAAAATTTTTTTAGAATATATAAATTAATATAAATTTAATTTATAATGTTAAAAGCAATCAAGTAAAATAGAGTTTAATATATATACCTTTGCGGTGAACTTTGGAATGAAATTTTAATTCACGCTAAAAGTTTTATAGTTTTAATACGATTTATTAAATAGTTTTTTTCTCGGAAAGTCTGTTATTATGAAGTTATATAGAAATTTTATACAAAACACCTAATAAAACGCATACTCTATTTTTTTTTATTTTAGCCAAATAATGATGAGTTTAAATTTATTTGGAATACTAAAATTAATATAAAACTATATGTATTTGTACTGTTTTATTTAATGTAAACTTTAAAATATTTTTTTAATTATTTTAGCTATATAAAATAGAATTTAAATTTATTTGGAATACTAATACCAATATAAAAATATATGGAGTTATACTCTTTTAATTAATGTCAATCTTAAAATCTTTTATTTGAAATCTATTTTATTTAATGTAAATCCTAAAATATTTGTTGAAAAAAGGGGTATATTTGTCTTCACCAAAAAAGAAAAAAATACTTAAGTTATCGATACTTTTATAGATAGTATAGATAGAGATAGAGATGGAAACTTTAAAACAAGAGATGGAAAAGTGTAAAAGCAAAAAAGGAGGCGATAAAAGGGCTAACATTAGATAAAGGATTAAAAGCAAAATTGGTTAACAAACACTCAACTTTTGAGTTTTTTTTTCTTTTTTTTAGTAAGTTTTTAAATTATTATATTAATTAACTAGCGTAAAGTTGAGTTACGCAAGAGTTTACAAGTGTCACTTTATTATGTACTCTCGTGACTCATCTAATTTTGTCCTCATCAAAATTTTTCTCGCTGTAACGTGAGATTACTCGTAAGGAAAATATTTTTGTAATGCTTTCTTTTCTTTTCCCATTGTCCGGGTTTGCTTTTGGGAAAAATGTACGTGGTAAACTTGCTGGAGGTTTTGCATGTTTCTCAAGTTATTGACATGAACACAATTAGGTTTGCCCCATTTTATTTTATTTTATTTTCATATTGATTAATTATATCGTACATATCAGTAAACTTCGGAAGAAGTAATATATATATAATACAAGTGCTTGTGTTGAAAAATTGTATATGGAGTGTATTTTTAGCAACGATTTTTAGTCGCTAATTTTTTGAATGTATTGGTGACAAAATATCATTCGTAAAAATATGATTTGTATAAATTACTAAAGACAACTGTTTCCCAGTTAGGCATTGGGTAGTGGCTTGTTACCTAGGTAGGTGGACTGTGGTAAGGGTTTTCACACCAACTCAATTCAAAGCTGTATGGTCTTATCGTCATTTCCATCCACCCACCCACCCACCCAACAAAATTAATATCAATAAATCAGATCCATCCACCCAAATCACCCAACAAAAAAGTTTGACATCAACAAAACAAATCCATCCAGATCCACATCCACGAATGAAATCCATCCACTAAATAAAAGTAATATTTGGGCTCTAATATTAATAAATCAGAGTGGCGCAGCGGAAGCGTGGTGGGCCCATAACCCACAGGTCCGAGGATCGAAACCTCGCTCTGATAAGAGAAGGCTTCCAAGTTGCCATTTTTTTATTTTTTTTTGTAAAAAAAACTTTTTCAGCGATTTTTGCTTGTGAAAGACAAAAATATAAATAATTCCATGTAAACCTCTATTTCAGAGAATTTATATATCCAGCAATAATTTTCTGAATTACTATAAGATTTTATATCCCGCTCGTTAAAGACAAGAATATAAATAATTCCATGTAAACCTAAATTCCAAGGAACTCTCAAGAAGAAAACTCAAAATTCGCTCATAGAAAAGCTTTCTATGTAAACAATTCCAAGAAACTCGGTTATCTCCATGTAAACCAATGTAACACACCCTTGCCCTTTTTCCTTCATTTGGGTTCTAATAAGACCCTAAAAATCCACAAGGGGATCCACTAAATAAAAGTAATATTGGGGCTCTAATGTTAATAAATCAGAGTGGCGCAGCGGAAGCGTGGTGGGCCCATAACCCACAGGTCCGAGGATCGAAACCTCGCTCTGATAAGAGAAGGCTTCCAAGTCGCCATTTTTTTTTTTTTTTTTTTTTGTAAAAAAAAAGAATTTATATCCCCGCTCATTAAAGACAAGACTATAAGTAATTCCATGTAAACCTAAATTCCAAGGAACCCACAAGAAGAAAACTCAAAATTCGCTCATAGAAAAGCTTTCTATGTAAACAATTCCAAGAAACTTGGTTCTCTCCATGTAAACCAGTGTAACACACCCTTGCCCTTTTTCCTTCATTTGGGTTCTAATAAGACCCTAAAAATCCACAAGGAAAAATGGTAAAAATTGCTCTTGAATGACGAGAAGTAGAAATAATCGCTCATACTCCACCTAGGTCCTAGATTACTTGGACCAGCAAACCAAAATGAAAGACTTAAACTCAAAATTCAACTTCATCAGATGAGGATGCCAACTCTTCATTGTTTATTCAATCTCACACTGAGAATTCATTAAACCCTCTTCTCAACTTTTGGCCACGAGCCTAACGTACTTGCCATCAATAGTGAATCTGGAGCTTGAGTTAATCTGCAAAAGACAAAGAAGATCATGGATATCACAGATGTTCTCATAAGTTTTTTGGGCTTTTTTTACTTTGCCCTCAAAGAATTGCGTAAAATTGGGGACCAATGTCTAATTTTTCTTAACACAGTCGTTTAACTTAAAACCATGTCTTTACATAATTCTTTGAGATTCCCCGCATGAAGGGGGCAAAGTCTGCTGCTCATGAAAACAGGGAGGTAGCGAAGTTTTAAAAAAAGCCCAATTTTTTCCATGATCGAGAAGGAGAAAAAGGACAAGTAAAGAGGATTGGCGCACCTTGCGCTCAAGCATTTCGGTGAGCTGGCTTTCATCTTCCGTAAAGCCCAATTCTCTAAGCATCTTCAAAACAGATTTTCTCAATTTCCTCATTTTGAGACCATTGTCAGGATTTTGTACCTTAAGTCATAAAGAAGAAACAATGAAGAATTAGTGCAATAATAATGTTCAATAACAGGCAAATCTTTATGCTGCCGTTTATATTGGCCCCATAAAGGGATGGGAATGTATTCATCGTCATTCAAAGCTATCAAAATTATCTTATTGCAATTAAAGGACCTTCTCTTCTAAGGAGGGAAGGGGATAATTAGTTGAGTTTTTTATGGAATTTGGTGGAGATGATGTCCTTACCACTGAGATTGTTCTCACCAAATTTTGTCTAAAAATTTAATCTGGAAGTTGGTGTAGTGCAAAATAACTATAAATCCATCTATTATGCATTTGCATCCATTGAAACATTTGGTGATCATCTCAATAACTATGTACTTGAAATTTTATTTTATTTTTTTTTATAAAAAAATTAAATTAAAATTGGTAGAGATTATCCGTTATCAAAAAATTCAACCAAACCCTCTCCGAAGGGCCTTAAATTGCTCAAAAGAAGCTCAAAATTCTAGAGCCAGATATGTTTTGAATCCTACAAATGTGAAAGGGATAAAAGACTGTAAGATTGGGATGAAAGATTGCCTTTCAAGGGTTAAGATGAATGTATAAGGAATAAAAGATTTGAGGACCTCAATGAAATATGTTTTTCCCAGAATTGAGATGAAATATGTACAAGGGGAAAATGAGACCAATGGTGCCTTTGGCTAGTGTTTATATATTTACTAGTTACTGGAGCACATGCCTATGCTCGTCTATTTTCATTGCATGTGCATCCTCTAATTTGGAATGTAGACCTAATACAAAGATTGTGCCTGGTTCAGTGGATGAGAATTTGCATGCTAACCAAAAGGCTTGTGTGCCTTACATTTTTAATAAAAATAATCATGGCAGGGACAAAATTGGGAAACCATTAATTTGGTGTCATAACTAACCTTAATTGTAGGAGGGCTTCTTGGCTTTCTACATTAGTATAGATAAGCAGCACCGCTTATACAATCAAAATGAGAATGACATATTTGAACTTCAAAATAAACTAAGGGCTTATTTTAGTTCTTTTACTTTGCCCTCCGCATGTGGGTAAATGCAAATAATTACATAGAAACAGGGGCTTAAGCCAAAAGATTGTCAAAAGAATTAGACATTACCCCCATTTTTATGGAATTCTTTAAGACTCCGCAGGCGGGGTTAGTCTAATTTCACATTAACAATAAGGCAAAAGTAAAAAAGCCCATAAACTAAAGCGGATAATTGAAGCGATATCATGCACAAATACATACAGATTTAAGGGCCGAAGTAATCAGCTTCTTCCACTTTATTTTCTTCTTGCAGTCGTCTTCAAGAGAACTAGGCTCCACAGCTTCATCTTCTTTTCCCACACTATGTTTGGTTTTCTTCACCTGGTGATTGGTCTCCTCTTTTTCTTCTGCTCTTTCAACTTGAATCACTTCCCCATTGCCTGATTCACTGGAATCACCTCTAGCCTTTTGCTCGGTACCATCAAGTTTCCTCTTCTTACTTTTCCCACTTTCTGCTTCAGAGATAATATGCGCAGGGTCAAGTTTAGACTGATTTGGTTCCTTGGATTCCTTGACATTTTCATTCTCTGGCAATTCAGTCTTTTGATTGTTTTCATTTGGAACTTGGGTAATAGGAGTGGACTCTTCAGTTTGCTTTGGGGGTTGTTTGGATGCATGGAAAGCTCGGGCTTTTGCCTTGTGTTTCTTTCCTTCAGCATGGAGAAGCAGCGTTTGCCTACTCGTTGCTTGCGTATTACAAAGACTGCAGATTTATAAATGCACAGATAACTAAACTCAGACGCTTGCGAAAAGAATTTGGGAGGGGGAGAGAGAGATGCGGGAAAGAAAGACAGAATGAAACCCAATATCCTAAACTATAAATTGGACCTCTATGGAAAGGGACTTCTGTAGCTCAAGCATGTTTGAGGTCAGTTGTTTGATACTCCCTCTGTCCAAAATTAAGAGCCGACTATTCCTTTTTGGGATGTCCCAAATTAAGAGTCCACTATCCTTTTCAGGAAATTCATTGTACAAAAACTCACGACAGGAAACAAGTTTGTTCTAAACCATTGATTGTCATGAAATCAATAGATTCTTAAAAAATGCGAAAGCCAAACACTGATTCTTAATTAGGAAAGGTGGGAGTACGTAAGCAGGCATTTCCAGGAATGTCTGCACCTAATTAAATTCAATGTGATATAATACCCAAGAAATAGAGTAAAAAATTTGAAAATTTCTCAAAGCATTCATAAGAGCTGGCTAAATTAGCGTAATCATCTCTATGACACTGACAAACCCACTTCTGAGCTATCACATTTTCTCTTTCAAGCTTATGTAGCTGATTGACAAGTATTCACATAAAAGACAAAGAAGAGAAGTGTAAGCAATTTAACCTTACCTACAAAACCACGGAGGACGTTCTGATAATCCAACATTTATATCAACTTCGGGTTTCTGCTTTGAATCATTCTTGGGTTTTGGAATTGTACCATTTGAAGCCTTGTTTTGGCCCTTTGGACCATATTTTTCCTGAAAATAAAAACCAAAAACCATTGGACTTTTGCTTGAAAAAAAAAAACAAAAAAACAAACAAACAATTGCTCATCCTGAACAAATATCATGTATAAAGCTTTTTTATTAACTTGGGATATCAAAGTTCAAAGCCTTATTTATAACCTAACTAATCCCCAACAGCAGGTGTCAACCCTCTTTTACCTACGGTTTCCAATACTTTCTACTCGCAAAGGAAAAATGGTTGAATATAATCTTCTTATTGCAAAGAAAAGGTGAACAGCAGTTCAGATAATTAATCTACAAGCTCTGCCATAGACTAATCGGAAAAAAGAAAAGGGTCAATAATTTTTACACAGGAAGAAAAAATGTTCGAATATAATCTTCTTATTGAAAGAAAAGGTGAACAGCAGACTCAGCAGTACAGATAATTAATCTACAAGCTCTGCCATAGATTAATTAAATTTTTTAAAAAAGGGTCAATACCTTCTACACAGGAAGAAAAAATGTTTGAATATAATCTTCTTATTGCAAGAAAAGGTGAACAACGTTACAGGCAACTAATCTAAAACCTTTGGCATAGACTCATGGAATATGTAACCTTAAGATGTAAAGGGTTGGGCTCCATTTGTTCAAGGAAAATTTTAGGGAATGGACGAGGGAGGAACACCATATGGCAAGATTTTCTCCTTAAGTATTTTTAAAAATACTCCCTCCATCTCAAATTAAGAGTTCCTATTTGACTAACAACTCTTGAGAACACCTAATCACTGGTCAATGACGAAACTTATTTACTATGTTTGCGATTGGTACATTGATTACGTCTCAAAAAGAAAAGTGTGATTCTTGAGACTTAATTTGAGACATCCAAAAACAGAAAGTGGGACTCCTAATTCGAGTTTTCACAAAAAGAAAAGTGGGGCTCGTTCGATTAACCAAATTGAGGGTTAGGCACAGAACAATTTCAATGGAAAAACAAGACTTCAAGAATGTTGAAAGCAATGAAGCCAATAACCATATTTGTGACGTTGGTATACAATCCCATTCCCATAGAAGCATTTCAACAATAATATTATCCAAGAGATGGAGAAGCAGCACTAAGAAACATTGAACCAGTTCAGAGTTATACAAGGGAATTACACTGACTTTGCTATTCAATTGCAGCCTTGTCCATGAAACAACCTATGAAGCACGGACACGGGTACGGGTGTCGTACCCGGTACCGGTACGAGGTACGGGTACGGCAATTTTTAAAAAACTTGGACACGGGTACGGCGAGGGACACGTTTAATAAATAAATAAATATATTTATATAATAATATACTATTAATAAAATTAATATTAATATTAATAAATAAATTAATATTAATATTAATAAACTTGGATATCTCATCTCTTATAACTTAATATACTATTAATAAAATTAATTAAACAAAAACCCCAAAGTTTATTGCACATTATAAATTGACCCTTTAATTTTTGAATTTTCCCTCCGAGCCGTGTCGGGTACCGTACCCGATCTGTTTTTTGCCGTACCCGTACCCGGTTTAATATTATTTTAATTGGACACGCCACGTGGCGTACCCAAGCCGTGTCCCACCCGTACCCGTACCCGTACCCGTACCCGAGCCGTGTCCAAACGGGTACCCAGAAAAAAATGAAGTACCCGTGCTTCATAGGAAACAACAATCAAAATTTTAAGTTGTTTTTGTTTTTACCTCTTAATGCTGAATGAAAGCCATTCTGCATTAAGAGGTAGAAATGATGGGTTTTTTTCGGCCTCTTACTGCTGAATTGACTAAAATTAAGCATTCAGTGCTTTGGTTCGAGTTTTTGTTTCTTCCTAGAATCCTAAAAATTGGTGAGATTGAATCATAAGTTTACGAAGCTCAAACTTTCCATGTGAAATTAACATTTCGGGTTCCAAAAACAAACCAAAAACCAAACCAAACGAGCACCGTTAAGACCTATACTGAATGCTTGATTTCACTTTAATGAAATTTTATTCTAATGGTATCTATTCTTTTTATATTCATCGGCTGTTGATGTAAACCGTATTAATAAGGGTAAAATTGTAAAATGTTATCTATCCAACATTCAGAGTCAAATAAAGTTGTTTAAAACTCAGACGTCATATTCAGCACTAGGCATTCATAGTTTAGCATTATGTGTTCGGCACTGAACCTTAAAGAAATAGGAAACTAGATAACATTAAAAAGCCCAGAGATCAAAAAAGCCATGAATTTATGCAACTAGAAGCTGATAATTATTAACAGGAAGAGAAGGGAAAACAAACCGTTTCCGTAATGCACTGAGTGTGTCCTTGAACGCTTTGCTGCCCAAAAGTTTCTCCGCAATCAATGCAAGACAACTATATAAAACACCAATCATAAATAAGGGTTTCCAATCGCACATAAAAATTGAGAGAGCTTGAGAAAAAATAAAGACCTTGTTAGCGGAGCAAACCCTGAAGTGGGAGGTAAGCTTGGGCTTTTTCAAGCTATCTCCACAGTCTTCGCACTGAAACCAAACCATTGTCTATAGATAGTAAGAGAGAGCGCACTTGTAGAGAGAGAGAAAGAGCTCTGCAACTAGTAATGGAGGAACCAAACCAAGATCAAACAGATAGTGGGACCTAAAATTGGAGGGTTTATGCATATTTTAGGGTTTTCAGCGTTCGGGTCTAATGTCACAATGATAAGAATAAATGACACGGATGCTCCCCAAACTATGAGACAAATTCAGTTTGCACTTTAAACTTTTGCTTTGTTTCAAATTTACTAGTAAGATCCATTTTTTTACCGCATAAAACTGTTAATTCACGACTTTTAACTATCCAAGTGAATAATGGGGTTAAGTTTAACGACAAACCTTTTAAGCATTGCATTGGTGGATTATTTAACTACATTGATTATATATATAGAGGTAGGCTATAAAGATGGATTTCTTCATTTTAATAAAAAAAAGAGAAGATCATATGGAGGGGTTCTAATTAAATGAATTCGGTTTAAGGTCATGAAAATGGTTTGTAGATCACCGGAAAATGATCTATATTATAAGTACTTTGATCACTTCCACCAAATTAGTCAAAAAAAGTGTAATTCAACTTAGAAGTGGATGAGATGATCATCAAAAATTTTAACGGCCGAAAATGTACATATATATCAATTTTTCTAAACACCCACTTCTAGGTTGAATTCTTTTAAAAAATTTGGTGGAGGTGATCTACTCATAATATAGATCATCTCTACAAAATCTTATAAAAAAAATTCAAGAGAAATCCAATTGCGAGGGGGGCGGAACCTCCATATGATCATCCCTTCTTTTTATTAAAGTGAGGGAATCTCTCTTTATAGCCTAGCTCATATATACATATAATATATATATATATATATATATGTATGTATATATTCTGCAATTCTACTTAGTTGTAGGAGTTCTAAGTTCATCATCTTCCTTTTAGTTCTACGAAAATTGTCTCAATTTATTTAATCCATTTGAATTATGATAGCTCAATTCACTTAATCGGTTTGCATTAAGATAAATATGAGCCATCATAGTAATAACATATTTTGATCTGTTTAGTGATTTAGTCTATTTTTTAGGCATTAAAATGCACATATGTAAATATTAACAAATCATGTCTAATTCTTTTTCAGAAAATTTTAGTTAAATTTAAGTTTGAGTTAAGTTAGCCTATGTTTTACGTTAATTAAGAATAATCAATTATTTTGTAAATTAGTTAAATTCAAAAAATTCAGTTAAATTCAAAAACAAAATCTTTTTTATTTATAAGATTGATTTTTTGGTAATGTACTGTACCAAATCGTACCATACCGATATTTCGATATACCAAAAGTTTGGTATGGTAATGATAATAGATTTTGGTGTACTAAATTTTCGGTATGGTACTCAGTATAGTCGGTATGGTACGGTATGGTAACAAATCCACCCCTACTTTGTGTGGGATCCCGGTATTTTGAAAAAAGTCAATTTGTGGGATAAACCTTGATGACAAGGTTTTTCTCGAGGGTTAGGGAATGTTATATGATTCTAGATTTTTATATTTTTAAATTTTGTATTTTATATTTTTTTAAGACAATATTGGTAGTGGGTAGTTTTGGTTAGGTTTAACTCTCTATTTAAATTTGTTTCAGATGAATAAAAAGACTACGTTAGAATGTATCAAAATTACAGAAAGTCTTCTTAGCTTTTTAATGGAGGTTTGGTTTACCTCAAATTAAACCAATTTGGAGGTTCCGCCCCCTCGAAGCCGGATTTCTCTTGACTATTCTTATTTTATATTTTATTTTTGCGATGGGATTATAACACATGTGAAGGAATTTTGTAGCTAAAATTGTCACAACACACTTCTATTAGTCAATATACACTTTTAGTATACTAACTTTTGGTACATGTGAAGTCAAAGTTAAAATATATGAATCATTTTTCGGTGATCTCAAACCATCTTTCATTGGACCTTAAACTGACATTTATTTATGCTAGAACACCTAAATATGTTGCACACTCACTAATTTCACGAATGGATAGCCTATCAAAATTAGTATATATATATAGAGCTAGGCTATAAAGAGGGATTCCCTCACTTTAATAAAAAGAAGAGATGATCATATGGAGGGGCAATTGGATGAATTTTTTTTATAAGATTTTGTAGAGATGATCTATATTATGAGTAGATCACCTCCACCAAATTTTTTAAAAGAATTCAACCTAGAAGTGGGTGTTTTGAAAAATTGATATATATGTACATTTTCGGCCGTTAAAATTTTTGATGATCATCTCATCCACTTCTAGGTTGAATTTTTTTTTTGAAATTTGGTGGAAGTGATCTACTCATAATATAGATCATCTCTACAAAATTTTATGAAAAAATTCATTCAGTTACCCCTCCATATGATCTTCCCTTCTTTTTATTAAAGTGAGAGAATCCCTCTTTATAGCCTACCTCTATATATATATATATAATTTATATATTTTAGTCACCCTCAACCAACTAGGTTCCCAAATTCAGAATAAAACTTACGACGCTCTAATTTATTTTCTTTATTTGATATCATCTGTTGAGACTATACACTGCCATAACCTACTGTGAAAGAAAACAAAAACCAACATCTTTTTACCATTGATAGATATTATATATGTTCAGTGAAATGATTTAAACGAATTGAACAATATTAAAATGAACCGACAAAATTTGTTTAAATGGAATATTTATATGGAACGAGAATTGTTATTTGATTTAGAGCTAAAATGGGTCTAAAGGGAGAATGAGATTGTTGACAATCTGGACCATTCATTTAACTTCATCTATATCTAATTGTGGAATATTGGTAATATAGTATTTATTTAGTATTTGGTATAATGGCACATTTGATATTGGTATGATACGGAATACCATACCGTATCAAAAAATTGGTACGGTACGATATACCATTAGTAATTAATATGAATACCAGTGCCATACGAAAGTAACTCGGTATGGTACAATATCGATTAGTATTGTACCATTATCAAATTTTCGGCACAATTTGGTATTGGTTCGGTTTGGTACAAATTGGTACAGTACAAATGATATATTTTTCCACCCCTAACACAAAGCATCTACTTTCCCTTGATAAAAGAAACTAATTAAATTGAAGATGTTGAGTCCAATGCAAAGATCAATGAAAATTGAAAGATTTGAGAACAAATTCCTTTTGCTCGTGGATGAGCACCTCCCCACTACAATGGATGGTGTATTTTCCTTGTGCAACACAATTGGCGAGTATTACTTTGTCTTCAATTCTTCTTGTGAAGTAATTTTAGAGGAACTTTTTTCTTTTGAAAAACTCGCCTCTTTTGAGGCAAATCAGAACGATGACCTAATGGAAAATAAGGTTGTTTTGCCACCATCTAGGCTAGTGGCATTATAGGAATGGGTGGCTCGACAATGGTAGGAGATTTAAACATTTTTTGAATGTGTTGGTGTGTCTCCATGTATTTGAAAACGAGCATTTGAAGCTCTTGCAAGTCTTTGCGTAAACTCACCATTTGAAATGTTACAGGAATAAGACATACTTTGATACCAAATGGTACGGTCTCGTTCTAAAAATAAAATATAAAATAAGAATGGTAGAGAGAAACCCGCTTTGAAGGGGGGGGGGGACCTCCAAATTGATTTAATTTGTGGTAAACCAAACCTCCATTAAAAAGCCAAAAAGACTTTATGCAATTTCAATACATTTCAACGTTATTTTTTATTCATCTGAAACTAACTTAAATTAAGAGTTATACCAATTCAAAATTACCCACTACCAATATTATCCTAAAAAATATAAAATAAATAAATTTAATCGAAAGTTTAAGGAACAAGCTGTAGTAAAATTTAGTTTTGGGTGTAAACCGTAAAATTCTGATATTTGTAGGGCATTGGTGTCATTTGTTCTAAACTCTAAACCTAAAGTCTTAATTAAGAATTATAAATTTCATTTGTTTTCCGTTTTAATATATTTGACCGGGAAGCTGAAAATGTATTATTTAGACAATAACCTTTAGCTTTTATTTCAAGAAATTTCTCATAAGGCTAATTTTGATGTTACGCCTATTTTAAAAAATTCAGAGGTAATAACCCATCTTAATCATTCAGAGGCAATTTAATGATTAAGCTTTGAAAATTTTAGCAAATCAAACAAATATATTTAGACTTAAAATGGGGAAACGAACTACCCTTGAATATGGTGCTGACAAAGCCCCTTTCCGAATTGAATTTCTTAATAAAATTTTGTGTATATAATTTACTCATTATATAGATTGTCTGTATTAAGTTTCATAAAAAAATTCATTCATTTATTTCTTGAACTAAATCCCGTTAAATGAAATTGGACTAAAAAAGTAACGAAGAAGAGCCAATACCTTGACAAAGGCTTAGGTTAAGAACTACTATATTAGGCTTCAATTATCATAATTATAGCACTTGCTGGAAAAGTTAACATAAGTGAAGGTGGGCGATATTGACACCCACCTTATTTATCAGAAACACCCTACGTACTTATCATAAATACCCTACTAAGGGGGGTGTATTCGATTCAGATTTTAAAAGATTTTAATTTATTTTTTAAAATCCGTGGATTCTGTTAAGTCTATGGATTGTTTTAAATCCTTATAGAATTAGACAGATTTTAATGCATGGATTCTTTTGGATTTATGCAGATTTTAATAAATCCATAGATTTATGCAGATTTTAATAAGTTCATAAAAAAATAAAAAATTTAAAGACAAAAGACAAACAATAAAATAAATTAATTACGAGTTTAAAGTAACATTATAAAAAATGTAAAGACAATTAATGAAATACATTATAAAAATTTATACTGTACCCACAAAATTAGACTTCTCACCCCACTAGTATTTTTTAATAAAATTGACATGAATTGTTTTTAAAATTTTGAACGATAATTAGCGGTCCAACCATTTGAAATTATGTTAATGCATGATAACCACATTAGTAAAAGATAGAATAAAGACTTTATAGGGACGAAGAAAAAATTATAATGCGTTAATCACATAATAAAAAATTTGAATTTTGAGAGAGAGAGGGGGAGGGGGAAGGGGGAAGGGGGAGAGAGAGAATGTTGAGTAAAGTTAAATGAAATAGAAATCCATCTGGAATCTCTAGGTAAGTGAGAAGATTTTAAGATGGATTTTTATGTATAAAAATGGCTTTAGAATCCACCAAAATCCACCACTAATTAAAATCCTACTAAGTCATTAGACTTTTGAATACCATAAGATTTAGACGGATTTTTTAAAATCTTAATTGAATACATCAAGATTTTAAAAGACTTTTTAAAATCTCAATTGAATACATCATGATTTTAAAAGACTTTTTAAAATCTCAATTGAATACCCATGAACTTTAAAAGTCCATAAAAATTCTATAGATTCTAAATTCAATACACCCCCTAAGTCTTTTTTTTTTGTTTTATCTAACACCTTCTAAAAATATATCCCATTTATTAAAATTAATTAATATTAACTATTAATTCAATATTAATATTAATATTAACATTAACCTTCATCTCTCTCACCTTCAACAATGTGCAAACTAACCTAAAGCCTAACCTAACTTCCATCTTTCTCACCTTCATCAACAAAAACAATCCAGCTACATCTCTCTCACCTTCATCAACAAAAACCTTAACATAACCTAATATCTCACTCTTTTCTCATCTTCATCAACAAAAATAAAGTCATCTTTCTTCCCATCTTTTATCAGTCATCTTCCTCCCCCTCTTCGTCTTCATCATCTTCCCTAGACTAGTGCACCATCCATCTCGGTTGCTTCTTGCTCCATCTCAATGTATAACAGACTCGGCTTTAATGGGTCGAGTGGAGCTATTAATGCTCGTTCCATGAAAGGTGAGAAAAGTTAAATTCACCCAGCCAGAATGGGTCGAATGGTTTGATAACACAAAAATTATACATATTCATTTCCAATGGGCCTAGTGGAAACATGTGATATTTGATCCATGTAGGGCGAGCAAACATTCATCTTATGAATGTCTATATGGTGACGGCCAACCAAGCAAAAGCAAATACGCTTGACCAATATAGGTCGAATGATACTTCGATAAAACACAATATGTTTTAGTGTGTTTACATTTTGAAATTGAGACATAGAGGGAAGGGTTCAGTGTAATAAAGGGACTGAGAAGAAATTGAGACATAAATTAATGCTGGATGGATGTTGAATAGGTTGCTAGGTTTCATCAGTTCTTTGCTTTATTTTTGCTAAAAATTTGTGAGATAAAATTGGATTTCGATCAATCTTTCTTGAACTTCTTTTATCTTTCTTTGATTTGTTTGGATTGATTGAGATAAAATTAAGTAATATTTAATTAGTTAATTAGTGGGTTAATCTCGGAGGCATTTATGATACATTAGTGGGGTGTTAAGAAATAACATTGAGGATTTTTATCGTGGGGTGTTTGTGATAAAAAAGAGGGATGTCAATATTAGCAACTTAAGTAAAAGATGATTTATAGGTAATTATGAATGTTATTGTTTAACCTCAATAGTTTAATTTTTGTTTGTACCAAAAAAGTTATATAAAAAATGGTAGACTTAAAATATTTTTTAAAAAAATTTGACACAGTTTAGTCACAGTGGAAATGAGCCTAACCTTTGTAATAGAGATTATTAGTTTATAAAGGAAATATTAGCAAATTATTGAATATATTTAGAAAGACTCAAACTAAGAGTTCAATAATTTTTTTTTTTTTAAAAATTAAGAGTTTAGTTTTCGATTTAAAAAGTAATCATAATCACTACTTCACATCTCACATTAGTACTAAATTGGATTTTTAACGTTCATTGTGTTAGAAGTAGTGCATCGTTAAAAATATGAATTTACTTATTTTTTTGAATGAAAATACATCAAGCCCAAAAGTCTAATAGACTAGCAAAACAACATATATAAATAAACAATATGATTTACTACCACCAATCTATCTAAACAAGAGGGCAGAATGAGTAACTAACGAAAACCTAGAACCACCCTTCTGTAGCAAACCAATGCGCAACTTGATTGCACCATATCTTTGCAAAAACTGGAAAAAAAAAATGGTAGAACTCTCCTAATTTCAAATATCAGCAAAAACTCTCGCACTCCCTTAAACGCTTGTTCACCTTTTTTCTAGGCTAACATCCAATGAACTTCTCCAATGTGCTTTTCTATTAGTTAAAGAGTGAATTTAAGATTTTATCAATTTTGTGCATCTAATCCAACTTGCCGTGAGGGTTCTTTTCCTTCTTGATTTCAATTATATTTTTTTGTTGAACAATGGGCACATGTGCGATGTGCGATCTCACCGATTCATTTGAATGATTTCATGTCAATTTATCATAAAAAGTTCGTAAAAGAGGTTAATATATAAACCTATCCTTTTTCTTTTCGATTTTGTTATTTTGTTTACCTCTATTATGTTAAAACATAACTTATTTGATTTGACCATGGCACCAAAATTTCACAGTCCCTCTCATTATTACATTGAAAAATCATATAATTAGTTAAGGTCGAACTCACAATTTTAAAAGCAAATAACATTTCAACCATTAATCCGACAACAGTTTATGCTTTTTTTTTTTTTTTATATTGAATTATGTCTATGTCTAGTTTATCTAAAAAAAGCTAAAGGAAAAGGGCAAAAAAAATATAAAAAAAAATGACAATATTATTTACACATTTCAAATGTGTGTCAAATATTCTCATCAAAAATCAACTAGAAACATATTTTAACACTCCCTTATTTGTCACAAACACTTTTTTTATTGCTTGATCTTAGGCGGGTATTTAGAAACACATTCTCCTCATTTAAGCCAAATTTATGTGAAAACACTTATTGAGTTATTTCTTGTTAAGCGAGTCTTATTTGAAAAATATGAAAGTAGTTTATTGCTGATAATGTTAGACGAATTCTTAACAACAAACTCTCTTCACGTAAATTGAGTGTATGTGACTGCACTCAAATGTTAGTGATGATAAATTTAAGGTGGTGTTATTTACACCCCTCAAATCTGTCATAAACACTCTTTCCAAAATTTAACTAAAAACACATTTTAACATCTCCTCATTTATCACAACCACTCCCTTCCATTGCCGATGTTAAATGGGTATTTAGCAATACACTCTTTTTCATATGAGCTGAGTTTATATAAATGCACTATCTTAAGCGGGCTTTATTTAAAAAATATTACAATAATTTATTGTTTAATATTAAACAAGTTCTTACAAAAAAATTCTCTTCAAGTAGAACTAGTGACACTCACTTCTTATTAGACGAATTTTAGAAGGTGTCACTGTTTAAAAATTTACTTTAAGAAATATTTGTAATAAAAGAGGATTTGCGACAAATTCATGGGTATAATTAATGCTGCCGTAAACTTAGCATAAGAAAGTATTTGATATAAATAGAAGCTGTAAATTAGAACAACAAACAAAAAAGAGGAGGGGTGGAGGTGAGTGAAGAGTGAGGCTTTTCACTATCACAGTATCACCACCAATTGTTAAACCCTAACATCACAATCTATCTACCTGCTCTCATCAAATTCAAAATCAAAACAAATCAACCAAAGAAATGAAACTAGCATGGCTAAGAACCCTAGAGAGTGCACACTCCGATTCAATCTGGGCCGCCACGTGGGCACCGGCGACCGACCATTCACCGGCGCTCCTCCTCACCGGCTCCCTCGACGAGACCGTCCGCCTCTGGAACGCGGACGGGGACCTCACCCTCGTCCGTACCAACTCCGGCCACTGCCTCGGCGTCGTCTCCGTCGCCGCTCATCCATCCGGCAGGATCGCCGCCTCTGCTTCGATCGATAGCTTTGTTAGGGTTTTCGATGTGGAGTCTAATAATACAATCGCTACTCTCGAGGCTCCGCCTTCAGAAGTTTGGCAAATGCAATTCAATCCCAAGGTAAATGTTTCCGCAAAATTTTGCTTTTCAACTGTTTAATTGTTAGGTGTTGTTTGTTTGCACCTGCATTTCATTTCCACTTTCAGACTTTAGAACCAGTGTTTAGCCATTCAGATTCAGACAACAAAACAAACACACCCTTACTTTACGTTTCCTTCATCTTGTAGGGTTTACATAGATTTAGAGAAACAGTTAAATCGTTCACAAATGACAAAACACGAAGCAAAATTAAACAGGCCTTTAAGTTCAATATGAGCCACATGACTTTTATACAACTTTAGCCGGCAGCCTTTAGTCATGTAGTTAACTCAGTACTGATATGCCTAATGGAAATTTCGTGTTTCTTAGTGTGCTCACATTCAATTCTTTATGTCGATAATTTATATTTGTGTAAATAGAAATTGCTTCTAGTATTTAATTCCTAATTTACGTTTGCTTCGTCTGTTGGGGTTGACAGAGATTTTGGAAAATATTGTTGAGTTTGTTAGTTTGTTGATGTAAATCTGTTTGTTTATAGTTTGTTCCCCTTTTTCATACAATTTAACATTGAGATTTTACTATACACTAAGTAAAGAATTTAGGCTTCGACTTGATCTTTGAGCAAATAAAGAATTTTAGATTAATTTGTTTAACTAGAAAAAGTAGTTTATTTAAAGGGGATTTCTTTCCCTTATAAAAGCATTGGGAGTAGTGAAACTAGTACAGCAAGTAGGGGTAGGGTGGGGGCGACTAACAATACTAGCGCTAGCTGCATTAGGTTCCAGCACTATGGGTATAATTTACCCTATATTTACCCTATGAGCACACACATTGGCCAATATTGATAAGGTAAAACACTGTTTCGTAGCATAAGTGTATGGAAATTTTAAGTTCGCTCCCATATGCCAAAGTGATAGGAGTAAACTGATGGACTTCTGGCGTCAAACGCCAGCCTGGCAGGCGGCCCATGGACAAATGCTAATCAGGTTGGCAGGAGGTGTTAGGCTGGGGACCACATAGCTTTCTTTCTTTTCACTTCTCTTTAATGGCTGCCGCACCTCTGTCCATCTCTCACCAGTCGTTTGTTTTGCGGGACTTGCTTGATGCAGCCAATCAGTTTGGCAGCTGATGTGCTTCGCCAATCTGATAGGGGTCTGAGGGGTGAACCACTATTTCAACTCGCAATTAAGTAGGGTAAATATTCCCTACTTACCATACACCTAGGTTTGTCATTGTGGATGCTCTTACGTCTTATATCTTGATCTCAACCCTTAAAAAGATTCAAATGAATCTTTCTTTTCTGCCATCTAACTTTTATCCCTTACACATTTTTAGGATTAAAAAAACATTTGCCCTTGTTATATAGAAGATTGGTTTTGTGCTTTATTCTTAAACAATTCAATCCCTTCGGTATGTCCTTGTCAATTTACATGTTCACATTTTAAGAATGAAGATTTCGAAATATGGTTGTGCTGATTTTGTTATGATTATATAGTATCTGTATTTTTTTTTATTATTTTTATCTATTAGCTCGTTAGGCTTGTTTGGGGTTTACTTGAAAATTACCTAGACATGTATAAATGTGTGACATGCATATATACATGTCCAACTGTCCTGTTTGAGTGTTTATGATCCGTACCAAACTACTGAAGTTTCAGAGACACAAAAATATTACCCTTTTTGTGTAACTGAATTGAACTTCATGATTTATTTTGAAGGGTTTAATTACTTATTGATTCCATCGCTTAGTGATAAAGAGTATACACTCATAATTTATCAGCATGTACTAATAGCATTTATTGAGAAAGAAAGCACTTTCCTTATAAAACACTAGTCAATTTGAAGGGCACTGGATTGCAATTCATCCCCTATTCTAAAATATACCTTTCAACCGCAATTACATGTACTATTTAGAAGGTACTTGTAGAACACTGAAATTTATAACTTGTAACCTGATGGCCCTCCCCCCCCAAAAAAAAAAAACAATTTAATGATCTAGGATAAATTGTCGTAAGATTGCTGACCTGTTTTCGTTGTTGCTTATTTATTGTTGAAGTTTCCATAAATTTCCCACTTGTTACTCAGTGAAGGAACCTTTTTTTTTCCTTCCAATTTTGAGGATCGACGAATCAAATGATCTGTTCTTTTTTTTTTTTTTTTGCCTTTTCTCCCTCTGAATCAAACTCTCTTTGCCATAATGGTTCAACATAAGGCCCTTTTAGATTCCAATAGTAAGCTATACATGATTAATAACGTAAGTTCGATACAACCAGCCTACTCAATCTTGCATAGTCATTATTCAGGAACATGTACAAAAGTTCTAAACGTAAATAAACTAAATCTGCATGGATCAAGAATATACAATGAAGAGCTGGTTTACACAGCTTCTAGTGATGTAATCATTCACACAACCACCCCCCCCCTCCACCCTCCCTCCTCTCCCTTCTCTATCCCTCTTCCTGAGTCACATACACTTGTAGTTGTTTAAAACACAAGAGGGCACATATGGTGCCCGGTAGGGTTTGGGGTGAGGGAACATATATCTTTATACGGAATAGAAATAATTATTAATGTAAAAGTAGTAATACTGTAATAGTACATTGAATTAAAAGGGAATATTTAGCCAATTAGCATTTAATAGTGTGTGAATGTGGTGACACATTCCCAAGCTATAATAAGGCAATTGCAAGAAAGTATACAAAACTTCCACAAGCTGACGTGCATCTATTACGAGTATTCAATCCACATGGTCACTTTCGGTCAACGTCCTCTATCATCTCAAATATACCACATGGAAAGTTGAGTATCAAATTTTGATCGGTTGAGCATCATCTACGTATCAAGTTTCATACTCCCGATTGGTCGGGCCTATAATTCTGAATAACTTTTGTTATCTAATATTCAAATCCAGTTCATCAGCAGAAAGGTGGTAGTTTGTGCTGATCACCTGAATCGCTAGATGTATCGGTCCAACTAGACCGGAACTTTGACGTTTAGTTTCCAACTCTATGTCAATTCAGCCAAATCTAAATCAATACTGAGCAAGGTCAAACCATCAGTCACACAAAAGTGACGGCCAGTGCTAGCATTCACCTACTTTGATCTGTCAAACATATAGTTTGGTCTGTCCAACCGCCCGATTCTCAAACTCTGATCTATTTAAGAATTCTATCATTTGGACTCTAGTAAGGCTTAAGAAACATCTTGTAGAGCTTCAGGTTGTAAGGTATGCTTCCAATATTAAGCATTATTTTTTCTTTTGAAGTCTTCAACTACAAACAAAGAAAACCCCACCCCATACCCCCCTTGGTGAGACTTGAACCTAAGTTCAGTTTGGTAGTTCACACTATTTTATAGTTGAATTCTAGGCAATTGAATTCCATGGAAAAGCATTTAGGTGTTTGATTGTATTTATTTTCTAGGTGGAAAATATGAACTTTTTCCATGCAATGATATTTTTCAACTTTTGGTGTTTGATTGCCCACTTTTTTACCTCGAATTGAACCTTTTTGCTTTTGAGCTCTTTTCCACCTTACCCACAATTTTATTTCTGCTGTCCCTCCTATATTTACAAATATTTAAGTTTGTCCACCCATTGTTTCTTGGCTTGTATGTGTTTACGGTTCAGGGTACCACACTAGCAGTTGCAGGTGGCAGCAGTGCATCAGTCAAGCTATGGGACACCGCCGAGTGGCAACTCATAGCCACCCTCTCAATCCCCCGCCCCGAAGGACCCAAGCCCTCTGACAAATCCGCCAACAAGAAATTTGTCCTCTCGGTCGCATTTAGCCCTGATGGTCGACACCTCGCCTGTGGTTCAATGGACGGCACCATTTCGGTCTTCGACGTTGCCCGGGCCAAGTTCCTCCACCACCTCGAAGGCCACTCAATGCCGGTGCGGTCCCTCGTCTACTCAACGTTTGATTCTCGGGTCCTCGTTTCCGGCTCCGATGATGGTCACGTCCACATGTATGATGCAGAGGGTAAGACCTTGTTTGGGTCCATGTCAGGTCACGCCAGCTGGGTGTTGAGCGTGGACGTGAGCCCTGATGGTGCAGCCATTGCTACTGGCTCGAGCGACAAGACGGTCAAGCTGTGGGACCCGAAAATGAGGGCGGCTGTCCAGACCATGACCAATCATTTGGACCAGGTTTGGGCAGTGGCGTTTCAACCACCAGGAGGAAGTGGGACCCGGGCTTGTCAGCTCGCGAGTGTGTCGGATGACAAGGGCATATCACTCTACGAATACTCATGAAGGTAATCTTGATTTTTATGGAAAAGTTGACTTGGTAAGCACCAAGTTCTCACTACCCTTTTTTTTTTTTTTAATAGTGAGAGATTTTACATGTAATGTAAAAAGCATAATCAAGTAGAGATTGTTTTGTAAACACATGTTTGTGTCTCTGTCTTTGTTATTGAGCTGATGAAACTTTGAATGAATAGCTGTTGATGAGTTGATCCCATTCGTAGTTGAGTCTTTTGCGAGGGTCTGTTATTAATCCCACATTCATGTGTATTTTCCTCATAAAGTGGCATTACATCAGTTATGTAGATAGACACTGGAGTAGGTAAAACATGACACTACATCAATTTATGTGTAGGTTCCTCAAAATATGAGGCTCGGCAAGGGCACCACCAATTTTTATCCTTAGCACTATATGTATTACAATTTAAACACGACGAAAAACCATCACAATGCATAATGTGGTGGTGAGGATAAAAGGTACCCTATCAAACCCCTAAAATCTTAACTGGTATATGTTTGTCTTGCACTTTACAAGTTTGAATCCTCGTTGAAAATATCAAGCACCAAACTAGTACTACTAACGCTCCACACCAAACTAGTGCTGCTAACGCGGCTCAATCCGTTTGCTTCTTGCCTCTGCAATCAAACTCAGTTTTAGCCTTGATCTACACGGTTTTGACAACCCTCTGCAAAAAAGCATCCAAGTAGTAAGCCCCAGTTGATCATAAAGGTTATTCACCTTTAATCAAGTAACAAGAAAGAGCCTACATGCTTTTTTTGGACAAATACTACCCGCACATACAGAACCTTAAGATCGACACACAAATACACTTTTTGTTAATAAATTGCGGAATTAAAATATGCCTCCTAACTTTATTAGCTTCTTGAATGGTAATATTATTATTATTATTATCATGTATCTTTTGTTGAAAATATATCTTACCAATCCCCTGTACATTGTGCAAAGTTGCAATTTTTCGCTTTCTACAAAAATATATTAAGTGCACTTTTTCAATATTGTAGTTTTGCTGATTTAAAGAATATATATTTGTATCCCATACATATGTTGCAGATTGTTTGTTAAAACCTGGACCCAGACTAGATTGTCTAGATCTAAATTGATATATAAAAAATAAAAAATAAGACAAAATAAACTTATTATCGGAGCTTTAGGTATCTCTTTTCTCTATGATTTTTTCATGTATCTAAACTTGATGTTTGATGACCTTTTTATAGTAGACGATTACAATAAATTGTTTATCGAAAATGAATACAATTGTGTTAACATGATATAATTAAGAACGTTGGATCTTTATTTGTGCATGGTTTCTCCCTTCCTTATTTCTAGAGCCGGTTGAATCATACGATATACGATAACACAACATGAATCGATATGAAATTATAAGTTAATGGGTGGACTATTAATGAATTCGGGTTGTTATCAGATTAACCCGTTTGACACAAAATGATTTATGAGTTTACCCTTCATAAATTCGGGTCACCCGTTAGACCCGTTAATTATTAACTTTTTTATAAAATTAATGTTTATTAAATGATTTGTACTTTTTTTAATATGTGTAGATGTTTATCCCTATTTTTTAATAATTTTAGTTATTTGCTCATCTTATTTTATTGAAAAATAATATAGATTTTTTTTCTAAAAATTATTTCCTAAATGAGTATTATTGGGTTGTGTCGTGTTACACGATAACAAAATGAGTTGTTTACAAATATATAAAATTCACTCGATAGCTTATTAAGTTATGGCAAAATTTACACGAATTTGTTACAACCTCACACAAAATTGACACGAACCGACCTGATAGTTTTACTTATTTTGGTACTAGTTGCCTTGTTGGACTGCATACGTTGAATATTATGTTATGAAATTAAAAAATGTTAAACTTTTAATTTATGTTTTTTCAAAAAAATTTAGAACTGAGAAACTAACAATTTATGTATATAGATATTAAATAAATGTTTGACAAGTCAAATGCCATCTGATTGAACAGCATTTTCTATGCCGTGTAAGAAAAAACATACTTACCACCACTCCACGCATAAGATTACAAATTTCTTATACAAATATTGGAAAATGGGATTTTTTAAAAAAAGTTTTCTAAAAAAAAGTTAGAAAATAATAATTTTTTTATAAATTAAGAGTGTATATTTGATCAAACTCTAAAAGAAGTGTAATATCAATTTTGCAATTGATTTTTGAATTGTAATATTTTATTGTATTATGCAAAACTAAGTTTACACTAAATGTTTTTTAGTAGATTAATAAGTCTAAGTGTTTCCACATAAAATTATACTTATTAAAAAATATAAATATATCATGAAAAACAAATTTGCATTAAATTTTCTGGGTTGCATAGTCAAATTTGCACAAAACACAATTTTGATCAAATCTCTTATTTTAAAATACAATTGATAAATTAGCTCGCATTTTCGAAAAATATTAAAAACTCATTTTTATTAAAAAAAAAATAATAATATTTCCTTTTTTTTTTTGGCAAAAAACATGTCACGCAACACTTTTTGCCCCATTTCCACTTTCTACTACTATATCAATATTTAGTTATTAAAAAAATATAGTACCACCCCTAAGTAAAAAATATATTGTATATTACCTTATTTATGGCCAATATGATCTTTTTAGAAAAAACGTGTATGAGTGAAACAAAATTTTCAATAAAAAATAATGTCGTTATGTTATAAAATAATAGCACCAAATATTTACAATGTTAAAAGTATCTTTGTGAAAAATAAATAATTAATGGAGATTCTAGAGAAATAAATAAATAAACAGTTCCACTAAAACATGCGAAAAAATTCACCCTCACATATATTTTCTCCCCTCAGAAGGCAAATTCTAGCTTTTGCTCGTAACTCTTGTTTGTAGTAAAAGAAAGAAGAATAACTTCCCCATGTGATCAAAGAATTTACTATTAACTAAATAAAAATGTCAATATTTTATATAAAATAAATTTATTTTGTCTAGCTGAAAAGACTAGCTAGATTTAAATTTTTTAGACCCCATAAATTCGAAATTAATCCTAATATGTCACTTAATGCAAGTGTTCAACAACCAAAAAACCAACCACCTGCTTCCTATATATATTTTTTTCGGTGCGATGATTACTCCACAGGATATTCGGACTAACTTTCGTATACTTCGACTAATCCCTATTCACTATGTGTAATTACACCTGACCAAGCATTATTTTAACAACACCAAAAATTAGTCTTCAAAGCACCAAGTTGACCAAAAAATTATCCCAATAATAATTTTATACCACCGAACTAGAAAACATGATTCCTGTTTACCATATGCACATGCAAAAATCATTTAATTTATAATATCTTCACAAGATATCAATAATATATAATGATCTCAACCACCATAACACCAACCATTAAATTAAATATATATATTATCCTTGCCGAATGCGTGGATAGAAAAAAATAACAAAATATTCGAAAGTTGGACGAGACAAGAGAAGAATTGAACATTAATATACTGTGGAACACATTTATTATATTACTATCTAAATTAGGTCAAACCCAACTTTCGTAATAATTTTGTTTTATTTTATCACATCTAACATATAGCTGGCTATATTTCTTGTACTAAAAAAAATCGAAAATTAAAAATCAAATATTACACGCAACTCAAAAATCAACGAAACACAAAAGAAATTACCCCCATCAACTTTATAAAATAGTGGATTAAACTATAACCATTGTAACGAATATTTACTTGCTTACTTCACGCTACTTTTGTTCAAATGCGTCTTTAGAACATTAATAACCGCGCCAAAATCCGCCTTCACTTCCACCGGCGAATTTGCAAACCTACAACTCATATCCTTTATCCTCCTTGAATGATAATCGATCTTTGCTTGTGTAAATTTCAACCCGTGAGCCGTACTGACCACCACCGTCCGATCTGTGGGACGGATCACTCCACTCTGCCGGAGCTTAATCAATGCTGCTAGCGCAACCCCAGTATGTGGACATATAAACATCCCAGTCGAATCAGCTTGAGCCATTGCATCCATTAATTCTTCCTCTGTCGCCTCTTCAACAATCCCATTCGAGTTTTTTATAGCAAATTCGGCCCGATCGATAGATACGGGGTCCCCGATTTGTATGGCTGAAGCAAAAGTAGTCTTCGCTTTCACTGGTTGAAAATCCCTAAAACCCGATTTGTAATGCAAGAACAGGGGATTTGCGTTCGCGGATTGAGCACAAACTAGCCTTGGGATCCGCGAAACAAGTCCTAATTCCTGGCACATTTTGAACCCTTTGTAAAATGCATAAATATTCCCCAAATTTCCACCTGGCACGATTACCCAATCCGGTACTTGCCAATCAAATTGTTGTAGAATCTCGATGGCCGCAGTTTTTTGCCCTTCGATCCGCAAGCTATTGAGTGAATTCGCCAAATATATTGGCAATTCAGCTGTAACTTCTCGGATTAGCTTCATGCAACCGTCGAAATCTGTGTCTATGCTTAATACAAATGCGCCATTTGCAATCGGTTGGACTAACTGGGCCATCGATATTTTGTTTGCTGGCAGGAAAACTATTGCTGGAATTCCCGCAGCGGCACAGTATGCTGATAGGGCAGCGGAGGTGTCTCCGGTGGAGGCACAACCGACGCCTACCACCGCATTATTGTTTAGTTTGCGCATACGGTTCACTTGACTTACTAAAACAGTCATCCCTAAGTCCTTAAAACTACCTGTGTGGCTAATGCCACAATGTTTTACCCACAAATCGTTCATGCCCAAAAAATGTTTTCCGAAACGCTCAGCCCAAAAGAGGTTGCTGTTGCCCTCGAAGGCGCTCACAATGTCATCATCGTTGATTCCAGGTAGGACCCACTCTTTCTTGGACCATACGCCTGAGCCATATGGCCATGTGGTCTTGCCGACGCGCGAGTCGAATAGAGATCGCCAGTAGTGGCCGTCGAATTGTTTTAGGGCTTCCATGTCATGTTGGACATCAAGTAGTCCGCCGGAGTGGCTTCGGTAGACAATCTCGTCGAGTGAGTATGATTCCGGTGGATGGCTCAGATCGGAGTTGAATGGAACGTACCTGTTGACAAAATTTTTGAGTTGGTCAAAGGCGGCATTATTAAAACAGTAACATTAGCTAAAAGTCTCCCGGTCAGACAATTAACGGCATAAAAGTTGCATGAGTACATCCCTCGATAAGAATTGAGTGGCACTATTGTCAACGCGATTTATGATTATTACCAAAGCAATGTACAATATAAAAAACATACGGTACAACTTCTCATGCAATTATACTTCGGTAAATGCATAATTGTTTTGGCAATATATGGACCCTAAGAAAATAGTAACATTAGCCAAAAGTTCGTCAATTAACAATAGCAGAGAAAAAGTTGCACTAGTCCCATTTTTAGACGACAGATCGAGGTAATCGAGTCGATCTTTTAAGCAAAAAGTTGATCACTATCAATCATTGACGACAATAAAGTTGCTAGAGAATATAATTTGAGTGTAACTGTCTCGTTCAATTTAAGTAACAAAATGTCTCAGCAGTAGCCTTATAATACCAAGCAATATTAGTGCTAGTTGGCATATGATTTGGAGAAGAGGGACCACATGTCCAATTCACCGATGTAACCAAATAAAACTAACCAAGTGTCCCTAAAATTTGCTTCTGAGGCCACTAGAAAATGAAAAGTATCACTAAAACTTGTTCAACTTTTGTCACTAAAAATTATATGTTTTTCATTACCCGAGACATCACTTATTTTTGTGGTAACCCAAACGATTTTCTCTAATTTTTGGCCTTCAAGTAGATCAAGACTATTTAGTAGATTTCCTAGAACATATTTTGATTTATCATTGTGTGGGAAAATAGATAACTAATTAATTAGTCCCACAAGAAATTTTTATAAATTAGTAATATATAAAGAAGAAATAATTTGAAGTAATTAATGTCCAATTTCAGTTTAGTAGACACTAGAGTAAATTTTTTTTCCTACAAGCCCAAGAGTTCAAGTTTAATTAGAATATATTGAATATATTATTTTTAACTGAAAACGAATTTAATTAATTATTTGTAACTGTTCTAATTAATTTTCTTTATGGGAAATCAATATTCTAAAAGATATGTTTTTTGAATTAGATATCAGTTTAATTATTTGAAACCATTCTACGTAATTTTCTTTATACAAAACCAATAAGGGAAAGATATGATTTTTGAATTAGAGCATCTCCAAAGCAACTATGGAGCCACATATAGTACATAAACAATGAATTAAAATTAAATTAAAAAAAAATCCAATGCAAATTATGACCAACTTATTGGAATAAATGACAAGTTAAAAAGTATATTAGTCTGTATTTCAAGTAAATCTCGAATTTTAACCAATATACTTTTGAATATTTCATTTAGTCTATTAATTTTGTCATCTAATTTGGTAAACCTAGTGTAACTCTATTTTGATTAGGAGGAAAAAAAAAGGTCATTGCCGTATGATTAATGATGAAGATGATGCAACAGAAGATAAAAAGATATTGTGAAAGTGACTCTCAATCCATAGGTTCTATTATACAATTTCCAAGTATCAAGTCATCTTTTTTACTGCCATAATTTAATTTTTGATTATTTTAAAATATTTCAACTTTCATTTTATAATTATATCCTAATAATATATTGTTAAAAAATATTGCAAAAATCTACCAAATAACATTCATGTTCACTATTACTTTTCAGTAAAAAAACTGACTAATAATATATACAATACTAATGCATATGTTTGATAAATATGTCCATGTAGAATGACTCTTATGAAGAGTACCTTGCAGAGAAGTTGTCGGCGGAGCCATGTCTCTGCCGGGCTTCATGGCGAATATTTTTCTCCAGCGTGCGATGATTCTCTGCCGGGGAATAAGCAGTCGCCCCGTTGTTGCCACCACTAGCGGTGGTGGCGGCAGCATCAGATGCCGGCGATGAGGAGGCGGTACACGTTAGCAGATGGCGGCGGTTGAGTTTGGGATTACGGCGGTGATGCAAGAGAGAGGAGGAAGAAGGGTGGAACAACTGAGCTGAAGCCATTAGTTTCAAGAATTTCTAGAGAGAGAGAGAGACTTTTTTATGGCGTTTTAGAGGGGGGGGGGGGGGGGGGAGGGCGAGGTCTGGCGGTTATAAAAGTGGGGACACGTGGCTTATCCAAGAATTAAGGAAAATGGTGGCACTTGTTATTATATATATATGACACATGGAAAAATCTTATTAATTTATTCTTGAAAGTAGGTGTATACTTTTCAAAAAGATAAGCTTCGAGAATTTTTTCTTTTCAATAATGGAAATATATTCTTTTCAAAAAGAAAGCGTGTATTGAGATATCTATATAATAAGATACAAATGATTTAAAAAAAATTTCTCTTTATATATCTATATAATAAAGCGAATTTTTTTTTTCGCAACTCCTCATACTTACAGAAATTATTTAAAGATAAAAAAAATTCAGAAATTTTATCAAGAATTATGTACAAGAAAAGATGAAAATAATTCTCAGCGTCGAGAGAATTACGCGTATATAGATTCAAAAAAGAATCAAGAAAGACTGAATGGTGATGTGGGTGGGGGCTTCCGAGGAAGAAAAAGAACCTCTGGTTTTTTACATCTTTGGCGAATGCCGCCAGAAAAGTTCCCACTGCGCTTAATAGTAAAAATTTCACTAAAGGATTTTTTTTTTCTTAAATTAAGAAAAATCTAAATTTATCCCTTACTTTTACTAACAAAAAAAAAAAAAAATCTTTCCACTCCTGTAAGTCTAATTGATTAAATTAGTTTAATTGCATTTGACTTATTGAATTAAAATTTGAAATTTGACACATCAACTTCCACTTTTTTTGTTTACTCCGTATAAGTTTTTTTCAAAAAGCTTTGAAATACTATCCAATTATTTGTAAAAAAATAAAGAAAAACTATTGAATATAACATAAATTGAAAATTTTTAAGCGTGTCAAAGAACAATTAGATCACAAATCACAAAGTAGATAAATGTTTAATCTAAGTATAAATATTCAACTAATTAAGATGTTCTAAAATTACAACTTGCTTACTCTCTCTCTCTCTCTCTCTATTTATATATATATATATGTACTTACTTTCTCCTCCTATCAAATTATTTGTAAAAAAGTAAAGAAAAATTATTGAATAGAACATAAATTGAAAATTTTTATGTGTGTCAAAGAACAATTAGATCACAAAATGAAATTTATAATTTAAGTATAAATATTCAACTAATTGAGATGCTCTGAATTACAACTTGCTTCCTATCTCTCTTTATATATATACTAGTAATGCCCGTGCCTACGGCACAGAAAAAACATAATTAATTTTAGTTTAAAAATAATTAGGTAACCATGAGAAAGGGACATGCTTCAGGTAAAGTTGGTTAAACTGAAACTCTATCCATATGAAAATGTGATTAACCGAACCCCGATTTTGGCATGAAAGAGGGCTAATTTTGAAAATACAAAATTTATGTATTTAATATATGACTAAACTCACCAGATATCAGTACGCACTGACATTTTATAATTATATAGTATCATAAGATTATTTAAAGAAAAATAATTATATATAACGGTTGGTTTGGATTTAATGGGATAAATTTACATGAACCCGAGTTTGAGCAAATTTAAGTCATAGTTATATTACTTATTCCTACTGCAATTTAAAAATAGACACCAATTAAGATCTAATTGAAAACTCACTATGCTGGACTTTTTATTATCATAATTATTATATATTTTAAAATAATTTTAACTTTTACCAAACTAAATGATATGGTTTATACTTTTTATTAGGGTCCTTTTTAGCTTGTCACCTCAATAATATCATTAGTTTGAATTACCCCCGCTTTGTTAATCCTTTGAATACGTCCCTCCCCATTTTGTTTGATGGATAACTCACATTATTAGTAAAATGGGTATTATTGAGGGAATAACTCAAAAAGATTTTCATTATACATTATGAACAGGTTATTACAATTTTTTTTGCTTTTGCAATAGCATTAATTTATTTTAAAATCTATCATTCATAAAGTATCGTAAACTATAAATACCAACACCAATTAAAATTTATTTAATTTTTAGTTTATATATTGTTTCAAATAATGAAATCTCATTCATTGTAACACAAAGTATTCAAATAATTAATTATTTATTTTTAAAAAAATACAGGCTCATGTGTTTTTCTAAGAAACTAAAAGGGGTAAAAAACACTTTGACCCCTCAATGTTTACCTTCTGTCTCACTTTGGTCCCTGATGTTTCAATTTGCTCGTTTAAGACCCTAAAGTTTCAATTAAGTCTCACTTTAGTCCAAAATTGGACGGCTCCGTTAATTTTTAACGGAAAATAATCAGATTTTTTTTTAAAAAAAAGTTTCACCGAGCCGTTTTCACAAGGTCATATCTCACTCGATTCACATCCAAATGGTGCGACCCACATATGGTTGGAAAGCTCTTACAGCATAAATTACAAATATGTTAATAATACTCAATAATAAGCACATTAACTGCCTCGAAATTGCTGCCAAAGTTAGTAAAAAATCACAATTTTAACAAAAAAAGTTTGACCGAGCCATTTTCACAAGGTCATATCTCACTCGATTCACATCCAAATGATGCGATCCACATATGGTTGGAAATCTCTTACAGCATAGATTAAAAATACGTTAATAATGCTCAATAATAATCACATTAACTGCCTCGAAATTGCTGCCAAAGTTGGTAAAAAATCACAGTTTTAAAAAAAAAAGTTTCGCCGAGCCATTTTCACAAGGCCATATCTCACTCGATTCACATCCAAACGATACGATCCACATATGGTTGGAAAGATATTACAGCATAGATTGTAAATACACTAATAATACGCAATAATAATCACATTAACTGCCTCGAAATTGCTGCCAAATATGGTAAAAAATCACAATTTTAAAAAAAAGTTTCGCAGAGCCATTTTCACCAGGTCATATCTATGCTGTAAGAGCTTTCCAATCATATGTGGATAACATCATTTCAATGTGAATCGAGTGAGATATCGCCTTGTGAAAATGGCTCGGGCACACTTTTTTTTTAAAGTTGTGATTTTTTACCAACTTTAGCAGCAAGTTCGAGGCATTTAAGGTGCTTATTATTGAGTATTATTAGAGTATTTGTAATCTATGCTGTAAGAGATTTCCAACCATATGTGGATCGCATCATTTGGATGTGAATCGAGTGAGATATGGCCTTGTGAAAATGGCTCGATCAAACTTTTTTTGTTAAAATTGTGATTTTTTACTAACTTTGGCAGCAATTTCGAGGCAGTTAATGTGATTATTATTGAGTATTATTAACGTATTTGTAATCTATGCTGTAATATATTTCCAACCATATGTGGATCGTATCGTTTGGATGTGAATCGAGTGAGATATGGCATTGTGAAAATGGCTCGGCGAAACGTTTTTTTTTAAACTGTGATTTTTTACCAACTTTGGCAGAACTTTCGAGGCAGTTAATGTGATTATTATTGAGTATTATTAACTTATTTGTAATCTATGCTGTAAGATATTTCCAACCATATGTGGATCGCATCATTTGGATGTGAATCGAGTGAGATATGACCTTGAGAAAATGGCTCGGTCAAACTTTTTTTGTTAAAATTGTGATTTTTACTAACTTTGGCAGCAATTTTGAGGCAGTTAATGTGCTTATTATTGAGTATTATTAACGTATTTGTAATCTATGCTGTAAGAGCTTTCCAACCATATGTGGGTCGCACCATTTGGATGTGAATCGAGTGAGATATGATCTTGTGAAAACAGCTCGGTGAAACTTTTTTTTTTTAAAAAAATCTGATTATTTTCCGTTAAAAATTAACGGAGCCGTCCAATTTTGGAGTAAAGTGAGACTTAATTGAAACTTTAGGGTCTTAAACGAGCAAATTGAAACATAAGGGACCAAAGTGAGACAGAAGGTAAACATTGAGGGGTCAAAGTGTTTTTTTCCCAACTAAAAGGATACATGTATTTTATTTATTTATATGAAAAGCCTCATTTATCTTATTATATGGACCAATCAGATCAAATAATTTATTCAAACAAAAATATGGCCTTGCAAGTATTAAAAACATAAATAACAAAAACAGAATAAATAATTATATATTCTTAGCGAAATGAACTTTAAAGCTTATTAAATTACAGTTTCAGTAATTCAAAATAAGAAAAGAAAAAGGGAAAAATGAATAAGAAAATAAACAATGTTATGTCCACCTTATGTGGTGGTTGTATTCCATCCATTTATACATTTTATTGTGGTAGTTGTAAAATTATATATATAAAAAAATTGTATTATTTAATCATTGTTTATATAAAAAAATCAAGAAAATGAAATTAACACCCATCCTTTTATTCCTTGTTTTGAACTTCTCCATCTTAAAATATTTCAATTTGATACGGACTTTTGTATATCTTTGTTTCATTTTTCAAGCCTTTTTTGTAAAAGAATAAAAAAATATTTACCATCATTTTTTAACTAATAGTTGGCAAAATAAAGTGTAACTAAAAATTAATTTTTAATTTTCTGTAAAATTAATTTAGATGGAGGTATAAAAATGTGATAATATGTCTAAATAATGAGACAATTTATAATTGATATTTTATTTATTTCGTAAAGTGAAAATAAATTACTAACAATTATTCAAAACTATTAAGACTTAATATATTGACAAGGGTGGTGCTAGTAAGGGGAAAGGTGGGGGTAGAGATTGACCCCCTTGATTTTCAAAAATTGTAACTACATATGGGGTATTTTTTGAAAAATAAAAAATATATAAGGATCTATGTGCAGAACTTTATACTTCAAGGTATTTAAGTGTAATTGGATCCCAAGAAGAGACATGTCTGATTCTAGGGCATACTGGAGTTTAAACTTTAGGGGCTATTTGAAATTTGAAATTTCATTTAAATCCTCCCATATATTCCATTTAATTCTTCATATCATATTTTCTCTTCTTTTATTTTTTTATTTTGTTCTTCACTTACTTTGTTGCTTTGTACCTTTGCCTCTATCGACTTCCTTAGTTATCTTCCACATACCATTGAGTATATTTTTTTTATCTTTCTTAGTATTAGGTATATTTCATTATTAATATTAGGTGTATTTCTTAATGTTAGGTTTATTTCTTGATTAATTGCCTAATATTAGTTACATTATTGATTAATCACATAATATTAGGTTTATTTGTTGATTAATTGCCTAATATTAGTTCGATTATTGATTAATCACATAATATTAAGTCTTTGCTAGATTAATTGAAGAATTGATAGTGATTGCTCAATGTTAGGTTCATTTATTGATCAATTGGATAATATTAAGTCTATTTCTTGAATAATTGATTAACTGTATAATATTATGTTTACTTTTTGATTAGTTAATTAGTTGATTAGTTGTATAATATTATGTGATTTAGGTCTTAACCGGTTTGTTTTACTAAATTAACTATAGATAAATATTTTATTTGTTAATTTTCTCATATCATAAGATTTGGTAAAGATAATTTACATTTTTTTATATATATGTAATTGACTTAGTATAAAATGTATTTCAGCATAGAGTTGGAAATATATAAACAATCTAATTTTATAAATAAATATTTAATTATAGATAAATATTTTATTTGAAGTAAATTTCTCATATGATAAGATTTTGTAAAGATAATTTACATTTTTTTTATATATACGTAATTGACTTAGTGTAAAATGCATTTTCAGTAGGGAGTTGGAAATATATAAACAATCTAATTTTATAAATAAATATTTAATTTAATAAATAAAGTTACACTAAGAATTTTGGTAGGTTTGAAAACACTATTTTATTTATTGACGAATTAAAAAAAAAAACCCATCATTATAATCAATATTACTAACACGCCTTAATAATCTTGAGACGTTGGATCAAAAGATAAACATTCACATTAAATCTGAGCCACCAGTTGAAAACATAAATATAAAGAGTCTTACTATATTAAGACTGACCTGATTTATTAATAGATACATTACTTTCTCCTTCTAACACTTCCATTCACTTGAGATTATTAAAAACAACAAACATGGTTAATTTAGTTGTGAATAAGGATTTAAATTGATCCATCATTATATTTCCACTTTTAACCCAATCCATGTGTTTTTAAGTTGGATGGGCGTGTGAAAAAACCTAGAAAATATTATTGGTACAAAATAATTAAATTCACATACAATAAAACTTTTGTAAATAATTATTATTTAGTTCAACTTAAATTATTAGCAATTTAGTATCTAACTATAAGGTTGTGTTCATTTTGCTATAAATAAAATTTGTAAATAATTATTCGATATATTTATTTCCAACATTACTATTTTTTTCGTTATTCTGTACTATTTGGTACGGACATGCAATAGCAGGTATAATTATATCGAAAGGTATCACGTTTTAATTTTTTACATAAAAATAATAGCAGTATTATTAGCCTTATAAAAAAATATAAAGTATCTTTTAACTTGAATATAATTATAAAAGAAAGCTTTACGGCCCATTTTCTCCCTTGCTACTCTAACAAGATTGTGAGCATCAAAATTCCAAAAGATAGAATGGAATTTCTAGATAGTTGAAAATAAAATAGAAAGACAAGCAGAAAGGTAGCACTTTGTTGTAGTCCAATGCTTTAAGTACCCAAAAATCAATCTACAAAATGCCCATTTCTTTCAAAAGATTCAAAGATCACAAGAACGAAAAATAGATCCGAAAAAGGAAAAATTAAATAAATCACATCCTTCCAATCTTTCAAACATAACAAAATTTATATCATTATGTTTCTTTACATACATAAAAGAGGGTCCAAATTCAGTTTTTACACAAGACCCTGTATATCTCGAGCTAATATCCACGTCACTCTTCCTCTTAAACTACAAGACTACAATGGCACAAACTTTTCCCCCAATGGCACAAAATTGAAATAATATATATATACACAAAGGCATTACTTAATTGTACAGGGTTGTTAAGATTGTTGGGTATTGGAAGAATTTACAGTCCTCATCGAATTTTTGAGTGCAACGGAGGGTTGTTCTTGCTGTTGATGAGGTTGTACCCGGTGCAATTCGGATTTTTTCTTCTCCTTGAGGACTACTTGCCTTGGCATTACTTCAAGTAAGAAACTTCCTCCGTTCCATATAGAAGCAGAGACCTTGAGTATTTGGAAAATGACGTGTAGTTTGTAAGATAAAAATATGGGGACCGTGAGCGCCATTGTTGCCACCGTGAAGATAGCTTGGAGGAGAATGTACATGAACATTCGGTTTTGATCACCGAGCACACCACTTAATCGCCACCACAAGTTGTTCGCCTTTTGTGCCTTTTTCGATAGTTCCCTACAGAAACAAAGAATTCAATTGGAAGGGTTAACGATTTGATTGAAAAGAGCAAGATAAAAGGAAGGGAGATGCTGCTATTGCCGAAGGTGAAATGGCTTATAGAATAGCAAACATGAAATTGGGTAGAAAATGTTTTATCTCATGGCAATTCTTATTCTACGGAAAGGCATTTAGAGGTTTGTATTTATATTCTTGGTTGAAAATATGTACTTTCCCTTCAATGATGTTACATTTTCCAATATTTGGTGTTTGGTTGCCCACTTTTTGCCTAGAATTCAACTTTCTTGCCTTTGAGCTCTTTTCCACCTTGCCTTGAATTCTTTTTCCATGGGAGAAGGTAGAAATTAGATTTACTAGAATTATGCATCATTTACTTGTTCCATCGAATTAAATGGAATTGAAATTGCCCAAAAATATTATTCAATCAAACACTACCAAAAGATGGAAATTAAGCACATATTCTCCAAGTTTTCCATGGAAAACTGCGCCAATCAAAAACGCCCTTAGTTATATGGTATATTCTGCTTCAAATATAATCCATTTCTATGATAGAAGCCATATCTACTGTTGCAATAATAACACATTCATATGAAGAAAGAATCATTCAAAAACCGAGCATATAGAAGGCCTTCGGGTAATGCCCATAGGATTTAATGTTCTTTACACTGAGGCACCAAAAAATATGTCAAGGATTGCTTCAAGTGCTCATTTGGTTCACGTTTTTGCATTTTCTACGAATTCTAAATTAGTAAATTAAACAAAAAAAGTTCATAAAGAGTTTGAAGCACACGATGTGAACTCCTTTGCTAATCTCGAACTTAATATGTCAAACTACTAATTCATGATTCCAAGAAAGCATAATTCAGAAGAGTGAGAATTCAAGGCTAGAATTTTATGGAGAATAGAAAAGAAATAAAGAATTCCATACTCTAGGAACAAATACTTGATAGTCAATATAAGAGAAATAGGAACCCCAATTTTTCTTAGCTAAGCAAAGAGTTTCCTTGAAATGATAAAGATGGTTAAAAGGGAATATATATATATAGGGGGGGGGGGGGGGGAGTAGAACCTGTAAGAAGTCATGACTTCAGGATCTCTTAAGAGCCTCTGTCGGCGAAGGACATTTACAATGAGAAAATAAAGCACTTGCCAAAGGCTATAGGCAACCAAGGGAACTAAGAATAGCCATTTCCACAGGTATGATTTGCTTTCTTCTACATAAGGCCAAGAAGCTCTCTGGGCAGTTCCCTCTGGATGCATTGCCTCAAAGAAAGCTGGATCCCACCATCGGATTGTGAAGAACACCAAACCTGAGAGAAACAAAAAAAATGAAGAGGAATTTAAAACGCTAAAACAGTAACTTGTTTTCATTTCATAATGGACCGATAAGGCGATGCAATATAATAAGAGAGAATGGTTTTTGAATCCTAAAAATGTACAAGGGATAGAAGATTGAGGGTTGAAATAAAAGATGCCTTTTTAATGGCGGAGATTGGTGTTCTCATATGAAAGATGTCTTTTTAAGAGTTGAGATGAAAGATGTATAAATGGTAAATAAATTAGACTTAGTACCTTTGGCACGGATTACCTCTAGTTGAGAAACATCCACCAACATTCAACCCAAAAATGTTTAGTAATAGTTAAAGTAAAAAGGAGTTGTATCTTTTGATTAGACTGGAAAATGAGAAGGAAAAAGAAATTGGTAGTAGCTGACGGATTATTTGTGTAATTCCAACAAATGCATGTTCATACAAAAATTAAAAATAAAAAGCTGCCTTAAAACTTGTTATATTTACTGTTAGCTAATGTCTAAAAATTACCAAGTTACCCAAGGGGCAGAGAGTCAATACAAGATCAAAATTGGGTGTATAAATAGCAAGTATATTAATTATATGACTCATTCCATTAGTTCGGGTCGGTTTGGTTCCGCATCTTTTTCATGGAGAAGAACTCCAAATATCATATTTTCCGTTTCTTTCAGATGGTGTTTGAGTGCCTAATTTTCCGTGGAATCAATATATATGGTACAACTTGTTTCAACCTAATTTTCTCATTTTCTATGTACTTTCTGATTTCAGAACCACCTCTACCCTAAGTTTTGTTTTACATGAATTCCAATGGAATTGAATTTTGATCTGTGTACGTAAATCAAATGCACCCATCATGTAAGCTTTCTGATCAAGCTAGAACAAAAATTTGCTATTAGCAGCAGGACCATACAGAAGGAAAAAGAAAAGGAGGTACAACTCACCAGGTAAAAGATGTATGAGGACGCTAACTAATTTGTCAACGGAACTGAAAACTAAGCTACAACGCCAAACAATCAATGCCCATGCTAGTGGACCCTGCAGTTTGTATTGAAAGTTGTACGTCGAAACGCAAAGAAAGGTCACAGTCAATTAGAGATTAAGTTCGGACAATTTGCTTACCTCTGCAAATGAGAAGGAAACCATAAAAAGCTTTTCATTTCTAGGATAGAACAGAAGCATAACCAAGAAAATTGTGTTGGCGTAGTAGCAAAAATCCTGTATGACATTACAACGGTCAATTTATGGCATTTTATTGTATGTACTAAAGTACTAGATGAAACTTTAAAATTAAAATGTCAAAGGTTAAATTTAACAATTTAAAAGGTTGGATTGAAGAAAAAGTGAGATTAGAAGTAAAGAATCATGTGAGAATTCAGCTTTGATACACACCCATGCACTAACTGTTTTGTAACGACTTTAGCTAGTATTGTGGGCAGGTTGCTGAATGTGCCTCAGTGTGACTGCAGTAGGTGCTAATAGGCTATATACTATGATGGGTGTCCATACCACATCACCTGGGTGTTGTAAAGTGATATGCTATATATGCGTGGTTACTAGTCCTTCATAGTATAAGGTCTTTCAAGAAAAAAGTAAAACTATAAGGTCTCATGTCTAAAGTGGACAATATCTTACTAGGCTAGATAAGGACATGACATGTCTAATTTTTTAAACTAATTTAATAATGGATTCATGTTGGATTCAGGTAGAAGACATGAAGAATCCTGAAAGGGCTAGATTTCACTAAATTAAGAAAAAATTGTCTTTCAAACATTCAAAGAAGCATGAAAAAGGTAATTTCAACATAATGTACCTTTTTTGTTGTCGTGTTCATTTTCTTTAGGTGACAAGCATGTCAACCAACATTGTTTTTCATGTTGCATTCTTTCAAATATATATAATATAGGGGAATGGTTTTTGAATCCTCAAATATATACCAATTTAAAGATTGGATGGTTAAGATGTTGGATATTTTTCAGCGTTTGAGAGTATAAGATGCCTTTTGAAATACCTGGGGGTTGATGGTGTCCTCAGCACGGATTCCAATTACATATGTACATTTTCAAATTTCTTATTCTAAAGCAAACCGGAAGAACATAAAGTTACCAAACGCCACCTACATAAATTTCTAAAAGGCACTAAGCACCCAATAGGAAGTAGAAATTTAGATACTAATGCCAACCAACAAAGTTACCACACAAACTACCAATTTCATTAGGAAATAGCAAACTCCAAAGCTCCAAACCATGCCTAAAGTACAAACTAGACAAGTAAATAGACAAATGTACTGAACAAGTAGAAACAAGTTATTAGAGATTAGGCCGAGCTTACCAAAAGAAAATAGTGCCATTTTTTGTATCGGTAATAAATCCATCGAAGAGGAACAAAGATGAAGTAGAACAAACAATATACATAGCGGATATCCTGTGGCCCTGGTTAACAACAAAATCGCGAATAAATAGAACGCGTTAATAAACATTGACAACAGTTTAATGATGCGAAATAGTGATTGATTCTGCAGTCAGACTAATGTACTCACTTGCACCCAAAATAAAGCAAAATGACCCAAATGCAAGAACTCCCAAAAAATGTGTCACCTGTAAACAACAACAAAAAAATTATTCAATACAAATTTGAACGACATACCTCAAATGACACAATAAGTATTGAATAACATCGGAAAAAGAAATGATACATGCAGAAAGTAACCACAATGTAATTGGGCTTGTCTGTTGAATGAACATATTTAATCGAACAGTTTCATTATACGACAGCATGATGAATAGCAAATTTGACCGTTTAAACTAAAAATTGAACTTGCCTGCCCAAATTAAGAATCATGTTTTGACTTTCGACATTTTCACATCCTGATAAAAATACTAATTTCAACATAATAGATGGCTAAAACCAAAACTTATCAACTATATTTAGTCCATTATGATAAAAAAAACACGACTAGTGATTTGGGTTCATCCTAAAAAAGAAAATGTAACTTTTTGTTGAGAATTTAAATTAAATCCCACATTAGGAAATTGGGTCCTCCAAAAGCCATGTGTAAGAATAAGGAGTTACTCCACTCATTGCCAATTAATTTTGAGTTGAATGCTCCAAATTCTATTACTTTTAATTTAGGCAATCTTAAAAAAGAAAACGTGACCTTCAATTTTGGGAACAAACGTACCTACCGCGAAACTTCACATAATATTCATGTATTATATAGTTTCAAGCATCTTCTAAATTGCATTACTTGATTTTTTAAGAACTAAGTTAAATTTGTAACTTGTTAGTATTCATTAATTCTTGCAATAAACTGAAATAAATAACCCAATCTAAATTGAGGTTAACCCATATAGAGTTAACAGCTTATTGCGTAAGTGTCTGTTCAGTTTGGTTGTCCCTCAAATTATAAATTACATATACAATTTACAATATATCAATTTACGATTTTTTACATTATTTATCCTAAATATGAAAACTCAAACTAAGCTATTTTATAAAAAACTTAGAAAATTTACAGTAGTGCTTATCTTTAATCATGAAGGTAACTTTGTAATTTTCTTACAAATATCAAAGTCAATATATACTTGTTGATGTCCTGGCACAAGCACTGTGAAGGATAATTTCATAACTTATCATATAATAAAAGATATATATATATATATATATATTTATTAGATTGTAATATAATTGGCACAATTCTTTATCTATTTATATATTTTTAAGATTCAAAAACTATAGCGGATACCTTGTTGATGAAACGTTCATGCTCTTCGGCCTGTTTAGCAATCTTAAGAGCTTGTTTGGACAATATCTCCTTCGTTTTCTCCTTCGTTTGTGCCACTTTCTATCGTAACAAAAAAAATTCAAAACTATCAAAAACCGCTAACAAATTAAAATTTTGAAAGACAATACAATCATCATCGTATCATAATATAATATATATACTTTGGTTCGATCTTTCATCCTTTTCTTCAAGTTCCCAAATGAATGGCCGTATAAATCTTCTGTTGTTTCCTCATTGATCGACATTATTGTCAACCCAAGATATATATATATATACAGAGAGAGAGAATTGAAAAATGTTTGAGAGAAAAAGGGCTTTTTGGCTTGGGAATTAAAAGATTTCTCCCTCTCTCTCCTCCCACAAATGACGAATGATCCTCTATAAAAAATCCTCATTCTATCTTTTTCACTTCTATAAGGGGTGAAAAGTAAAAACCAAGCAAAAATATAAATGGTAATGGCAGACATTCGTCTATTTTTTAAGGGAACACTAATTATACGCTAAAATATTTGGTAATATTTTATTTTATTTGTTATGTTTTATTGCATGGAGTATGTATGCATTTATTCGATGTATATGAGTTGATCCATTATTTAATAACAAAAGAATACATTGAGTTGGTGCAATAGTATCAACATTAAATATGTACATGTTTACTCGGTACTACTATGTTGAGCCAATGTTAAAATGTTAGAGAGTGTTTTGATGGGTGTAATGATCACTGCCCTATTTTTTTTATTATAACTTTTAAGTCGCACACCAATCTCATAAATAATAAGATAAAGAAAACGAGAAGATTTAGGGATGCTTTTCTCCGTCCAACATCTTTTGTTCATGTTCATTCTTTTGGGGGTGAAATCTTTTATTCCTACAAACTCTGTACGCAAATAAATATTATTTTTTTATACTCTTTGGACGAAAATAATTGCACTTTTAAAAGTATAAAAAGCTGTATTTAGAATAAGAAAAAGGTATTCTTATTACCACTCTAAAAATTAAATATCATGATTTTGCACTTTAAAATGATCTTCAGGGACACTTTTTCTCACATTTTTGGAGACTCTTTATTTACGCTAGTAATGTATTTTGGAGTGCAAAATGATTTGTGTGCACTGCCAATAGAGATACCCTAAAAAAATGTCATACAATTTTTTAGCATCAAAAAATATGTAATCAAAGGAAATATTAAAAAACTAAAATCTAATAATCCCACTGAATAGAGATAAAAATAAAAATAAAAATAAAATAATCTCACCAGATATTCTAAATTCAGTCTTCTCAAAAAAATTTAAATTACTATGCACTTTCTTAACACAAAATCATATAACTAATCTATTACTATTAAGTAAAACGCCCTCCTGGGGCTCCATTATTCGCCACGTGGAATACATCAACTTGAAATTCACTCTCTCCCGTTTTTTACGTGTCGGTTTACAAACCGTCTTCTATCACGCGTCTTTTTTCTCTTTCCCATCTTTTCTTCCCACATAAAACACACGTGATTCTTTTTTTACTCCATTATCTCTAGGGTTTTTTACTTACCTTTCTTTCTCTCCCCCTTTCATCCGCACTTCATCCTTACCAAAATGAGGGCATCTTCGTAAGACTTCTAACTGTAATAAAGTGACATCTCCAAATGAACCCGTCTTTTCTAACCTTCCAATTTCTACCATTGATGGACGCACAGCCAACCGTCTCTTGTAATATCCCGTGTTCTTTTTTCCGTGTTGACCTTCTTTTAAGCCCGGTTAAGGCTTAATTTTTGTTAAAGCGCAAGCATTGGGTTTCGAGCCCTTCCTACTCAACCCAATACCTCTAGCATGTGATGTTAGGTATATTAAGTTTGAGAGAGCAATCGTTACGTTATTCAGGTGGTTCGGGTTGAAACTGAGGCGTAAGTTGCGTGTTTCGACTCTTCGCGATTTGTCGATTTTTGGCCAACTTTGAGAGGTCATAACTTCTTCATCTGATATCCAAACGACTCCCTATTTATGGCCAAATCTTCATTTATTTCTCCTATACAACTTTCGTGCTTAGGCCGAGTAGTTATTTAACCATTTCGAGGTCCATTTTGAGCTCAAAAAGTTGGTTATTGGTGTAGTGACTACCATGATCGATCATGGTTCGCCTGGAAGTCGGTTTTGACGATATTTAACCCGTTTTACACCCCAAACTCCCCATTTTCGAGCACCAACCATAAGGGGAGTGAGAGAGAGAGTCTTAAGGGAGCTCTAGAAAGACAAGAGATTATACGCATCTCTCATCCCTCGTCCAAGATTTGAGCCTCAAATCGCCTCAACCTTCATTATTCATCGTCTTCACCTTCATCTTCGCACATTGAGCTTGAAGCAAGCTAGGGTTTTGGCGATATGACGTTTACGCTTGCTCAACTCCTCAATTTTGCTTTTCTAAGGTGGGAACAATACTATAAAACTTATTTTTCCAAATTATTATTTGTTGCACTAGGGTTTTCTATATGCATTGGGGGATTTTTCTTAAAAGCCCTAGGTTATGATGCGCATAAGGGTTGGGCTAGAAAAGGCTTCGATTAATGGTTGGTTTTGATAGAATATGACACTAATTGCATGATTTAACATCTATATCTATGTTTTAGTTTATATACTCAAAGATTCATCACAAACCCATTTGTAATTGCATGTTCAACATAGGAATTTGGGGGGTTTGTGGATTTAAGCTTGTGTATTGAGTAATTGATGATCATAGGTGATGAATACATGTAGATAAGACTTTAGACGAGAGTATTGAACCCTCCCCTTGGGAATTGCATTTGGGAGCCATTGAGGCAGAGTTATGTATAGTAGCTTGTACTTCGAAAGCCCGGTGTAGACACTACCCATAGTAGTGATGATCATATAACCTCAATACAATCTTGAAACGCTAGACCCATGCTTGATTAGGTTAATAGTTATTTAACCATAGTTGTGAGAGGTTGGTTTTTACCATAATTATTTCGATTAGGCGAAGAATCTAGGAACGAATGTTAGACACTATAGAATAACTTGAGAATGGACAACTTACACAGCTTTGATCCTATACAACATAAACATTATAAGATGTAGGATGTTGACAATGAACCAATTGGCTATTGTGTGAATATTGACGAGACGGCAAGTTATGAAATATAAGCATGGAAATGACGCTTGTGATGGCGATAAATGTTGAATGAATGATGATTATTATGTGATTATATATATGTTGATAGCCATACGTGTGATGGATGATTTGATAATTTTATACATTGTTAAGTGAGGAATCGATATATTCCTGTTGTTACGATCATACGTATAGGCTGTATATGATGAACCGAGCACCGGGTAGCTTCTGCGTGGCTCAAAGTCGGGCCACCTATTGCCGCCCATGGGTGAAAATCCTTAAACCGTGCACGAAAAAAATGAAGTCGGTGATTCCGCCGGTGGTTGTGGTTGCCCACAAAAGAGAGCCCACTTTATGTATGTTGCCTTCCTACAGGACTATGTGTTATGGGTTAAATGAGTTTCGCTGGTAGCGGAGCAGGTCCCGTGTGCCACTATTTTCCCAGTGGTGAGTTTCCTGGGAAGTAGTTGGGATACTAATGGTTATTACCCTGTTAGGATATCACTTGGTGTAGTTCTTTCCAAAGTGTCGAGTGTTCGTATGAGGTGTTTTCTTCGTTAACTATTCGGAGTGTCATTCCCAGAAAAATGTCTTGAAGGTTATCTCTAAATGACTTACTTGGAGAACCAAGTCCCTGAGCCACTCCCCACTCGGAGGAGACATGGATAAAAGCATTGGACCCTTCAGGATCCATTATTTTAGGCCTAGACTGATCGCGAGGTGAAACTGATGCATTATGTTGAAGACATGATACGAGAGTTGTTATGAGATTGTTGATTATATTGTTATCATTATTGTATCATATCATGTCTTGTATTGATTTGTGTATGTTGCTTCGGCTATGACATAAGTGATGTAGGGATGTAGGCGAACACTACTAGACAAACAGGGTACACATATAGAACTGTCGAGCCTTTCATAATGTATTAATATATAAAGTGGAAATATATGATAACTATGAACCTTAGATATATAATATGGGCATGGGAGTAAGTGTGGTTCACGAGACTTGATAGCCGGGTCATAATGAACCTAAAACACTAATAATTGAAGGGGAAATCATAACTAACGAGATAGTTTACTGAGAGAACGCCGTAATATAACGCTTAGACGAATGATCTTGAGCCAAAGCCTATTAGCTGGCCAAGTATAGGATTCATAATGAATTAAAATTAAAGTGGAAACAACAAATTCTTGGCCTATTGTTATTGACTTTTGATGTAAGCACGGGTAGCCGATACAAGTTGTAGAATTGATCCACTAAGGTGTGACGAACCTTAGGCAGCTAGCGTCAGAATGAGATGACGTTAGACTGTCGATTCCTTAGTAATGTGGGAACACGTGAGAGGTTCACTTATGGGATATTTACGAATGTGATCGATTAGTTGGGTAATTAGTATCCGGTGGCTAGAATAGGAATCTTAGTGGGGTTTGCATGCACGGCTGTGTGGGTTGCATTGGTTTGCACAATCTTCGAACTATTATTTTAAAGTAAAGCACTTACTTTCTATATAAACCTGCACGTGCGTGTGTTTGCAATGTGTATTCTCTATACAAAACATATATAGTTCTCACTGAGCCCGGATTTGGCTCATCCCGTTTTCTAACTGTGAGAATCCGCAAATGCGACCTCCCGGGTCTCGTCCTCGTTCGTGGTGGTCTGAAACGTCGGAAAGGATCCCGTCGTTCCATTTGCTTGGAGTTTGTTTTGATAATTCATATCGGGTGTCCCTACGTTTATTCTAGATGCAAAGGGGTTCGTTTAGAGTCGCCAGTACGTTTTACGAGAAAACGGACAAAAAGGTTGTGTAAGGGGGAAGGCTATAGACAAGCCTTTCTTTACACGTTTGTCTGCGAAACCAGGATTCTATAGGGTTCGGGAACTATATTACGGTTTGGGAAGGTGTTAAGCACCCATTCCGCCCTTTCGGTCTCTAGTGGACTTATATATTTATTCTATGTTGAAAAACTTGGATGCTTTTACCGATAGTCTACTACTTTCTAAAAGAAAACCCTAATTCTCGAGAAAAACGGGAAAAAAGGGGTGAAAACCTTTGTATTTCGAGATCCGATGTTTTTATAATTTAGAAGATGTAAATGACAAATGACAAAAACCTTTTATTTTGAAAGAGTATTTCGTATTATTTCCTCAGATAATGACGGTTTTCTCGAGTTGTGATTATTTTGGAAAAGTTCGGATCTTTATGTCGGGACTCATTCAATATGGAATTAGAACTCTTTGAAGAGAGTTTATCAGACACATCGCAGTCTATGAAAAAGACAGGATGTGTGGATTTTAATTCCTAGATAAGTCTTTTATCGGTCCGGGGTTTGAAAACAGGGTTTATCCGGACGATAATGTACTTACTCTTCTGGTTTTGAAAGTAGTTTTATCAGGGTCTTTTTGTGTCGAAAACGATAGACTATTTGTAACTTGACAATAAGTTTATTCAAATAAAATGTGGACAGAATAATAGAAGTAAAACAAGTACACAGATATCTAATTTTAAATACTAGAAGGGACTTTCTTTACCTTCCCGACGAGAATAATAATAGGAAAGAAAATATAATACGGCAGAGGGATCTCTGGCGATAATAATCTTCTCTTTCTTCAGATATTTCTGAGAAATCGATTCCAGAGACGGGACACGTCGAGTGTCGAGGATAGATTCGATAATTCTTCAGAAATAAGATAATAGTAGAAAAATGCTTGATAAAAATCAGATCTAAAGCTCCAAATTCTCAGATTCCAATTGCTGCCCCTGAACCCTTGGGGGTGTTGGCCTATTTATACTGCTCGGGAGAGATTGTCGCGCGACATTTCCCTAAAAAAGGCAAATGTCGCGCGACACTGTGATATGTCGCGCGACATGTGCCCAATGTTGCGCGACAAACGGCTGAAGTGATGGTTCTGACAGACTGATGTGTCAGAAAGTGGATGGTCTGGTGCAGAGGGGGATTGTCGCGCGACATAGTGGGATTGTCGCGCGACCTATTAGGGATTGTCGCGCGACAATGTGACATGTCGTGCGACAATCTCTCTAAAAAACAAGTTTGTTGCCCGACAAACCCTCCTAGTGTAGTTTAGGGTCCTCGGGTGGGTCCCGGACCCAAAATAGTAGTTCTCGAAGGTCGTTAGGGTTCTTGCGGGGGTCACGGATCGGGGTGTCTACAGACCCTCTCGACTCAAGCTTCTTGCTTGCAAGGAATTGAGGCGACTGGAAGAGACCTTGATCCATGGCTCCCGCATGAACTCTAAAGAAGTGTTTATGCAAAAAGTGCTTGTGAGTGCCTCCGGGGAGGGCTTCGTGTTTGGTTTTTCCTCCGGAGAGGGCTTTTGTTACCTCATTGCCTCTCTCGAGGGCTTTGACTTGCTCCACTTGCCTCAGATGGGAGGACTACCGTTCGTGCCTCTCTGGGAGGGCTTCGCCTCAGGTGGGAGGACTACCGTTCGTGCCTCTCTGGGAGGGCTTCTAGATCTGTAAGAAGAAGGAAAAAATGCCTCTGGGAGGACTTTCATGAGTAACTTTTGCCTCTGGAGAGGGCTTGTGATGCTGCCTCTGAAGAGGGCTTGTGTTTGTGTTTTTGTAAAATTTAATTTGTCTCTCTTTAGGCTGCTAGAGTGAGAGAGAAAAGTTTTCGTGAGGGTGAAAAGAGCTCCTCGAGGTCTAATCTTATCCGAATGTCCGCTTTCCTGTATATTTCTTGAATTTTGTCCTCATGTTTTTCTCGAGTGAGGATACTTATCTCAGAAAGCAGTCTTTGATTTTCTTTGCTTTCCGCAGCGTGATGATTCGAGGGTTTTCCAAACCATCTCTTCTGTATCGTGCTGAAAAGAAAATTTGTTTGAAAGTCCAATATCTGATCTCTGTTCTCTGTTCTTTTCTCAGTTTCTCTTTTTGGCGGGCCCAACATCGTTTTCTGTTTTTCGATGCCCTTATTTCTCCCTCTTTTGGGAAAGACTTTTCCTAGCCTTCTCTGTTTTTGACCAGGAGTCTTTTCATCCCTTTGTCGTGGTCAGGAGCCTTACTCACCCAAAACGAAGCCCTGAGCCGGTTTGGCCTAGCTGTCACTTTTGGTGTGGCTCTCCCTGCCACTCTGCATTTCTGTTTCTCTCGCTTGCTTTGGGTTTTTATGCGGGTTTCTTATCTTTTCTACTCTTTCAATTTTTTCTATTCCCGTCTTATCTCGCTATTCTGCTTTGATAGTTTCGGTCCTTCTGTGAGATCAGAGATTACTTTTAATCGTGGCATTCTGTTCTCGCTTTTTTTCGGAGAGATGATTTGGAAATTTTCTCTTTGAAATCTTTATTATGGGTGTGCGGTTTTAGCAATTTTTTCGAAAACTGCTCCTCGAAAGTCCTCCTGTAGGAGATAAAAATGAGAAAAGAGGTCAAAAAATCAGGGGAGAGAGGTGATTGTCGCGCGACACTTCGGTGGCTAGGCTCTTTGTCGCGGGACAATGTGGCCATTTGTCGCGCGACAAACTGCCCCACTATATAAGCCTCCTGCTGAGCTCATTCCACCTCATTCTCTCCCTTCTCTTTCTCTCTCTAGCTCTCCTTCTCTCTTCTTTTCTTCTCTCCCAAGCGCGGAAGCTCTGCCGTGTTTTTGACTTTTCCGACCTTTTCACATATATTCTACCTATACCGATGGACCCTGCTCATCTCGACCGATTGGAGGGTGACCAGGAGGAGGTCACTTTTACTGACGCTCAGGGCGTTCTCCGCTGCAGCCCTCATCACGACGACTGGGCGGACTTGGACTGGTATGATGAGGATGGGATAGACCGCGGTCGGGCGGTGGTCTATCGGGATGCTATCCGAGCTGCTCCGGTCCCGGATGTCCCGTGGCTTTTGATGGAGCCTGTCTCTCACGAGATTCTTCGTCGATCTCTGGTATGTCTTCTTTCGTGCATTTATCTGTTCTGCTTCTTGTCGTTTCCTGTATTCGTTTTAGATAATGTTAGTATGCATGTCTGCCTAGGAATAACGCCCGATTTTAGCGAACACATACTTTTACCTGTGATACCTCTTGTTTTTAGGAAAAATACATAATCTACCCCTACAACCCTATAACTCTCATACTTACACCAAAGTACCCTCAGGTTTGGAAAATTACATAATTTACCCCTATAGCCCTATAACTCTCAAAATTACACCAAAGTACCCTCAGGTTTGGAAAATTACATAATTTTTACCCTTATAACCCTATAACTCTCATAATTACACCAAAGTACCCTCAGGTTTGGAAAATTACATAATTTATCCTTATAACCCTATAACTCTCATAATTACACCAAAGTACCCTCAGGTTTGGGAAATTACATAATTTACCTTTATAGCCCCATAACTCTCATAATTACACCAAAGTACCCTCAGGTTTGGAAAATTACATAATTTACCCCTATAGCCCTATAATGTGACGCCCTGAGTGATGAGTACTCCCTTGTGTGGAGGAATGGTAGCTCGAGCGATGAGTACTCCCTTGTGTGGAGGAATGGTAGCTCAAAGGGGGCATCCCACACCGGAAGTTGGGGGATCCTTGGAGACCCATATAAGTAAGATATGGTCGCTAATTAAGTACGAGGCCTTTTGGGTAGCTCACTGGCTTCGGATCCCATGAGAACTCCGAAGTTAAGCGTGCTTGGACCAGAGCAATCCAGGGATGGGTGACCCCCTGGGAAGCTGGTCGTGAACTCCCAGAAACAAAGCCGTGAGGGTAGATGTCCTGGGGCTGAGGCCTGTCTAGGACGCTACCCAGAGCGGACAATATCGTACTGAGGTGCGACCGGGTCGTTACAAATGGTATCAGAGCGGACCCCACAGAGTACGGTGTGTCGACGAGGACGTCGATTCCCTTGGGGGGAAGGATGTGACGCCCTGAGTGATGAGTACTCCCTTGTGTGGAGGAATGGTAGCTCGAGCGATGAGTACTCCCTTGTGTGGAGGAATGGTAGCTCAAAGGGGGCATCCCACACCGGAAGTTGGGGGATCCTTGGAGACCCATATAAGTAAGATATGGTCGCTAATTAAGTACGAGGCCTTTTGGGTAGCTCACTGGCTTCGGATCCCATGAGAACTCCGAAGTTAAGCGTGCTTGGACCAGAGCAATTCAGGGATGGGTGACCCCCTGGGAAGCTGGTCGTGAGCTCCCAGAAACAAAGCCGTGAGGGTAGATGTCCTGGGGCTGAGGCCTGTCTAGGACGCTACCCAGAGCGGACAATATCGTACTGAGGTGCGACCGGGTCGTTACATATAACCCTCATAATTACACCAAAGTACCCTCAAGTTTGGAAAATTACATAATTTACCTTTATAACCCCAAATCTCTCATAATTACGCCAAAGTACCCTCAGGTTTGAAAAATTACATAATTTACCTTTATAACCCCAAATCTCTCATAATTACGCCAAAGTACCCTCAGGTTTGGAAAATTACATAATTTACCTTTATAACCCCAAATCTCTCATAATTACGCCAAAGTACCCTCAGGTTTGGAAAATTACATAATTTACCTTTATAACCCCAAATCTCTCATAATTACGCCAAAGTACCCTCAGGTTTGGAAAATTACATAATTTACCCCTATAGCCCTATAACCCCCATAATTATACCAAAGTACCCTCAGGTTTGGAAAATTACATAATTTACCCCTATAGCCCTATAACCCCCATAATTATACCAAAGTACCCTCAGGTTTGAGAAATTACATAATTTACCCCTATAGCTCTATAACTCTCATAATTACACCAAAGTACCCTCAAGTTTTGAAAATTACATAATTTACCCCTATAGCTCTATAACTCTCATAATTACACCAAAGTACCCTCAGGTTTTGAAAATTACATAATTTACCCCTGTAGCTCTATAACTCTCATAATTACACCAAAGTACCCTCAGGTTTTGAAAATTACATAATTTACCCCAATAACCCCGTATTCGTTCTCTTGTCTGCAGTGGGTTGGCCGGGGTTGGGGTTCTCCCAACACTATATCTTCGGAGTGGCGACGGGCATCGGCCCCTGTCCAGGAGTTGATTCTTGCGACTCCTTTTGGCTCCCTCTTTGACGCCCTCCCAGAGCGGGTTTCTAGGGCGGCAGTTTTGGTGTCGGCACTGGCTTGCCATTGGTGGGATACTACTCATACCTTCCATTGGAGCTGGGGTGAGATGACGATGACACCCCTCGATCTTTTTGCTCTGACCGGGATTCCTTCAGGGGGGTCCCCATTCAGATCGATGTCCTTTTGCGTCTGACGGCAGAGGGTATTGTTAGTGCGCTTGGATGGTTCCCGGAGCGACGGAGTTCCGGTGATGCGATTCCTCGAGGCATCTTGGTTACCCGGCTAGCCACAGAGAGAGCTTGGCTAGTTGCTTCAGGGGTTCCTATGACCCGTCAGGAGGCGCGCCAGTATGCCCGCGTCCTTCTTCTACTGACACTCCATGATTTATTCGAGGCTCGTGGTGGGGACACGGCTCATCTTTGGTGGTTGCCCTATCTTCGGGACTTCAGCCTCATGTTTGACTATGACTGGGGAGGCTTCATTCTTGCAGTCCTCTATGATGCCATGGACCAGGTCTCTCGCCATTTAGCCCTGAACCTCAAGGGCTTTTCTCTGCTGTGGGAGATATATACTTTTAGTCTTTGCTTCAGTTCTTTACATATTACCTGTTGATCATTGATGATTTCTTTTATCTTTCCTTTTCAGAGCTGGTTTGTTGCTTATACCCGCCTGGGTCGCGCCTAGGTGGATCTCCTCGTTGAGAACGAGGACCAGTTCCCTTTTCTCTGCCGATTCATTGCGGGGAACTACAGGGCTCCCTATGTATATCGGACTCGGGAGACCGGAGCTGCTGCTGTCCATGATCTGCGGGAGGAGCAGGTAAAATATTTTAGTTGTCTTGCTTTTCAATAGTTAGATAGAATATATAAATGATTGAGAATAAAAAACTTGTTCCCCTTTCAGGTTGAGTGGGCCCCTTGGGGTGATCTGAGTCCCCATTATGGGTATGGCCGCGCCCTGACCGCCTCGAGGACTAGGCGGCTTATCCGGGATGAGTACGGCCTTCTCTTCTACTTGGGCGAGAGGGTCATTCGCCAGCACACGCCGTCCTAGTGGCCTCGTGTTCCATTATTCCCTCCTGTTCTAATGAGGCGGATGGGCGAGATCGATCCGGTGACGGTGCAGGCCTTGGTCGACGGACTCGGCTTCCAGACGTTCGTCGAGGAGGGAGACTACCCCGTTTTTGCTGCCCGTTATCTGATGAAGGAGCCGAAGGGGACTCGGGGACGGGTCTTCTATGAGAGGTACCGGGCATTGGGAGGTGATCCCAACTACATTCGGGGACAGACCCATTTAGCTAGGGCGGTTCCGGGTCACTTGCCACCTGTCCCCGATCAAAGGGACAACATTTCGGATTCTGAGGACGAGGATCCTGAGGGAGAGAGGGACGTTCCTGCTGCGGCTGAGGGCGGTGGTCGGCCAGAGGGCAAGGGAGGTGATGCGACAGCTGTTCCGGAGCCATCTCCTCAGGCGACACCTGTGAGGGAGCAGCGTGCTGAGGGCTTCGAGTTTCCTACTGGCCCTTCTGTGTTTCCGGGGGTCCTTTTTGCTGCTGCTGAGGCTGCTGAGGGGAGAGCGGGATTGTCTGAGAGGTCCTGGGAGCCTGCGGACTTTGGGGCAGATTATGAGCAGTTCGGGCGGACTCCTCCAGCTGCGGTGGCTACTCCTTCTAGTGGGGTACCTCCTTTGGGGGCGACGACCATAGTGGATCCTCCGGGGGTCCGTACCTACGCCACGTTGACTCCTCTTCCGGTGACTGTCATGGGTCCTCCTTCCCGATCTCCAGGTTTCGGGGGTTCTTCATCCCGGCCTCCCTTGTTCCCGATCCGTGAGGAGGGCGGGTCCACTTCTGCTGGTGTTCCGGCGGGGTTGTCTACTCCGTGAGTAGATCTACCCCCACTTCCCAGGGACATCTCTTACGTTGGCGCTGGATTACGTCGATATCCCGTCCCGGAGTACCCTCTTCCTGAGGCTACTTTTGACTATCTGGGTGGTCGCCCTGATGACGAGGTACTTTCTTCAACTTCTATTGATACCTTTACATCTATATCTATCTATTTTAACTGTGCTGATTCCTTTATCTTATGTCTTTTACAGCGGGTGAGTGTATGGGTGGCAGACCTACGGGCTTGGCACGCCCAGTATCTTTACAGCTGGAACCTGCTCCAGTACGTCGGTCGAGACCCTCCGGCCTACATGCGCGATTATCAGAGGGCTATCGACGTCTCCTTACGGCCGGACGACCCCCTGACCTCCTCTCATGCTCGGTCGGAGTCTAGGCGGAGTAGCAGTCGGACTTTTAGGCGATCCCGATCTTCGGTGATCCGTCCGACGGCACCGGTTCAGTCTACGGGTCCTTCCCAGGCGGCAGCTCCTCCTGCTCCCAGCGTCCCAGTCGTTGATCTTACTCCCGAGGAAGGCTCGGGTGATAGCGGGAGCGTGTCAAAACGCGCCCGAGTAGATTAGTTTTCCTTTTCTGCATTTTAGTGTTAGTTTGGACAGATATGTATTTATTTTAGACGGATTTTTTAGTCTTTAAAAACTGTTCTTTTGTTGGATTTATAAAATATCTTTTGTGTCTGTTTATACTCTTATTCTCTGTCTGTGAAAGATACATATATAAGAGTCAACATTTTTTAGAAGCTATACCTTGTAGCGTAGTGATATTTATGTTTCCTGCAAAAGAGAACAAAGTGAGAACAAGAAAGCATCCAGAAGTGATTCTTTTGGCAAAGATGACTATTATGTATAAGGAAAACAAAAGTAGGGTGCCCCTAGATGGGTTTGTCGTGCGACAATCCCTTCTGGACATGGGTTTGTCGCGCGACACTTCCCCTTGAAAGTGGATTTGTCGCGCGACACTTCCCCTTGGAAGTGGATTTGTCGCGCGACAAACAGGTACAGGGCACTCCTTTTTGCTATAAATACACCCATCTTCCTTCCTTCATCTCCACACCTCTCCCAAAATGTCTTCCTATCGTACAAACTCTGATTTTTCTTTCATTAATGCTCGGGATGCTTTGGTATCTTCTGAAAACGGCTTGAACTTCGGTGCATTCAGTCCTTTGGCGGGCTGGCGTCATCGCCCTGTAGATTTTTCCTTTTTGTTAGGCGCTTTGCATTTTTGGAGCCCTGTGGATCACCTTTTCCGTTTTGGGCTTGACGAGCTCTGCCCGACTTATGAGGAGTTTTCCTGGCTGCTACGTTCTGACGTCTGTCTCCCGTTGGCAGTCCCCATAGAAGAAATCGGTCCTCGAGATATGTTGATTGCTCTGTTAGCCATTCCCCCAGCGGCCTGTGATGGTTTTATTGTCGACGGGCTCCTTGACCTCTACAAAATGGTGAGGTTTTTTCATCGTTATGAAGATAGAGACTCTTACAGTGTGGGGCGTACTGCGGCGGCCTTGATCTGTCTTGTCTCTGATATGCTGCTGGTGACAGGTTCTTCCCGTGTGGATCCGACTATCTTGAGTTTGATCTATCATGCTAGAAATGGAGAGTCCATAGTGCCCATTGTTCTCGCAGAGACTTTGAATGGCCTGGATGATATTCAAAGGGGGGCTTCACCCTTCTTTAGGGGAAGTCCGCGTTTGCTATATATGTGGCTCTTGGAGCGTTTCCGATCGGTGGGCTTCAACGGGGTTCGGCTCGACAATCCGACTCATTTCTTCCATCGTCCTCTCTTTGGTGCTTTGACCATGTCTTCCTCTGATTGGACGGTGTAGTTTTCGGAGAACTTTCGTTCCATACGGTGGAACATTCCTTGGTGGAAGTTGAGGGCGATGGTGCTTAGTACCGGGGGACAGAATTATGTCCGGCTCCGTGGGCTCTGGTTTACCTTCTTTTATCTCCCAGGTCGTCTTCTTCGGCAGTTCAACGTTCCTCAGGATATTTCTCTTGGCCTGAACAACTTCTCCTCTGAGTCTAAATTTGTGACCCAGCATGTCTCCCTATCAGTAGAGAGGATATGGCGTGCTCGGTTGACTCGGCAGTTTAACTATGCTCGTTTCGGTATTTCCAGGCCCCTCCGGGCTGACATCATCCGTTCTTGCTGGCAATCTCTAGAAGGAGAGCTGATTGATGACCCCTTTCAAATGGAGTGGTTCCGATTCATGGATTCTGAGCCTACAGAGGATGGCATTGTCTTTGCGTACCAGATTCTGGACGAGGCTCGTATTGATTTGGCCGCTGAGGACCCAGTGTGGCCAACCCCCTAGGGATTAGTTTCTTCTTGTATGCTGTACTTCCTTTGTAATTTTCGGTGTTCTGAACCACCTTTTTAATAACATATGAAGGGACTTTTTATGAGAAATAAATTTCTTTACAAAGCTTTAAACCGGGCCTGAAGTCACTTCTCAGGTTGCCTACGTTCCCCCTTTTTGATTTTTCCAAGATACAATATTCGAGTTGGGGCTCAGGTTTACGTAGTTCTTATACATGTTGTGCCTATTGATAATACTTCTTTAGTCGGTCCATGTTGACTGGTGAATGTAGTAACTGCCCGTCTAAGTCAGTGAGTATAGCGGCGCCCCCTGTATCGATTTTTTTGACGATATACGGCCCTGTCCACTTCTGCCCGAACTTACCCCTCGGATCTCTGGTTGGCTCTCGAATTTCTTTCAACACGATGTCATTTTCATTGATACCCCGAGTTTTCACTCTCTGGTTAAATGCTCGAGCGATTCTCTTCTGATACCCTTGATGGTGGTATGCTGCTTTCAATCTTTTCTCATCCAATAGGGCTAGCTCGTTATATCGTGCCTGGACCCACTCCAGTTCATTGACTTGATTCTCTAGCATTACTCTGAGGGAAGGGACCTCTAACTCAACAGGGAGGACTGCTTCCATCCCGTATGTCAGCGAGAACGGGGTTGCCCCGGTGGAGACCCTCTCGGTGGTGCGGTATCCCCACAATGCATATGGTAATTTCTCCGGCCAGTCCCGGCAGGTGTCGGTCATCTTGCTTAGGATATTCTTCAAATTCTTGTTGGCGGCTTCAACTGCCCCATTGGTTTGTGGTTTATATGGCGAAGATTTGTGTCGGGTGATACCGTATTCCTCCATGACTGTATTAGCTTCTCCTTCGAAGTGGGTGCCGTTATCTGAGATGATCTCGTGTGGGACCCCATATCGGCAGACAATATTCCTTTTGATGAATCGGGCAACTTTCCTGGCATCCAGGGTCTGGTAAGACTCGGCTTCCACCCATTTGGTGAAGTAGTCGATGGCTACTAGTATGAATTCATGGCCGTTGCTGGCTTTGGGCGAGATTTTCCCTATGACGTCGATTCCCCAAGCTGCGAAAGGCCAGGGAGCAGTCATGTTGTACAACTCTTTTGGAGGAAGCTTCTGGGATTTAGCATAGATTTGGCATTTGTGACAACGGCGTACATGGTCAGCACAGTCGGTTTGTAAGGTAGACCAGAAATACCCTTGCCTGATGATCTTGCGGGCAAGTGTATACCCGCTCATATGAGGTCCGCAATCGCCCCCATGTATCTGATCCATCATTCTAACCGATTCTTCTTCGGTGAGACATTGAAGATGAGTCCTGTTATAGTTCCTTTTATATAATCTTCCGGCACAGAGTATGAATCCTGATGCTAGTCTTCTGAGGGTGACCCGCGTTCTCTTGTTTGTTTCCTCGGGATACTGGTGGTTCTTCAGAAGGTTCCAGATGTCATAAAACCAAACGGTCGAGTCACCGTTTTTTTCAGTTTCTACCTCAAGGGTAATGCAGTGCGCGGGTCCTGATTTCTTTTGTACCGTGAGGGTTATTTCTTCCATCCCCTCCGGAATATCGATCATAGATGCCAGGGTTGCCAATGCGTCAGCAAAACTGTTCTGGGACCTGGGGATATAGTAAAACTCCACACGCTCGAACTTTCCTGCGACATCCTCTAGTCGGGCGAGGTAAGGGACTAATTTCTCATCTCTGATCTTCCATTCCTTCAGAACTTGGTGGACCACTAGTGCTGAATCTCCGTATACCTGTATTCTCTTTATACCCTTTTGAAGAGCGATCTCTAACCCGAGTATGCATGCTTCATATTCGGCCATGTTGTTGGTGCAGAAAAAGTCCAGACGATATGATACCGGGGAGTGAGTTTGGTCCGGAGAAACTAACAGGATGCCTATCCCGTTTCCGTTTCGATTAGCGGCCCCGTCAAAGTACAACTTCCAGTCTTCATCGATCTCGACGTTCATGATGGTTTCGTCCGGGAACTCGGCTTCTTCTAGCATGTCTCCTAATATCGGATTGTGGGCCAGGTAATCAGCTATGATCTTGCCTTTGACTGCCTTTTGGGTCATGTAGGTGATGTCGAATTCGGAGAGTAGAAACAACCATTTTGCCATTCGGTTCGAGAGAGCCGGTTTCTCGAAGAGGTATTTCAATGGATCGATCCGTGATGCCAGGATGACTGGGAAAACTAGCATATAGTGCCGTAGTTTCTGTGTTACCCAGACGAGAGCGGTACATGATTTCTCCAATGGTGTGTAGTTTATCTCAAACGGGGACAGCTTTTTGCTGAGGAAATAGATGGCCTGCTCCTTCCGGGTATCGGTCAGGTGCTGGGCTAGCATTGCTCCCGCAGCCGAATCAGTGACGGTTAGGTATAAGATTAGTGGCAGTCCGGTCTGGGGCGGGGCTAACACTGGGGGTTTGGAGAGGTATTCTTTGATTCTATCAAAAGCTTCTTGGCACTGGCCGTCCCACTCTCCTGGTGAAGATTTCCTCAGGAGTTTGAAGATGGGCTCGCAAGTTTGAGTGAGCTGAGAGATGAACCTACTGATGTACTGCAGATTACCCAAAAATCCTCGGACTTCTTTCTCGGTACGAGGTTTAGGCATGTCTTGGATAGCTTGAACTTTAGCGGGGTCCACCTCGATTCCCTTCTTACTGACGACATATCCCAGGAGTTTTCCTTTGGTTACCCCGAACACACATTTCTGCGGGTTGAGTCTCATCTGATATTGGCGGAGCCGATCAAAGAAGGCTCGCAAGGCTGGTACATGGCCTTTCCTCTCTTTTGACTTGATTATCATGTCGTCTACATACACCTCTACTTCTTTGTGAATCATGTCGTGAAAGATAGCCGTAGCTGCCCTCTGATACGTTGCCCCGGCGTTCTTTAGCCCAAATGGCATAATTGTGTAGCAGTATGTTCCCCACGGTGTGATGAATGTTGTTTTCTCTTGGTGATCTGGGTGCATCTTGATCTGGTTATATCCGGCAAAACCATCCACAAATGACTTCAGGGCGTGGTTGGCAGTATTATCTACTATTAAATCGATGTTGGGCAAGGGAAAATCGTCTTTTAGACAAGCTTTATTGAGATCCCGGTAATCCACACACATGCGGACTTTCCCATTAGCTTTTGGAACAGGCACGATGTTGGCTAACCACGAAGGGTATTCGATCACCCGTAAGAAACCCACACTTAATTGTTTCATCACCTCTTCTTTCACTTTTAAGGACCATTCTGGCGTAAGTTTCCTCAGCTTCTGCTTGACGGGCCTAAATTCTGGCTTGGTGTGTATCTCGTGCATGACTATCTGGCTGTTTAAACCTGGCATATCCGCATAAGACCAGGCGAAGACATCCACATACTCTTTCAGAGTTTGTGTGAATTCTTCTCTTTCTGTCTCACTTAGGCTTGCCCCAATGCGGACCTCTCTTCTTTCCTCCTCTGTTCCGAGGTTAATCACAAGAGTGTCTCCTTCCTCGCTTTGTATACGCTGCTCCTCCCGTTCAGGGTGTTCGTTCAATCTTTCCAATTCCATATAAGCAATTACAGAATGAAAAACAGAGTTTTCTTCATTGATAATAGATTTTACAGGTACGAGTTTAAAAAGTTCATTTAAGAGAAACTCCCTCTTACCCTCACTCTTATCTCTCACCCTTACAATTTCGCTCTTTTCCCCTTCCCTTTGGTAGTCTGGATCAGCGTATATCAAGTGTACAGGATCGTCTCTTGGCTCATCATCCCCCAGAGCCATGATGTCGAAGAGATCTCCGATCATTTCTTCCTCTTCGCCTTTCCTGTCTTCACTTTCTTCCTTCGGCCCGATTGTCAACTTGGTAGAGAAGCTGTGTACGGTGTTCTCCTTGATATAGAGGTCCTCTTCATAGAAGATTTTCCATCCAGGAAGGTTCTCTCCGTCGGTGTTTCTCCAAAGCTCCTGGAAGCCGCAAAAGGGGAAGTCCTCTCCTTCTTTGATAAAGAATCCGTTCAGAGAGCTGAAACTCGGATACTGATGCCCTCGGCCTCTTTTTTGTTGATCGTCCTCTTCAGTGTGTTGGTACCCCAAACCTTCCCTTTCGTACCTCGTTACTGGTTCCAAGGCTTGAAGTAGTCCTGGCTGTCCCATTCCCAGACCGGCTCCAGGCAAGTATTTCATCATTCTCAGCATATTCGTGATCTTGGTGCTGAGACCGGGGATATTGTCAGGGGGAAGATATTCGATTATCTGGGTGTTGAGAGTTTGTACTTGAGGCTCGTAAGAAAAGCCTTCCAACTGTATACTCTGACTCCCGATGCTTAAAACCGGAAATTCCAGGTCTGCCAAGGTCCTTTCAGGATCTCCTTGGATGGTGATTACGTTCCCCTCGAACGGTATCTTGATCTTCTGGTGTAAGGAGGAGGGGAGTGCTCCTATGTCGTGTAGCCATGCCCTTCCCAACAGTAGATTAAAACTGGAGGGGATGTCTATGATTTGAAAATCGGCTGGAAAGCTTCCGGGACCGACCATGAGATCAAGCTTCAGAGAACCCAGAACGGCCCTCCTGGTATTATCATAGGCCCTGACGGTTACGGCGGATGGTGAAAGCTCTGAATCCAAGATACCCAAGCATCTGGTAGTCTTCAGGGGGCAAACATTTATGGTCGACCCATTGTCGATGAGGACTTGTGGCAAGATCTTCCCTCGGGTTCGGACGGTGATGTGGAGAGCCAGGCTGTGTTTTCTCCCCAATGGAGACAAGTTTTCATCTGAAAATGACAGACTTCTTTGGACTGTGAGTGACCCGATCATGTTTGGCAGCTGTTCGGGCGTGGAGTCTGGCGATATGGCAGCCTCATCTAGGAGTTTAATGAAGGCGGTCCTGTGAGGTTTGGAGGCAACCAAGAGACCCCAAATGGTGATGTGTGCCTGGGTTTTCTTCAACTGTTCCAGTACTCGGTCTTCTCCTACTTCCTTAGGAGGTGGTGATTTCTCGGCATCCATCGGTGGTGGCTGGTATACCTTTCCTGAGTGGGTAATCTGTTGTATCCAAAGGGATGTTGGGTCTGATCCCTCCGAAGCTTCTGACGACTCTGGCTCTGCCGACCAACTGAAAGTCCCGGAGGAGGTTTCTGTCATACAGATTGTCTCCTTATGGGGGGGTCGGGGTTTCCATGGTTGTTTTTTCTTGTCTTGGGTCCATCCATATCCCAGCTTTCCCGGGATTGGTTTTGATTGTGAGTGGTTGCGAGATTCCCTGATTTGTCTTTCCTAAGCCCTGCCCAGGTAGGAAGTTCATCTTGGCCATCCATTGGTCAATTATTGGGTTGAGGCCTGGGGCAACTTGTGCTTTTGCTGGTAGAATAACGGGCGCCTTATAGGCTGGATCATCCCGAATGAGTCCTACGGGATCAAAGCCTTCATCAGTGGTCAATGCGTTAATTCCTGCAGGGGGAGCATGATTGGGGAGGGGGTTGTTGGTAACATTTGGCCCGCCGGGTGCGGGGATGGTTCCGGCTTCAATGAGGTCCTGGATTCGATGGCGGAGAGCTAAACAGCGTTCCGTGTCATGGCCTGCCGCTTGATGGTACGCACAGTTCTCATTCATTCTCCAAGTGTTGGGAATAGGGTTTGGTGGGGGGGCGTGGGTTGAGTGGAGTGACTAGTCCGGCTTTTTGGAGTAGTTCCAGGCTCTTAACCAGAGTAGTGGGGAGGGTGCAGAAATTTCTCCTTTTCTTGGCCTCGGTGTTTGAAGAGTCTCCCTGCGTAGGCCAATTCATTGGGGGGACTTGCGGTGACTGCTGGAATGGGTTTTGTTGATACGGGTACGAGCTTAGTTGGTTTACGGCTGGAGTGGCCGTCTTTCTTCCGGTGTAAGAGGCCTTTTTGGTATCCGTTTCCGCCTTTTTGGCCAATTCCTCCTCTACTTGTGACCCCATACTCAACAGGGCTCTGAAGTGTGGGAATACATGCTTTCCCATGCAGTTCAATACAGCTGGAGAAAAATTCTTCTGTTTGATTTCCAACTGCTCTTCTTCGTCGGGCCGTTTGGACATTTGGGATGCCATTTCCCTCCAGCGGGTGACAAAGTCGCTGAAGCTCTCTTTCTCGCCTTGCTTGGCCATCTCCAGGTGTTTACGGGTAATTTCCAAACTCTCGTTGGACCCGTACTTTGTCATGAACTCTTTGACGATATCTCCCCAAGTTTTTGTGTGGTGTTTCTCTAGATCGAAGAACCATCTCAGGGCGGCCCCCGTGAGAGTCATGTGAAAAGCCTGAGCTAGCTCCGGCTCTCCACAACCGGACACTTGCATGGATCTGATGTAGGATTGGAGATGAGTTTTGAGGGGTGTGGTTCCAGTGAATTTGGTGATAGAGGGGAGCTTAAATCCTTGAGGTAGTCTGGCTTCTGGGTAGAGGGAAAAGGCGTTCATGTCTGTGATCTCGTCTGCCCCTTTTATCAGAGAAACCCCTCTTTGCAGAACCTTCATCTGCTCTTTCAATTTCTTCATTTCTTCGCTCTCTCTTGACACCTCATCGGGCTGTTCCCGAGCTATAACCGATTCTGCGTACACTGCCCGGAGTCGGTTGATGTCTGGGTACTCATTGGGAGGGGCCACTGGGGCCGGTGGTGGGATAGGTCTTGCGGGGACTTATGGCCATGGTTGGTATTGGGGGTCAAAACCGGGTTGTACTTGGGGTTGTGGCCAGACTATGGGTGGCTCTTGCTGTTGATAAGTGGGGCCTGAATCTGGGGCCCATTGGTTCTGATTGTTGGGGTCGGTTTGAACGGGACCAGCTACGATAGGGCCCGTTTGGGGTGGATTGGTTCCTTGAACTGGGGGGAGTACTTGTGAAGACTGTCCTTGGTTCGGATCTCGATTCGGCGGTAGTCGATCAAACCCCGGTGGTGCAGTTCGTTCGGCTGATAATTCTTCTATTCGGATCCGGGTACCCTGTTGCTCGTTCGAGAGGTTTGCCAGATCCCTGCTGACGGTCATGAGTAAACAGTGCATTTCGGCTAGGGTTGGCTGAGCTGATGATGCCTCGGCTAGGCTCTGATCTGTCTCTCGATTCTCGCGTTCATCGGCCATTTCAGGTGTGCTTGGTCTTACTAGTCTTTCGGTGCGATCACGGCCGGCCCAACCTTCCAGTCTGTTGTTGCTTCACGACTGTAGACGAAACCACGTGGCGAAGATGAAGGAAGACTGTGATGCGACTCGATTTTTGCCAAAAGAACCACTAAAAATTGCCGAGAAGAGCCTCGGATTTAAAAAGGGTGTCGAAAAGTAAGCCGTAAAGTGGTACATCCCCTACGGCTGTTTGACAAGTGTTTTAACTCGATCTTATATGCAGCGCAGGTGTACGAACGGTTAAGGCTTCAGGCTCCCTCCTTTTTGGCAAGACCTTACGATATACCCTAAGGGCGGGTACGTGCAAGAATCTTTTGATATACTTCCCGGGTACGTGAGTGTTCTCGTCACTCGATATACCTCGGGGGCGTACTTGGCCAAGGAGAGTGGAAGTAAATGCTTTCGGTTTATGTTGGCCCAAGCAAGCCAACTCCCTACTCACTTATAATACTTCCGAGGGTTTGGGGTAAATTCACACTCGTAGAACCAATGCATGATTTGTGATAGTGCGTGTGAAAAAGGTTGGGTTTACAAATATCATTATCTTTGTTACGTATTCTTTGAAAAACTCCCATTTTTAGAAAAAGGTTTCTTCTCAATCAATTAACATGAGTAGGGAAAGCAGTAAAAGCAAGTATTCAACAGATAAATAAAGGTCCACATATAAGAGTCTAGTTTTCTAACAAGCCTCCCCAGCAGAGTCGCCACTGTGAGAATCCGCAAATGCGACCCCCCGGGTCTCGTCCCCGTTCGTGGTGGTCTGAAACGTCGGAAAGGATCCCGTCGTTCCATTTGCTTGGAGTTTGTTTTGATAATTCATATCGGGTGTCCCTACGTCTATTCTAGATGCAAAGGGGTTCGTTCAGAGTCGCCAGTACGTTTTACGAGAAAACGGACAAAAAGGTTGTGTAAGGGGGAAGGCTATAGACAAGCCTTTCTTTACACGTTTGTCTGCAAAACCAGGATTCTATAGGGTTCGGGAACTATATTACGGTTTGGGAAGGTGTTAAGCACCCATTCCGCCCTTTCGGTCTCTAGTGGACTTATATATTTATTCTATGTTGAAAAACTTGGATGCTTTTACCGATAGTCTACTACTTTCTAAAAGAAAACCCTAATTCTCGAGAAAAACGAGAAAAAAAGGGGTGAAAACCTTTGTATTCCGAGATCCGATGTTTTTATAATTTAGAAGATGTAAATGACAAATGACAAAAACCTTTTATTTTGAAAGAGTATTTCGTATTATTTCCTCAGATAATGACGGTTTTCTCGAGTTGTGATTATTTTGGAAAAGTTCGGATCTTTATGTCGGGACTCATTCAATATGGAATTAGAACTCTTTGAAGAGAGTTTATCAGACACATCGCAGTCTATGAAAAAGACAGGATGTGTGGATTTTAATTCCTAGATAAGTCTTTTATCGGTCCGGGGTTTGAAAACAGGGTTTATCCGGACGATAATGTACTTACTCTTCTGGTTTTGAAAGTAGTTTTATCAGGGTCTTTTTGTGTCGAAAACGATAGACTATTTGTAACTTGACAATAAGTTTATTCAAATAAAACGTGGACAGAATAACAGAAGTAAAACAAGTACACAGATATCTAATTTTAAATACTAGAATGGACTTTCTTTACCTTCCCGACGAGAATAATAATAGGAAAGAAAATATAATACGGCAGAGGGATCTCTGGCGATAATAATCTTCTCTTTCTTCAGATATTTCTGAGAAATCGATTCCAGAGACAGGACACGTCGAGTGTCGAGGATATATTCGATAATTCTTCAGAAATAAGATAATAGTAGAAAAATGCTTGATAAAAATCAGATCTAAAGCTCCAAATTCTCAGATTCCAATTGCTGCCCCTGAACCCTTGGGGGTGTTGGCCTATTTATACTGCTCGGGAGAGATTGTCGCGCGACATTTCCCTAAAAAAGGCAAATGTCGCGCGACACTGTGATATGTCGCGCGACATGTGCCCAATGTCGCGCGACAAACGGCTGAAGTGATGGTTCTGACAGACTGATGTGTCAAAAAGTGGATGGTCTGGTGCAGAGGGGGATTGTTGCGCGACATAGTGGGATTGTCGCGCGACCTATTAGGGATTGTCGCGCGACAGTGTAACATGTCATGCGACAATCTCTCTAAAAAACAAGTTTGTTGCCCGACAAACCCTCCTAGTGTAGTTTAGGGTCCTCGGGTGGGTCCCGGACCCAAAATAGTAGTTCTCGAAGGTCGTTAGGGTTCTTGCGGGGGTCACGGATCGGGGTGTCTACACTAACAGTTTTACAGGACAGGCTTCGGGGATTGAAGCGTGGTGTATCCATTTAGAAGCCTTTAATGCCCATAGAACCTCCTGGTCCTTAGACAAAGGACCATTTTGTATAATATTTTGTTATGTTAAATTAATTGTATGTATGGACTTTAAAACTATTTTGGGTGATGGATATTGGATTTGCATAAATGGTTTTTATATATGTGGAGTGGATTTGAAACTGTTGTTGAATGTGACTATTAGTGTCAAATTGTTTTAAACTTTGCAGGCGGTTTGTTAATAAAATAAACTCCACATGCCGAGATTTCCAAAATGGGACTTTCTAAAGATCACATTTTATTTAAGAAAAAGTTTTTAAAAGTTGTGATTTTCCATATTTAAACTCGCCGTTACGCACAACATCCGTGATTAACCGAGTCCGGGGGTGAAAATCTCAGAACGGGATTTGGGGCGTCACATCTCCGGTGTTTCCTCCTCCTTCTAATTTCTATCATTGATACACAATCAATGGTCAGAAAATGTAACGGCTATATATGGGTAAAAACTGTGTGGGTGTACACTTGCAATTTTCTTCTTCCTTTCCCTGCATTATAATTGCGCTGCGTTTTACACACCCTCCCTCCACTCCTACAACTGAATGTGGTAATTTCTTTTGTCTAATTAATAGAATAATTTCATAATTTTGACAATTATCAAGTATGGCGCTAAAATCTCACTATCTCCTACCTATAGTTTTATCTTCTCTCCTCTATGGCGATGTTTTAGTTATTTGAATGTTTCGACTTCAGCCCTAATACAAAATTTGGGAAACAATATGTTTTAGGTGTAAATTAATTAGTAGTTCTTTTAAATGTTCGATGAGAAAAGAGCCGTGCTTCAATCCTTCCTTGGATGTCTAAGACAATTTCTTTGAAATTTTATGTCTTTTGTGCATTTGTTAAGCATATACTTTAATTTTTTTATTTTTTGTTAAGATTATGTTTTATATATGACCTACAAGAAGAGTTTTTAAAATAAGCTAATTATGAATTGATTGTATTTTGTTGCCCCACCTTAAATTACAATATCATGAACTTATAGTTGTACACTCTATAAGAGTATTTTAGCACTTTCTATAGATATATTGTAATATTTAAACTATGTTTTTAAACCTTATTTTGAAATGCTATAATATCAAATAAGATCCTATAGAACCGTGTATCAAAGTTGAACTTTGCCTCCCTTGGCACCAAGTCTTGCCTCCACCACATCTTCTTCTATTTCCCTGTCTTTGTTTGATCCATCACCCATGGCTGGATTTTTTATTCTTTTCCAATTCGTACTTTATTTAATACTAAAATATATGTTTAAATTCAAATTTTGGTTTTTGAATTTTCGCAGATCGACTAGGTGCAAAACTCATCTGGTTTAGCATTCTTGCAATCCATTTGAATATATTCTTTCGAAGGAAACCTATTTCTATCTTATGTTTTATATTTCTCTTGGTGATGCATGGTTTATGCCTAGTAATCGAATTTCATTATTCTTCTTACTCTTTAAAACTGTTTTCTGAAATTCTTCAATTGAATTCATACTTGATTTTGCTTGGATCAATGTTATGTTTTTTGATATCTACAAGTTCATGTAATTAGTGCTACGTGGATTTAAATAATAATTATATTATTAATGGACTCTGCTACGGTTATAGTCGAAGGAATTCATGTGGGAATCTTTTGGCCAAGCTTTTAATGAGTTATCACATGAACATATATAGTATTGGCTATTTCTTACACGTTTCTCTTTTCTTTTTTCTTTTCTTTTTTTTATTGCAACTGATAATATTGCAAGTTTTTCTTACTAGATGTATGGGTATTTGAAAAAAAATATTTGTAGTAAATTATTATATTGCATTTTATTCGTTTAGACATCACATGGAGTAAATCTCATACTAAAAAGTGTGTATAGATTTACATGATCGAGAATGACATAAGAAGCTGTAATTTAAACACTCTTTGCATAATTAATCAGTGACTTGCATTTTTCAACTTTGTATCTTTCACATCCTTTCAATCTTTTCGGTAGAAAGATACACTCGCAGTACAACGGGTAGTAAAATTCCCCCCTAATATCTTTCAAGTAAAAGAAGTAAAACTTGAAGTTCTTTTGGTATTATATATGTTATAAAAACTGATTTGTTGTACATATATTTATATATGCTTGCTGTTTTATTTTAGTATAAAATTTATATACGTATGTGTATGATTTACAGCAGTAGGCAATGAGTTGAACCTTCAACACAAGGTGCATACAAACTGTATAATTACCACAGTTCTTGAATTAGGATATATTTTGAACTCTATGCTTATCTTTTTTTTCTCTTCATTTACGTCAGATTATTGTTGAGACCCTTGGAATTAACATTTATAAAATAAAACTATGCATCGTACTACAGATCAAGATTTAAAAGCACCCGCACATCGTATGGGTTGCAAACTAGTAGTACTAATAATGATAGAACTTCATAATTTTTTGACATGTGTCTCTCCCTCAATTAATCGTGTCCCCTCTCTCTCTCTCTCCCTCAAAGTTTCTTTTCTCTCTCATTTTATCCGATTTCCTCCAACAAGTGTACTATTTTTTTTAAAATAAAAAATTACCTCCAAAAATGACTTTTAACTATTCTATCCCTTCAACTTTTTCGTTAGCTTGAAAATAAGGTAAAATGTCTTGTCTGACAAATTTTTTTGCAAAAAAATTAATGAATAATATTTGTTAAAAATAAGGGCTTGTTTATCAATTGTGTTTTAAAATAAGGACTTTGGCCAAGTGCAAACTTAACTTTGCAATAAAAAAAAATTAATGCAAATTTGTTTTGCATGATGTGTTTATTTTTTTAATAATTATATTCTTATGTTTCATTCATAAAATTTTAAAATAATGTCAAATAAATACAAATGCATAGTAATATTTAAAAAAAATAAGGAGTGCAAACTTAACTTTGCATAACTCCGAAAAAAACTATTTTTTGCATTTTATTAATAAATAGGTTTTGAATATGTAATTTGGTAAAATTATTCTAAAGCGCTCGCAATTAAATACTTATTTATAATAATATGCTAAAAACATGTCGTGCAAACTTAATTTTGCATGATTCAATAAAAAAAATACAATTTAAAAATTTATTGCAAAGTTAAGTTTGCACTCCTTTTAGAGTTTGGTCAAATATAGGTCCTTAATTTACAAAAATATTATTCCCTGATTCTTTTGCTAATTGTTTTTTCATTCAAGCCCAATTTTTCAATATCCCGCATCTCTCTTCGTCCCTTCAACCATATTTTTGGGTTTGACAATTTTGTTTTTTATGTAAGGTTTGTTTTCACTAATTTTTCCTTATTTTATTTCTCTGTATAGAATATAAAAAAATAATAGTATATACATATATATAACTATCCTCACTTCTCCATTCAGAAAAAAAAATATAAAAAAATAATAGCATGTACATATATATAACTATCCTCACTTCTCCATTCAGAATAAAAAAAAGGTAATAGTATATTTATAAATATAAAATTGTTTCAGTATTTTGATGAATCAAAATGTAAATTTAGGGAAAATTTTAATATAATTATTATTAATGAATACGTTTCAATGGAGAGAAATTATTAACTTTGCCGCAAATTTGCTCCTAGAATCATAAACTTTCATTACATATCTACATAAATAATTTATCTTATTATGAGAAAAGTAGAGAATTTGAAAGAATTTTCACTAGATTATTTTGAAACTAGTGCAATTCTGCAGCCTATATTTAGCATAGGCTATTAGTGACTTCTCATCATTCTAGCCAGATTACAATTTTATCTAGAAAAATGGTTGATAGGAAAAAGGTATGTCATAATAAAATAAAACATTAGAACAATAAAAGCTATATAAATAATACATGTTTTACAATTTAAAATATATTTTCATATTAACTATAAAGCGTATACGTATTACGCAGGGTTACAAATTAAACTAGTGTTATTATATAGTACAAGTATTATAATATAAGTTAACGAAGATAAATTGAAAAGGCATAAAATTAGTAAAATACTAAGTAAAAGTTCAATATTACTAATATACATTTCATTTCACTAACGGAAAAAAATATATTATTCACAAATTAGATGGAAAGGAGAGAGAAGCAACGTACAAGGGAAGGAGAAGGTGAAACAATGATAAGCAGAAGATGAATAATTTTTTTTTACGTTTTCTGTTTTTGTTTTTGTTTTTGTTTTTGTTTTTTTAATAAGTGATATGCCATTACAAATGATAAAAAGAAGATGGTAAATTATTAATTTTTTTTAATCTATAGATTTGCCCTAATTAAAAAGGGGACGTGTCACTAACATTTGCCAAATACAAATATTGTCAGTATAAATGATTATTTTAACAGTTTAATAGGATCTTTTGTAATAATTTAACAATTTCTTTTTTATTTTTGGGATATTTTTCCACATTTATGATGAATTTTTTATTTTATTTTATTTTTATTTTTGTCTTGATAACCAAGTATCTGTACATCCGTATTGGGATATGATTAATTCCCGCCCAAAAAATTGTTTGTCCCTGGTTATAAGTGTTTTCAGTGGAAATCGAACTATTGCAGTGTAGGAACTTGATTACATTTCACCAGATAAATTAATGAGGGAGAATGCAAAAGAAAAAGAGGGAATGGGAGGAATTGTAAATCTCCTCTTATTTATTTATTTTATTTTCTTCCAATTTTGGGAGGGAAAGGAAAGTTTTTAATGACTTATTCACATGATTCCAATTTTAATCATAATTTGTTAACAATATATTAAACCAAATTTCTTTACTTTCTTTGATGCCACCACTACTCATTGTTTGATCTCTAGCAGTGGGTGGAGGGGATTAGTGAGGCCTAACGACCTTTAAACCCATTGCCTCTCAGGAATTTTAAATTAATTCTACAAATTAGCCAAATAAACTTGAAATTCTAATACAATTCTAAATGAAAACTATGTACAATTGTGAGAACCCGCGCTTTCGACGCCGGCCCCCTCGGCGGCGATTCTTCCGATTTCTCGGTTTAATTTTGAAAAACGGATCGTTTTATTATAGAGAAAATGTGACGATTTGCAAAGGAATCAGTCACCAGTTTGTTTTACTAAACAAACAAAAGTCTGTGTAAAAGAGGAACATTTATGAATTAAACGACATCTTAAATACAATTAATGTGAAACCAGTTGATCAGAAGGTTCGCGGATTAAGTTAAGAATCGGGAAGGTATTAGGCACCCAATTCTCCCTTTCAGTCTCTAAGTAGGATATGCGTGGAATTATAATCGAGCAATCGTATGCTTATTTATGTTATCATGTATTGGTCCATAATTTTAGGAAAAAGGGGATTTTCGGGTGAGAATGAAAACCACGTGCTTCGTATTTCGCCTTTTGATTTCAGAAATCGGTGTGTGTGTGTGATTTGAAAAAATGATCTTTATAATAATAAATATCAAAACAAGTGTTTTTGGAAAGATTTAGGGCTTTTTGGAAGCTAATTTGATTTGAAATCGGATATCCGGCAATTTTTGAGATTCGTTTGTCAATAGTATACCACAGTTTAATAATTTAAACCGGCATTGACAAATCCAGTACTCTTATATTGGATATTTAAGTAAGCACCGCGATTTATAGATTAAACCAAGTACAAATGTGTACTGATTCCTTCGTAAACCGAGACTGATAAAACTGAGATTAATTGATAAAAATATGTTTAAAAATGGTTTTAGCTCATTCTACGCCTTTGGTTTTGAAAATAGGGTTTAAATAGGAAATCTGGATTGATTTTGAGATAAATAACAACTTTTACATGCGATTGATCAATTATAACTGATAAAATAAAGATAGATAAAAAATTAAAGCCGAATTGAGACAAAAAATACCTGAGAGCCCAAAAAATAGTAAAACACTATTTTAGAGCAATGTTCCCAAAGTCCCAGAACTGTTTGATGCCTCAAATAGAGTTAGTGCAGGTGTATTTATAGCTATAGAATAGTTAATGGGCTGGGCCTGGAAGTGTTTGTCCGTGGACAAAGGGTGTGTCTGGGCGACACTGCTTAGAGTGCTTGTATCCACGGACAAACCCCTGACTTAATGTGTGACAATTTTTGCAATTTTGGGCAAACAAAACATTGGATTAATATGATTTTTTAACATGTTATTACCCATGTTAAGACCTATCTAATGACCAAATTTCAGAAATTTTGGACATTGGGAAGGCCTCCGTTTGACTTCCTGAGCTGAATTTCTGGTTTTTGGAATTCCCGGAGATCCAACCGTCGGATCGAATTGATTTTTTAGTATGTTATTCCTTGTATCATTTCCTATCTCTCCACAAAAATTCATGATTTTAAGAGGTCGAGAAGTATCCATACACAAAAAAATGAAAAAAATGGGCTAGGAGGGGTTTGTTCACGGAAACAAGCCTTTAGGCTTGTGTCCTCATGACACACACAGGTGTGTGTCATATGGACACACTCATTAGAGGGTGTGTCTACACGAAAAGGGTTTGGAATACGTGATATATTGCGATGCATCTCGCTCAGGACTTGGGTGCGTCCTAATGCAATTAAAGTACGTTATTGTTTATGCCTCTCGTTAGTTGAAGAATCATGAGAGAAATTACCCCACACACGACTTAGAGTTGGCCGCAGTAGTTTTTGTATTAAAGATTTGGCGTCATTACCTCTATGGCGAGAAATTCGAGGTTTTTTAGATCATAAGAGCCTTAAGTACATCTTCTCCCAGCGAGATTTGATTTTAAGAAACACCGTTGGATAGAGTACCTCAAACACTACGATTTCACCCTTCAATACCACCCAAGCAAGGCAAATGTAATTCCCGACGCTCTAAGCCGTAAGATACAAGGATCAGCTTTAGCCTTAAGATGCTGTGAGTGGAAGCTCATGGAAGGACTCCAACGGTACAACCTAGTGTTCGTCACACTGGAAATATGGCATTCTTTTCCAATCTCGTATCCAAATCGTTGATGTTGAACCGAGTGATTGAGAGCCAATGGTATGATTAAGAATTAGTAAAATACCGAGATCAACTACAATCTGGAGCCGCAATAGAAGACTTTACCTTGGGTGTCGACGGTGGTTTAAGATATAAGGGGAAACTAGTAGTACCAAAGCTTGACAGCAAGCTCAAGGAAGCCATTCTAGCCAAGGCTCATAATTTAAGGTTTTATATTCATCCAGGTGGCACTAAAATGTATCGAGACTTAAATCGTACCTATTGGTGGCAAGGTATGAAGTGAGATATAGCCCAATTTATTTTTCATTGTTTCTCATTCCAAAAGATAAAGGCCAAACACCAGAGGCCAGCGGGTCAACTTCAACCATTTCCAATCCCAGAATGGAAGTGGGAGAATATCACAATGGATTTTCTTACAGGTCTACCGAGTACGCAGTGGAAGCACAATGCAGTTTGGGTCATTATAGATTGACTCACTAAGTTAGCTAATTTTTTACCAATCCGGGAAATCGATTCTCTTGAGAAGCTAGCTAGGTTGTACGTCAATGAAATCATTCGACTCCATGGCATTCTAGTTTTGATTGTGTCTGACCAAGATTCCAGGTTTACCTCTCGCTTCTGGGAAGCACTCCAACGTTTGTTAGGCACGAGACTGGTTTTTAGTACAACTTTTCATCCACAGACTGATGGACAGTCCGAGCGAACGATCCAAATTCTTGAAGATATGTTACGGGCCTGTGTTCTAGATTTCCATGGAAATTGGGACGAAAATCTATCGCTTGCTGAGTTTGCACATAATAATAGTTATCAAGCCTGTATTGGTATGGCTCCATTCGAGGCACTATATGGAAGGCTGTGTAAATCACCCATTTGCTGGATTGAGGTAGGAGAAGCATCAATTCTAGGGCCACAATTAGTACAAGATATTACATAGAATGTTAAACTCATCAAACAACGACTAATGATAGCCCAGAGCCGACAAAAGAGTTATGCTGACAAGAGAATGCGACCACTTGAATTTGAAGTAGGAAACTATGTGTTTCTTAAGGTCAAACCTCGTCATGGCATGGTCCTCTTTGGTAACAAAGGCAAGTTAGCCTCGAGATACATAAGGCCATTCAAAGTCCTTCAACGTGTCAGTTTTGTTTCGTAATCGACTAGTATTACCGCCTCAACTTCAACGAATTCATGATGTGTTCCATGTATCTATGTTTCGAAAATATGTCCTTGATCCATCACATGTGGTTCCAGTGGAAGAAGTCGAGGTTAATGAAGATTTATCTTATCTGACACAATCGATAGCCATAGTAGATTGAAAAGAACAAGTCCTTCGTAATAGGGTCATTTCACTTCTAAAAGTGATTTGGCTTCATCATGGGGTGGAAGAAGCTACTTGGGAGCTTGAGTCAAAAATTCAAGCCAAGTACCCACATTTACTCCAATGAGGTAATTCTACACCCTCTTTACTATTTCGTGGACGAAATTTCCCAAGGAGGGGAGATTTGTAATACCCCATTTTTAGTTTAGAATGTTTCCCACGAGTTATATTCCAATCATTGCGAAAATTTTGTTTTGGATGCCGAAATTCTTGATTTCTGGATATCCGCATGATTTATACTTTTCTATATGTTATATGTATATATTTAAACTTTCATGGGCAGTCGTTAAGCATTCCGAGTGATCTGAACCCCATTCGTCGCGTTAGACGCGTAAATTGCCTTTATGCGATTTATAATTTTTTGCCAACTTTGGACATTCATAACTTCTCCATTTCAAACCTGAATTGACTTCCATAAGTTCCTATAGCTTTAATTTGTTGCCTTTTACAACTTTCGTTTCGAGGCCGAGTCGAATCGAAAGCGTTTCGGGGGTCGAAAAGGGCTGCGAAAAGCAAGATTTTTGCTGAAAAAATGAGGGGCTTCTGGTAGGTGCCCTCTGATCGATCAGAGGTAGCTCTGATAGATCAAAGCTACACCAGCTGGTCTTTAACCCCCTTTTCTCCCCATTCGACATTCATCTTCTTCCTTTCCTTCTTTCTCCTTTTATTTCCATTTTTTTGGAGAGATAGCTAGAAAGGTAGAGAAAGCAAGTTTGAGGGAGATTCTTGTGTGTGTCTCTATAGTTCTTATCCATACAAGATCACCATTACCATCATCATCTTCCTCCTCAATTTCCTTTCTCTATTAATAAGGGTTTCTAGTTTTGATTTGAGGATTTCTTAATTTGTCGGACTACGACTCGATCCACCGCTCATAGCTTCAGAGAATAGCTTGATTGAGGTATGAATACTAGTATTTAAAATTGATTTCAAGTAATTATGTGTTTCATCTTCCTTTTTATAACAAATTGGGGGGGGGGGTTTCTTTATATAATTGTTGACACACACATTCATAGAGTATTGAGCTAAGATTTGTGGCTAGTTTCATTACTTTATTCATGTTTTCAATATGATTTCATGTTTATACTTAAGAACTCCATTATATGTTGAAATATTGCAAGCCCCAAGTATGAACTGGTAGCGCGTATATGTGTATACCCCCTTGTATAATTATGTATGTATTGTTATGGTTTGGAAATGAGATTGTATGCAAGATTTGAACCTAATATCATGTGAATCATATATGTACTAGTTTGGATATATGTGTTCAGTTGGTTACTGATTTGTTATACTGATAGCTAAACACTAGTTGATACTGGGTTGACGATATACATTCAGATATGGTCCAGTTAGGGGGACCCCGCTAAGGCGGCATACCTTGCACATCTAGGTAGTCCATGGGGGGACCCAACTTTGGGGGCTGCATACCCTAGCCTTAGGGGCTTTAGATCTCGATCGGTGTGCACACTTGACTTTTTTTTTCAAAGAGGAAAATCCCACTAAATTTTATAAAGAACAACAATTATTTACATCTGATATAGGGAATATCTCCCTGGTCAATTTTGAGAATACCTTTTAATAATCTAGGGACATCCTTTCACCTCCCTACAACCTATATTAGATAAAAAATCAGCCCCCATATTAATCTCTCGGTATATATGCACAATGAAATAATCAATTTTGGTAAGCTTTTCACAGAACTTCTTAATTTCCAGCTGAATCACCCACAGGCACTTACTCTTCTTCAACAGAATATTCACTAGCACTAAAGAGTCTACTTCAATGTCAACTTAATAGCACCCTATTCTCTCACACAACTGATAAGTGCCCAAAATTGTTAATTAAACCCGCAAATAATATTTTGTTAGTATATAATTAATGCTTAAATTATGGAGGATTAATATTTATTTTGTCTTTTTGTAGGAAAGAAGAAAATTATAATAAAAAGCCTAAAAAGGTGGAAGAAGTCTACTGAAGATCAAAAAGAAGATAAAGAAGAAAGAATATTCCAATTCAATATTCTCTCCTAATTTGAATATAACTCCTTATTCTCTCTCTTAATTAGAATCCTAATTGATCTCAAAGTTTTTATTTTCTCTACAATTCTAGTTTCCTAAACCTTGTAAACTTCTATTTCTTATTCCTATATATAGACCCATTCTCTACACCTAAAGATATAGAAAAAAAATATAGAGAAAATAGATAGGAAAAATAGATAGAATATAGATATTATTAGAGAGTTCTAGAGAGAGAAAATCCATATACTAGTTGCCGTGCGGTCGAAGTATTGAAGGAGAAGAAGTGGACAGCGTAAAGCCGTGCGGTACACGCTAGTTCGAGCATCACAAACAGGGACGCTTTCTAACTTTCTAATTTTTTATAGTTTGTATTTAAGTACTTTAGTTTTAATTTTAATAATGAATTATTATTTTATTTTAATATGTTCTTTATTTAATATGCTTGGCTAAACTCTCTCCCAAAGGAAAGGGATGAAACCGCCATGGATGTAATGGGCTTAATGTAATTGATTTTTAATTATTCGTCCCGAATTAAAATAGATTTTAAAATTACCATTATTATAACGTGTGTTTTCTTTCTAGTACTTTAGTTGTTTTTAAAATAAAGGAAGGATCTCTTGTGATCACCAATTTGGGGATACAGGCGATGCCTATTTTTATTTACATTAGTTTTAAAGAAAGAATGATGGTGATTTTGAATTTGTTTATATAGTAGGGATGAATGTTAAAAATATAATTAATACTTTTTTGTTTATATCCATGGTGGTGGATTCTTTTTCCTTGGGACTTCCTATTATTGATTACTTGCTTCTTGATTTAATTTAATTAGTTTAGTTTCTTAGTTTAGATAATTTCAAAATCAAAATTTAAAAACTGTTTTAATTTTATTCCTAAAATATTGGATTTAGACAAACTCTCCTACATTTAAGGAATTAGCTTGGATTTGGATTGACCCCTACTTATACGCTATACTAATTTAATTGTTTTACATAAAGTAGGGTTTTTATTGCATTTAAGTGTGGAATTAAGCAACGATAAATTTAATTATAAAAATTCCACTTAAATCATTGGCGCCGTTGCCGATTTCAAGTTTCATAATTTTCAAGGAAGTTTGAAAAAAATCTTATATATTTTTTTTAGACCCTCTCCCTCCCTCCCTATATTCTGAAAAAAAAAAAAACAGAAAGTTCAGAAAAAAAAAATAAAAATTTCTTATTATTATTTTCGTTTTCTGTTTTTACTTTAAAATATTATTCTGAAAAAGAAAAAAAAAACAGAAAGTTCAAAAAAAAAAAAAAACAGTTTTTTTTATTATTATTTTCGTTTTCTGTTTTTACTTCCAAAGTTAAATCTTAAAAAAAAAAAAAAAAAAAAAAAATTTAAAACAAAAATTTATCGACAATGTTTTCTTAAAGCCACTGCTTGGTAGGACTTGCACTTCTTTCATAATAATAAATTTTGAGTGCCCGGTAGTATTATTTAAAAAAAAAAAAAAAAACAGAAAGTTCAGAAAAAAAAACAGTTTTTTTTATTATTATTTTCGTTTTCTGTTTTTACTTCCAAAGTTAAATCTTAAAAAAAAAAATAAAAAAAAAATCTCCGAGCTCTATTTTCTTAAGTATTCTGTTTGCGTGATTTTACTTTGCAAAAAAAAAAAAAAAAAAAAAAAGTTTTATTAATTTAATTATTTCCTTGATTTCTTTTTGGCTAAAAAAAAAAAAAAAAAGGAGGAAGCTGGGTTTAAGGAGAGCCCTTTTTGGAAACAGCGCTACTGCATTGGTTGGGCCTCTATAATACTATTATTTAAAATATTTTTTGTGCTCGGTTTTCTTAATTAAAAAAAAAAAAGTGGTAACCGTCTATTGTTGTTTATTTGAGCCACTGTTTGAAGACTTCTTGTCTAAGGAGACCTCTCAATTGTTGGCCCTCCTTCATCATAATAATTGAAGTGCTCGGCTTTCCTATAAAACAATTTATTCTGAAAAAAAAAAAAAAAAAAAAAACAGTTTTTTTTTTATTATTTTCGTTTTCTGTTTTTACGTTAAAAGTTTAATCTGAAAAAAAAAATTATTCTGAAAAAAAAAAAGAAAGAAAGTATTTCCTTCCTTATTTTATTTTATTTGTTTTTGCCTTTAGGTTAGATAACTTAGACGCTTTGCACTTAGGCCCCTCTTTTATTTATTTTTATTTTATTTGTGCATTTTTTATTTAGCATTTGCATTAATATATTAGTTAAGGGCAACTTTCCTATCAAGATAAGGATTGGATTTCATCACCAATTCTTGCCCACCTAGGTCAAAAACCACCCTGCACTTGTTAAACCCGAGCCTTAAATTTATTTAATCTAAAATTAATTAGACAGTGCAAGTTAATTGTCGGCCACTCCAGTGAGTACCTTTTTAATTTAGCAACGCCTAGGTAAGTTCTGTCACAACGGCAGTTTGCTGTCGAAGGTAGCTGGATTTTAAGTGGGACCGTTTGTGACCCCTCCAGTATTTCCTGGGAACTTAACCGGTTGTTAGATTGGAAGCCTTAACTGGTAAGCTTACAATTTTCTCGATAAGAGTAGGATAAGCCTAGATCATTAATTATATTAAAATTCTCAGCCCTTATTAAATTCATTGCTTAATTAGATTGCCCTTAGGATTTGCTTGCAACTAGGATTTTGCATAGTTTATGCAACTTAGAAGTGGTCGAATAATTAGAAGACAATTAATCTTTCCACCTGAAAATCTCACAATGGCTAATAATCGTACATTAAATGACTATTTCGCCCCTGTCACCGCTGAGCCTCCTATGTGCATAACCCTTCCAACCAATAATGCAGCTCAATTCGAAATTAGACCTGCCACCATTAACATGCTACCTAAGTTCCATGGCCTTGATAGTGAACAACCATACATTCACTTAGGGAAATTCCTTACAATCTGTAGCACCTTTAAGAACCAAAACCTAGATGATGATGGTGTCAAGCTTAGATTATTTCCTTTATCCTTAGAAGATAAGGCAGCTTCGTGGTTGAACTCTCTTCCTCCTAATTCAATCACAACATGGGAACACCTAGCTAGGAAGTTTATGTCTAAATTTTACCCAATGCAAAAGACTGAATCAATGAGAGATGCTATTAGCACATTTAGAGGTAAAGTAGATGAGGAATTCCATGAAACATGGGAGCGTTTTCATGATTTATTAATCAAATGTCCACACCATGGTTTTGATAAAGCGAGTCTTGTCCATTTCTTCTATAAGGGTCTTTCCCCAATGAATCGTACAATGATTGAATCTATGCATAAAGGAAAATTTAAAGACCAAACTCCTGATCAAGCCTATACATTTTTAGAGGAACTAGCTGAGAGTGCGCAAAACTGGAATAGTAGTAGCGAATACATGTCCCGTAATGAATATACTTCAGTTAAGAAACCCGGCATGTATGAAGTTAAAACTGACCCAGACCTAAAATCTGTCATGGAGAGTCTAGCTACTGGTGTTCAAAATTTAAGTAAGAAATTTGATGCATTTTCTATCTCGACTAGAAATACCCCGAGCCCAGTTTTAAATGTCAGTAACCCATGTGGATTGTGCTCTACCTTTGATCATACTACTCAGGCATGTCCTTTTTATTGCTCTGATTCTGATGCACAAGTGTGTGCATTTAATACTTTTGGCAAACCTACTGCAAATACTTTTGGCAATAGATACCACCCTGATATGCGATTTCACCCCAATTTTTCTTGGAGTCAAAATGTTTCTTCGCAACAACAAAACATAGGTGGTCCACCAGGTTTTCAAGGTTCCCAAAATAGGCCAGTCCCTCAACAAGCTGGACCAATGGTCCCTCAACAACAGTTTTTCCAACATCAGGTCAACCCTAATAGGGAGTTAGTTCCTGACCCTATGCGAAATTACAATGCTCCAGTCCCATCTACTAATAATTCACTTAATATTGAAGACACTTTTAAAATGCTGGCCATGACCATAGATCAATCCACTCAACAAGCGAATCAAAGGATGCAAAAGTTAGAAAATAATATTGACATTTTAGCAAAGAGTCAACTTCAATTCCAACAAACTGTTCAGAGTCAATTAAGCCAACTCACCTCTGCCTTAGCTGAAAGACAAAAAGGTTCCCTACCAAGCCAACCTGAGCCCAATCCAAAAGGTAGAACAAACTTTAATGTAGGAGCTAATGTGTCTAATTTAGAACATCAACCTGAACAGGCTAATGTTGTTAATGCACTTCAATCTGATGATACAATTAAACAACAACAAAAGCAAGAAAACATTGAGCTCCTAGATAAGTCACAACAAGCTGAGAAGAAAGAAAATGAAAATGAAGAAACTAGGACCAATTTACCTAAAACTAATAAAAATGATCAAGCTGTAGGTCCTAAGATTGACAGTACCCTAAAAGAAATGATTCCACGTGCTCCTTTTCCATCTAGACTAGTTAACAATAAAAAGGATTCTCAATACAGTGAAATTTTAGATGTTTTTCAAAATCTTCAAATCAATATCCCATTTCTTACTGCCATAAAGCAAATTCCTTCCTATGCTAAATTTATTAAAGATCTAGTCAAAAGAAAAACCAGCGTTCCCAAAGAAGCCTTCATAGCTCAGCACTGTACCTCCTTCTTACAAAACCAAGCTGTGATTAAACACAAAGATCCGGGTAGTCCAACTGTCAAATGTAAGATAGGAGAAAATTTTGAAGAACAAGCTCTATTAGATTTAGGAGCCAGTGTGAACCTACTTCCATATTCCGTTTATCAACAATTGGGGTTAGGTGATTTGAAAAAAACTGACGTTAGGTTAAGTCTAGCGGACCGATCTATCAAAATTCCTAGGGGTATAATAGAAGATGTCATCGTAAAAGTTGCGGAATTTTATTATCCTGTCGATTTCATTGTCCTTGATACCCACCCTACCCAAGGTAAGCATATTCCTATCATTTTAGGCCGACCTTTCCTAGCCACAGCTAATGCTCTAATAAATTGTCGAAATGGTAATATGACCTTAACATTTGGGAACATGAAGGTTGAGGTTAACGTTTTCAGCCTCATGAAACAACCCGGTGATGTTGAATCCGTAGAAGAACTTTGCCTTATAGAGTCATTCGTGTCACAAACATTTAATTCAACTCACCCAAAAGACCCTCTTCTCCATTGCTTAACACATTTCGAGTCCGACATTGGTGAAAATAACATAATTATTAATGAGGTTAATACCTTACTAGACTCTATTCCAGTACTCGAAACGTCGAATTACATCACTACATTTGAACCATTACTTTTGCCCGTGCCTCATAAGAAAGAAGCCCCTAAGTTAGAGTTGAAGCCTTTACCCGAGAACTTGAAATATGCTTTTTTAGGTCCATCAGAAACTCTACCTGTAGTAGTTGCATCTGATTTAACTGCTAACCAGGAAGAAAAATTACTTAATGTTCTTAGGGAAAATAAAGAAGCTATAGGGTGGTCCATAGATGATATAAAAGGGATTAGTCCTTTAGTAGTTCAGCATAGAATTCATTTAGACGAAGATGCTAAACCTTCTAGGCAACCTCAGAGAAGACTTAACCCTAACATGAAAGAAGTAGTCCAAACCGAGGTAATTAAACTTCTTGATGCAGGAATTATATATCCTATATCAGATAGTCAGTGGGTTAGCCCAGTTCAAGTAGTCCCGAAAAAGTCCGGAATCACAGTGGTACCAAACGAGAAAAATGAACTAATACCGACACGTGTCCAAACAGGGTGGCGAGTGTGTATTGACTATCGAAAACTTAATAGTGTAACTAGGAAAGACCACTTTCCCTTACCTTTTGTTGACCAAGTGTTAGAAAAAATTGCTGGCCAAGCCTTCTACTGTTTCTTAGATGGTTATTCCGGATATAATCAAATTCCAATTCACCCTGATGACCAAGATAAAACCACATTCACTTGTCCATTTGGGATATTTGCTTATCGTCGTATGCCCTTTGGTCTTTGTAATGCCCCTGCTACATTTCAGCGATGCATGATGAGTCTTTTTAGCGACATGGTAGAAAAATTTCTTGAAGTTTTCATGGATGACTTCTCTATATTTGGCTCATCATTTGATCAGTGTTTACATCATCTCTCTCTCGTCTTAAAACGTTGTCGTGAGACTAACCTAGTTCTTAACTGGGAGAAATGTCATTTTATGGTAAAGAGGGGTATTGTCCTAGGTCATTTAGTCTCTAGTAAGGGTTTAGAGGTTGACAAGGCAAAAGTTGAACTTATTTCTAATCTACCTGTTCCTAAGTCTGTTAAAGATATTCGTGCTTTCCTAGGTCATGCAGGTTTCTATAGGCGTTTCATAAAAGATTTTAGCAAAATAGCAAGGCCCTTAACTCACTTATTAGGAAAGGATATCCCATTTGTCTTTGATGATGCTTGTCATTCTGCTTTTGAGAAATTAAAAATTGCTCTTACTACTGCGCCCATTATTCGATCACCTAACTGGAATCTACCTTTTGAAATAATGTGTGATGCGTCAGATTACGCCATAGGAGCTGTTTTAGGACAAAGAGTGGATAAGTTACCTTACGTAATTTATTATGCTAGTAAAACATTGAATGAGTCACAACAAAATTACTCCACCACAGAGAAAGAATTGTTGGCTGTAGTCTTTTCTCTAGATAAGTTTCGCTCCTACTTAATAGGATCTAAAGTTATCATTTTTACCGATCATTCTGCTCTTCGACATCTTCTTTTAAAGAAAGATGTTAAGCCCCGTCTCATACGATGGATCCTCTTACTTCAAGAATTCGACCTTGAAATTCGTGACAAAGCTGGAAGAGAGAATGTCGTCGCTGACCATTTATCTCGTTTAGTGATTGAGTCCATAGGAGATTACATTCCAATTTCTGAAACCTTTCCTGATGAACAATTACTTGAAATCTCTCAAGCACCCTGGTACGCTGACATAGTTAATTATCTTGTGACCAACCAACTACCTTCTCATTGGTCTAAACCTGATAGGGACAAATTCCTAGCCAAAGTGAAAGAATATTATTGGGATGATCCCTATTTGTTTAAATATTGTCAAGACCAAATCATTCGTCGGTGTCTCCCCGAACCTGAGCAAGAGTCTGTTATTTCTTTTTGTCATGACCAAGCCTGTGGTGGTCATTTTAGTGCAAGACGAACCGCTGCAAAAATTTTGCAGTCAGGATTTTATTGGCCTACTATTTTTAAAGACACTCATAATTATTGTGTAGCTTGTCCTCGATGTCAACACTTAGGTAAAATAACTAAGAGAAATGAATGGCCTCAACAACCAATTTTAATAGTTGAAATTTTTGACGTATGGGGTATTGATTTCATGGGTCCCTTCCCAAACTCTCACGGTTTTAACTACATTCTCCTAGCTGTTGATTATGTGTCAAAATGGGTTGAAGCTATACCAACTAAGAAAGCTGACCATAGGGTTGTCGTTAATTTCTTAAAAGATACCATACTTCCTAGGTTTGGTACACCTCGAGCTATAATTAGTGATAATGGAACCCATTTTTGTAATAAGGTGTTTGCAAGTTTAATGATTAAATATGGGATTACTCACAAGGTAGCCCTGGCATATCATCCCCAAACCAATGGTCAAGCTGAAGTGTCCAATAGGGAAATTAAACATATTTTGGAAACAACAGTTAATACTTTAAGAAAAGATTGGGCAATTCGACTTTCAGATGCTCTGTGGGCCTACCGCACTGCATATAAAACTCCAATAGGAATGTCTCCTTATAGACTAGTATATGGTAAGGCCTGTCATCTTCCTGTTGAACTTGAGCATCAAGCCTATTGGGCCATTAAAACTATGAATTTTGAAATAGATAAAGCAGGTGAACAACGAAAACTTCAACTTAATGAGTTAGAAGAAATACGTAATGATGCTTATGAAAGTTCTAAAATTTACAAAGCAAAAACTAAAATAGAACATGACAAGCGCATTTTAAGAAAAGAATTTTCTCCAGGGCAAAAGGTTCTTTTGTATAACTCTCGGTTAGAGTTATTTCCTGGTAAACTAAGGTCACGCTGGTCTGGCCCCTATATTGTTCATAATGTGTCATGCCACGGTGCTATAGAAGTCCAAGATCCTAAGAATGGACATATTTTTAAAGTTAATGCTCAGCGTCTAAAACCATTTTTAGAACTTCAAACTAGAGCAATCGAAGAAACATTACTTGCTGATCCTGTGTACCACGAATAGATTATATTTCATTATTATTTGAATTTTCTTTTTGGCTAGTATGTTTTCCTCAACTTGATTCGCCTGGCTGAAGGCGTTAAACTTAGCGCTCATGGGAGGCAACCCATTTGGTGTGTTTAAATTACCCATATCTCTTAACATTATCCATTTATTTTTACTCTGTTTGGGGGTGTTCTTGTTTAATCACTGAGGACAGTGTTTCGATTTGTTTGGGGGTGGGAATGTTTTCAGAAATGCAAATTCATTTTGGAAAAAATTAAAATAGAGTCGTTTTGGTTTAGTACCCTATCCATGATATAAATGAATTTACCGATGACCCACCTTATGAATGCTTAGATTTGTTATTGTCTGACTCTAAGTTTAGTTTGTTACTCGAATATATATGAATCTAGACATTGCATTATGAGCTCTATTCAAATATGAGCTCTATTCAAAATATTTTTCAACTGCACACACAGCCGTCTAGTGTAATGTAAATTGAAAAGTAATCGAGTTCCTAAAGAGCTAGAGAAATAACAGTGGAGACTTAATAACCTTGTGAGATTTTGAGCCAGTCATCAATTGTAGAGGGTATATACGCAAACTCGGAGTCAAAAGATGACTCAACTATTCTTCATACCGTATTAAGTCGTTGCATAGTCTCATTATTCTTTTTGATATTTTGATTAATTACTGAGAATGAAATCTCTTTCGAGTTAAGAGAAACATAGGCCTTGTAGTTTATTTGAGACGTGATCATCACGCTGATCCATAGAGAGGATAATAGGCCTTCTTTCTTTTCCACAATAAGCCTTCAACCGTCATATATATTTATCGCTAGTAGCCCTTTGAGCCTATAAAAATAACCTTTTCTTTGTTTACCCATATCCCTAAAACCCCATTTGTTTCTGAGAAGTTAGGAAGATTGTGAAAGAAGAAAGGGAAGGGAACAAGCTAAAAAAAAAAAAAAAAAAGGGGGAAGGAAAAAATGAAGATAGAAAATGTTCGAGAAAAGAAAAGAAAAGAAAAAGAGAATGATTGTAATGTTGGAAGTGAATGAGAAAATTCAAAGTTGAATGAAGTATATATTCATATTGTTCCTTATTAAAGTGATATTGAAGACCCTACCTTCTCAGAGATAATTATTCTTTATACCCATATTTAACCCGCATGTTAACCCAATAAAGTCCTATTTGATCTATGGTTAGGTATGGTAGGATGTGGAGAATAGATGAGAAGGTGCTATGGTGGGTAACTCGACATTCTCAAATAAAGTAATTAATATTCATTCCATGAGACTAAATATTCATTCTTATGCGTTTCTTCTAATTAGTATGTGAGCTATTTGAATTTGAAATCATTCTCACATACAAGAGAGATATTAATAACCAAATTTCAGAGTGCTATTTCTTTCAAGAGAGTATATCCAGTGAGATTTGGAGTCAAGGCAACTTTTTCGAAGGCAATGTAGTAATTCCTGTACTTGGATATGAAAAGTTATATTAGATAGGCTGTTCACACACACACACTTCCTTTTTGAGCTTGTTTTGTAATGTTTATTTTTATATCATTTTAGTAGCTCACTACATATGGTGAATTGGACATTGCCGATTCTTGCCTTTCGTAAATGTAGGCGGCGAGGAATTCTTTGAGAAAAAAAATAAGGAAAAAATCAAAATTGATTTCTATTTTTATAAAGTTTGGGGCGTCTTTACTGCAAACCCTCACGAGGCTATAACTCGTCCACTTTGGTAACTTAGTGGTTTAAGGCCTTGTTGCATGCGGTAAATGCAATCGAGAGTAACCAGCGAAAGTGGTACACCTGAGTAGAATAGGATTTTATTTATTTTTTTTTAAAACTTTTTTATTTTGGTCCCTTATCTATGTTTGATACTTTATGTTTGCTCGAGGACTAGCAAAAGGTTGTTTGGGGGTAGTTTGATAAGTGCCCAAAATTGTTAATTAAACCCGCAAATAATATTTTGTTAGTATATAATTAATGCTTAAATTATGGAGGATTAATATTTATTTTGTCTTTTTGTAGGAAAGAAGAAAATTATAATAAAAAGCCTAAAAAGGTGGAAGAAGTCTACTGAAGATCAAAAAGAAGATAAAGAAGAAAGAATATTCCAATTCAATATTCTCTCCTAATTTGAATATAACTCCTTATTCTCTCTCTTAATTAGAATCCTAATTGATCTCAAAGTTTTTATTTTCTCTACAATTCTAGTTTCCTAAACCTTGTAAACTTCTATTTCTTATTCCTATATATAGACCCATTCTCTACACCTAAAGATATAGAAAAAAAATATAGAGAAAATAGATAGGAAAAATAGATAGAATATAGATATTATTAGAGAGTTCTAGAGAGAGAAAATCCATATACTAGTTGCCGTGCGGTCGAAGTATTGAAGGAGAAGAAGTGGACAGCGTAAAGCCGTGCGGTACACGCTAGTTCGAGCATCACAAACAGGGACGCTTTCTAACTTTCTAATTTTTTATAGTTTGTATTTAAGTACTTTAGTTTTAATTTTAATAATGAATTATTATTTTATTTTAATATGTTCTTTATTTAATATGCTTGGCTAAACTCTCTCCCAAAGGAAAGGGATGAAACCGCCATGGATGTAATGGGCTTAATGTAATTGATTTTTAATTATTCGTCCCGAATTAAAATAGATTTTAAAATTACCATTATTATAACGTGTGTTTTCTTTCTAGTACTTTAGTTGTTTTTAAAATAAAGGAAGGATCTCTTGTGATCACCAATTTGGGGATACAGGCGATGCCTATTTTTATTTACATTAGTTTTAAAGAAAGAATGATGGTGATTTTGAATTTGTTTATATAGTAGGGATGAATGTTAAAAATATAATTAATACTTTTTTGTTTATATCCATGGTGGTGGATTCTTTTTCCTTGGGACTTCCTATTATTGATTACTTGCTTCTTGATTTAATTTAATTAGTTTAGTTTCTTAGTTTAGATAATTTCAAAATCAAAATTTAAAAACTGTTTTAATTTTATTCCTAAAATATTGGATTTAGACAAACTCTCCTACATTTAAGGAATTAGCTTGGATTTGGATTGACCCCTACTTATACGCTATACTAATTTAATTGTTTTACATAAAGTAGGGTTTTTATTGCATTTAAGTGTGGAATTAAGCAACGATAAATTTAATTATAAAAATTCCACTTAAATCAACAACTGCAAACCATCCAGAAGAGCACATTTGACTTAAATCCTAGATGGTAGTTCTAGTAATTCACTATGGGATGACGGGTTTAGCCATGGTATGGTGCTCTGTCAATATATATACATATATTGTTATTTCTTCATTTGGTTTCTACAGGATTGTTGGTTTTATTACTTGATTTGAGCGGGGACCACGTGATGTGTTAGCATGACATTATAAACTATAAAGCATACAACATATATATATATATATATATTCTTCTATGGTATTACACGTTGCCTGTGATTGTTTAGGTGTATTTTTATATATAAACTCTATAGTTCTCACTAGGCCCGTTTAGCTCACTGTTTTCCCACACAGGTGCATCCAAGGTTGGGACGGAGAGAGCAGATAAAGGGAAGGGTGAGCAATCCTAGATTCCTTTGATACTAGAGCCTTTCATTACGGAAAGGCCATGGTTTTCAGTTTTGAACTTATTATCTTTCGGATATGTATCATACTTATGTTTGTTGTATAATTAAGTAGTTTTGGGCATTGAAATGCTTTCCTGAGGACTTGTAGTTGTTGTATTTTAACTACTTATGACAGGGATTGTGAAGTGATATAGATTAAGTATTTGAAATTTGTTTTCTCCTTGAGTTATGTTGATATGTTATTTATATGGAGGACAGGTATGTTTAATGCTCTTTAACTCTCATTGACAACTAACTTACACCGTAGTCAACTGCCCGTGCAACGGAATGGACTACTTTGTAAAGTAGAAGTTGATGAGGATTAACGGTGCTTACAAATGTATTTTGAAAAGTTATTTTCTTTCCTTTTTTTTGAATATTTACTCTTACAGCTTACTTTTCACCATTGTTGGTGACGTCATCTGTGATGTCCCACTCCTGGAGGTCGTTGCATCTTTATGGGAAATTTCGGGCGTCACAATATATGTATATATATATAACCTAACATAGTGCTCAAGGTTAATTACTTTATCCTCAATTCTAGACATATTAAATCAGGAAGAATATAGTTATGAAAATGTAAACTTAGAATTTGGTAATTGGAATATCCCAAAAGTTTAGCCTGGAAATATTTATAAGTCAACATTTTTAGGTAATTTTAAGTCATATTATAATATTAAAACTGAGAAAGTGTATATATGCAGTTAATAAAGTACAAGAAAATTGTAGTTTGCTAATTACAGAAGTCATTAAAAGTCATAAGAAAAAAGGATATAATTTTATCTATATAGGATTTATTCAAGCTGCAGTCAAACTCTTAAGTATTAAGTGTATTAATTCTTCAATTATTTTGTGTCTAATGGTTGCAAGATACTTAAACTATGTACCTAGTACTTTAGGTATTATGGAGTCAAGTATACATAAAGGCCAAGTCTATTTTAATTGTTTTCCAAATTTCACTGTAAGCTTTAGTGATCCACATGTTAAAATTACTAACATTAAATATTAAAACGACAGGAGAAATCACTCAGATGATTGATGAATCTCAAGCTTTTGCTTTACTATATAGAATTTATTATAATTGTATGAAAATAAATTTAAATGTTCATGCACTTAACAAAAGTTCAAAAGACAAAATTGTTTTAATTCAAAGCAGTGCTAGTGATGCGAATATCCAAGTCCATAAGACAATCTTATAGGAAGCTATTAGTCTTCCCTAGTTAGTGGATTTTGGTAAATGAACTTCTGTAGAAACCCATTATTAATAATATAATGAATTTAGTAAATATAAAACTATATCTAGATGGTTAAGTTAGAATAAGTTTTGACGAATCAAGATTTAAAACACCTCTAATTCTAGATAATGTTCTATTTCGTCAGTAACGTTTAAGAAATACACATTCATTTCTAAAGAAGATATAGATCTACTTGATACAACCATTACACAAGAAGTAAAATTAAAAAGTGTTAAAACGTAAGATTAAACTAGTCACACTTGCTACACAAATAATGAATCAAAAGAAGATGAACAATTGTCTACTACACAAACAGATTTTAAGTTAGGAACATTAAACATGTAGTTACTTACAATTAATAAAAAATTTGAAATAAATTGGGATGAACTAAATACTGATTTTTAACTCAAAAAGAAAATAAAATTAAGAGAAGGCAATATCTAATCATTCTAAAAAATAACTTGTAAAAATAATAAGTAAATGGAAAGAATTTATGTCTGAAATTCACACTAATATTAAATTCTTTGATTAGTATGAAAAATGTTATGATAAATGTAATGTAATCACTAAAACCTCACAAAACCCCAAAGGATCAAACAAGATACACCAAAAGTTTCATCTAGTCATCATCCTTTAAAAGCAATAAATATCAAGTGGAAAGAGTCATTAGTCCCAGCAAACCCATTTAAAATATCTAATGGAGATGATGATAAGAAAATAATTGAATAAAATAATTATACTAACTAGTGGCTAGCAACATTAGGCAAATAGTTATAAAAAAAATTAAAACTAAGTTAGATAATACATTTAAAAATCCTAGTAAAGATCAAGAGAAACCTTTGATTAATTTACATGAGTCAAAAAAAGGATTATGATTACCTAATAAAGACAAAGAAGTTGCCAAACAATTAGATAAATTATTTAAAAAAATTAGAAGCTACTAAACAAGAGTAAGAAAGTAATGAATTCAAAGCAATTGCAGTCATGAACAACATACTAATAATGATGATAACACCATAGATAGTGACTCCACTGTTTAGGAAATTGAGAACCAATTTAATAAACTAAGTTTTAATAAACCAAACATAGTGAATTCAAAGATGTGTTCACCTCTAGGGTCATGATGAGAAATGATAGTAATAAACCATTATAGAAAAAGAAATTTGTAAGTAGTTTACCTAGTTTATTTGCTCATAAAATACGAGAAGAGTTAAGTAAAGATTTAGGATTCATAGATTACAAATCTCACATATGGAAATAACAACAGTCAAATTCAAAAAACGTGTCTTAAAATGTGTGTATATTTTAAGATAAGTAAGCAAGCAAACAAAGAAAAGAATAAAGCAAAATATGAGTTAGGCACATTTTGTGAGTAGTATGGATTACCTCCAGTTGCCCCATAAACAAAAAGAGCAAATATAGTAAGAAAGAAAAATACTATAAAAAATATAAGCACAAAAGAAAAAGTATCACCCAAAACGATTACTACAAAAAACAGTCACTTAATAAAAAGAAAAATAAATTTAAAGGTAAATATATTAAAAGCAATGTTATTTCTCGCAATTATGGAAAGAAAGTGCATTACAAAAATGAATACAAAGTTAAAGAAAAACTTAGTCAATTAAACATATTTAATGAAGATACAAAACAAATTATAGAATTAATGAGAATTGAGAATAATTCTAGTGATGATGAATATTTAGGGTAATTAACACTTTTGACCTTTAAAGTTTACTACTTTTCCCACGGTCGCCCTGGATGTTTTTTTTTCGGTTGAAGCATCCCCAAAGTTTGCTCCACGTACCACACTCGTCCAAAAGTGGATGTCCCGTTAAAAAATTAAACGGAATGACCATTTACAAGGGTATTTTTGGTTTTCCCTTCCACCATTCTTCTTGCTCTATTTCATCTGCACCTCAGTTCAATTGCATCATCATCATCATCATCCCATTCTTCAGCTCACCTCCCAGCAAAAGTATAGTCGAATTGCTCATGGCACAATACCATAAAGTACTTGTAAGGGAGAGAGAGCAGTGGAAGAGTAAACTTAGAGTAAACCCTGCTCTTACTTTATCTACTTTCACTTTTTCATCCTCCCCCACCACCATAGATCTGTGGGGAGTGTTTACTTTGAAAATGGTGATGGTGAGAGTGAGCTTTGTGGAAGCAGACTGTGCATTTGGTTCCACTTCAATGGCGTCTACTCCAGTTGGTTAACGTCCTTTGGCCGGTAATTGTAGTTTCTTGTTAATTTTTTTAAGTGAAATTGATGTTAAATTGAGATGGATTTTATGTTAAATTGAGATGGATTTTATGTTAAATCGAGTTGTTTGGCAAGTACCAACTATTCCTCTCTCTCTAAAACCCAACAACAATTCCATTAATGTTTATCTCAACTAGCAATACCTATAGATTAAAACCCCCAATTTTCGTTCCCACTCCAAAATTATTAACCCCTGTTTTTTCTTTTTCCTCTTGTCCGTGCAAATTCAGTAAGTTTGCAGGCGTGAATGAATCCGGCTGTATCTAGTTCCACCTCCTCTGTCCTTATCACCTGCACCCGATTATTCATCAACAATCTACGAGGCTTTGTGGTGTTTGGTTAATGAATCGAGAACAATAACAACGAATCAAGAAGCGTATCTAAAATCTGAAATAAAGAAATCCAACACTTATGGAGCAAACGGTACCCGAAATAAAGCAAGAACACAATATATATGTATATAACATACAAAATTGAATACAAACCAAACTCAAAATCGAGAAGCACATCTGAAATCTGAAATCAAACTCCAGTGTTCTTTTCTCTTGCTTCTTCTCTCGTCCATATTCAATTTTTGGGTTGTTCTATGTTAATTTTTTGGGTAAACAGTGACCTTCTCCATTAACGGCAATCGTATTCTCTTGTGACCTAAATCTGAGTTAAATTCTTCAGCGAAACATATATCGATTTTACTCCATGGCCATTCTGGCTTAGTTTCTGGCAATGAAATTAGAGAAAATAAAGGCAATAAAAGGGAGAAAGAGGGTTTTGCTTTCTTTGATTCAAAAATACCCAAATTACCCCTGCACAAACGAGCTCATGCTTTGCACGTGCACTTTCCTTCCACATTTTTAACGGGACATCCACTTTTGGACGAGTGTGGTATGCGGAGCAAACTTTGGGGATGCTTTAGCCGAAAAAAAAACATCCAGTACGACCGTGAGAAAAGTGATAAACTTTAAGGGTTAAAAGCGCTAATTACCCGAATATACAAGAACTGATATTCCTTCTCATTGTTGTGACAATTATAGTAATCTATTAGATAGTGAAGATAGTCAATCCCTAAAAGTCACTTTATGATGTATAGATAATTGCACAAATACTTGTTGCAATAAAAGATTAAACGTATTAGCAAAAAAATAATGAGTAGAAAACCTTATTAATTGATTTAATTAGTAAAATAATAGGCCTATAATTAAAAACTCAATATATGAAACAATTAAAAGATCCGTTATCTAATGAAACAAAAGAAAGTAAAGCTATCTAATATAAAGAAAAGCCAATCTTTAGTTTATATAAAACCCTAGAAAGATTTGAAAACTCAAGATTTAAATTAAACAGTTAATAAATTAAAAAAAGGAAATTAGGAACTTAAAAATTAAATTCTAAGACATGAAGTGTCAAGTAAACTAGCTAAGTTAAAAAAACAAACTAACGTTTCAATTAAAAACAAATTCTTTTTTAGATGAGGAAGAAGATGAAACATCTAAAGTAAATGACTTAGATAATGAAAAAAATTAAGTCTAGAAAATATGATTAATGGGTAAAGAGACTCGTTAAATGTACTAAAAGATATAACAATCCAAAAATGATATGTTAATGTCAAATTAGTAATAAACAAAATATTTATAATTGAATTATCTGCATTAGTAGAGATATAGGAGCAGACTTGAATTGTATTCAAGAAGGCCTTGTTCTTGCTACCTATTACACAAACACAAGTGAAAGATTAAGTTCAGTAAATGGTAGTCAAATGAATATAAAATATAAACTGCCCAAATTTCATATTTTTCAAGACACTGTTTGCTTTAAGACATCATTGTCTTAATAAAAAACGTGACAGATAAAATAATTTAGAAATTGTAATTCATATACTTATTATATCTATTTACAACTATTACTACTAAATGACTAATATCTTAACATTTAGGTTAAAAGGTTACTTTCAACTTCCTTACTGAACCTAAAGGAGAGATCTAAAGATAGTAAAAGGCTAGTAGATCTCTAAGTCAATAAATTTACTCCAAAGCAAAAATAATCATTTAAATTTCTTAAAAACTGAAATTAAATATAAAAGAATTGATGAACAATTAACTAATAAGAATATATAAAGTAAAATTAAGAATTTCACAAAGATGTTAATTAAGGAAGTTTGTTCAGACTCACTCTATGCCTTTGGCATAGAAAAATGCATACTGTTAGGCTACCTTATGCTAAAGAATTTTAAAAACATTTAATTCCTTCTAAGGTTAGATCTATCAAAACGAGTCATGAACATATGGAATATTGCAAACAAGAAATTAATGACTTAATAAATAAAACGATATATAATTAGAAAAAAGTAAATCTCCTTGGTCATGTCCAGCTTTTTATGTTAACAAAAATGCTGAAATTGAAAGCGGGACACCAAGATTAGTAATTAATTATAAGCCTTTAAATAAAAAATTGGAATGGATAAGATATTTGTTACCTGATAAAAAAAGGTTTATTCAACAAATTAGACCACGCAGTCAATTTTAGTAAATTTGATTTAAAAAGTGGATTTTGGCAAACCTAAATTCATGAAGAAGATATGTATAAGACAACCTTTATCATTCCCTTTGCTCACTATAAATGGAATGCTATGCCATTCGGTCTTAAGAATGTTCCTAGTGAGTTCCAAAATATCATGAATGATATTGTAAACCCTTTCATTCACTTTGCCATATTTTACATAGATGATGTGTTCATCTTCTCTAAGCCAATAGAAGAACATTGGAAACACTTAATTAAACTCGTTCTTCAAAATTATCAAGGTTAATGTATTAGTATTATCCCCTACTAAATGTCACCTACTTCAAACCCAAGTTTGATTTTTAGGTCACAATATTTAGTATGGTCAAATGCAACAAATTGATAGGGCAATTCAATTTGCAGATAGATTGCCTGATGAGAACCTAGATAATAACCAACTACAGAGATTCTTAGGGTCCCTTAATTACATCAGTGATTTTTACAAAGATTTATGAAAACAGTGCAAATTGTTTAGGGGTGGCATTTTTAATTCGCAAATCGACCAAACCGACCAAATTCAGTTGGTAACTGAACCGAAGAAACTTTGGTTGGTAACCGATGGTAGGTAACCTACCATACTCGGTTTCGGTAACGGTTTATATTTTTCAAATGTTCGGTTTATACCGACCGACCGACCAAATTAAAAACACTCAAATATTATATATATATATATATATATATATATTAATACATATATTTGATTAGTGTCTCTCATTCTTGGTCTAATTAATACTAACTCTCTAAGACCTTACAAAAGTGGTGTGGCGCCGGCGATGGTGGTACCAGCCCAATGGTGGTGGTGTTCTTCAAGCTCTCAAATGTGATAAAATTCTTCGTTCTTTAAGTGTAGTCATCCATTACTCTATAATTGGAGAGTAAATTTAAATTAACATGTTTTTTGGTGATAAGCTCTCAAATTAACTTTCAGTTTCTTATTTCATCTTCATTTATACTTTCTTTTTCCTTTCTTCACACATTAATCGCCTCATTTGGTGAGTAAATTGGATATATTTATCACTGATTTCTCTTCTCTATAATTGTTTTCATTTAAATCTGAAGCTTTACTACTTTGTTTTGATCACTGTTCTGTTGGATTTGTTGAAGATTGTTGTTATTCTTTTACATTACTATTTGGTTATAGAGAAAACATAGGAAAATAAAAGAAATGTGAAATCAAGAATTTTTGCTTCCTTTTTTTTAATTTGTTGTAGTTGTTCCTGGTTTTGATTTAGAAGAGTTGTACGTTCTCTCCTATGTTGCTGTGCTGCCATTTAAGCTAGTTGCTAACGGGTATGTTGCTGTGTATTTATATTGGTCGGTTATAACCACGTACCGACCGAACTGACCGACCAAGTCGGTAAAACCAAATTTAAGTATAATTACCTTGGCGGTTTGGTTGCGGTTTTCAATTTTGTAAAATCAACCATGTCGGTTCGGTAACCGAACTGTGGCCACCCCTAAAATTGTTATTTGAATGGTTGCAAAGTATACCTCATGCACTCTTGGACATCTTTTCATATTTCATTGTTCAAGATATTAAAAAACATGTTTAGGCATACCTCAAATATTGGTTTTGGAGGAATTCTTAAACCAAAAGTCAATTCTATTTCCCTTGAACAAATAATCTGATTTGATTATAGCGTATGGGATATTATACAAGTTAATTATAGTACTATTAAAAAAGAAATTTTATCTTTGCTTTTATGTATTAACAAATGCCAAAGTTAATTATTAAACACGAATTTTTTAGTAAAAATTGATTGTCAGTCAGCAAAATACTTCTAAAAAAAATATGTTGAAAATATTACATCTAAGCATATTTTTACAAGATGGCAATATCTTTTAAGTATTTTTTTATTTTGAAATTGAAAACATAAAAAGAAGTGACAATTCATTTCTCAGTTTCTTAACAAGAGAATGTTTACATAATAAATCTAATTAAATGCTCCAAAGAGAACACAGTGGTGGCCACACTGGTTGAGGCACCGACTGAGGTAATGGAGAAAAAATCCCCTTCCTTGCGCTGATGCCAAATACCTAAACCATTTAACTCAGTATTAGCTAGTCAACCAAAAATAAATAATCGTTTGGATATTTGCAGACTTAAGCCACTACCTGTTGAGGTCAGTTCAAATTTTCAAAATTACTCAAAGTCAAGGACATATTATTTCCCAAAGCTTAACCTAGTAAACTTGTTTTGCGTCGAGCCTTACATGACTGACAAAATAGACCTAGTCAAATTAGCTTTATAATTTTTCCCTCCCAGGTGGCATTTCACCCCCACACAATCCATATAAGTCATTGACCTTTTACAAGGATATTTTAATAAAAACTAGGTCAATCCAGATTAAACCAATCTATGATCGAACAAATGAAACCAAAGTAATTTGCCATTCTTTATATATAAAGAAAATCATCCCCATGTCTTAATAGGGGTCACATCCTTCAAAACTCCAGTTCCTTCTGGAGCATGACAATCACTTTAGTTATCATGATTACATGGAAGCATGGACGGATATCTTTCTCTACCAAAACCAAACCTTTGGCAATTCACGCTTCCTACAGTTTCACCAAAAATTTAAAAGTAAATCTCCTTATTGGTTCCTTCGATGGTGACAACAGCATGGTCCAGTCATGTCTTTAATACCCGAGTCATTCCCAGATCAAGTTAACCACTTTTGTATGTCCTAATTTAGACCTAAAACTGAGTGTGTCCCTATACCTTACAATTAATTACTAAATATAAAGTCCAATGGATACTCAAATTGCAGTACCATATAGCCTCCCAAGTCCTGGCAATAACTATACAATTATTTTCAATAAGCTCTTCCTAAGTTGTTATAACTCATTACAACCAGGTTGATATAATTACCCGACAATATTCATCAAATTGTGGCATAACTTTAAGACCGAAAGAATTGTTGAGCATGTCCAGAAGGAATTTTCTATTTCCTTATTTCTTGCCTAACCTTCCCTAGTTACTCTATCAACTGTCCCTTACTAGAGCCCGAAAATAAAGTAAGGTCTCTGGCAATAACTATACAATTATCTTCAATAAGCTCTTCCCAAGATGTTGTAACTCATTACAACCAGGTTGATATAATTACTCGTCAATATTCATCAAATTGTGGGATAATTTTAAGACCAAAAGAATTATTGAGCATGTTTAGAAGGAATTTTCTATTTCCTTATTTCTTTCCTGACCTTCCTTAGTTACTCTATCTACTGTCCCTTATTAGAGTCCAAAAATAATGTAAAGTCTCTAGAACTAAGTCAAATAAATCCAAGTCAAGCTCAAGCCCAATATAATCCTTTGATATTAAAAAAATCAAGAAATGTTTGAGCTTTGAGTTATAAATGCTTGCAAAAGTATTACAAGAAAGAATAACTAAATTAGTTGATAAAGATGATTCATTTAATTCTCCTCAATCATCAGAACAAGCATTAACAATAAAGATCCTTACAATAGCAAACAATTTCAAGATGGCCAAAGACTATTTAGCTAATTGAAGTGTTTTCAGTCATTACTTGGGTAATAATTTATCCAAGAAAAGCTAACACCGCAAATTATGCTTTTGGAAAACAACTAGCAGAGACACTAGTATTATGCCGAAAGTACGAAATGAAAATTTTGAACAATAAAAGTAAAATTTACTATTTATGAATAGTATTGTAAATAGTAAAAGTACATGAATAGTATCACCGACAACATTATTTAAACAGTGAAAAAAACTTTCATTATTCCAACAAACCATTATTCATCTACAGTATAAGAATTTTTACTTTTCATTTACGCTTGTGGAATAGTATCCTCAATTATTTTATTTTAGAATTATGACCCATTACTTTGTCAAAATCCAAACAAAACATTATAAAAGAACTAAAGTGCCACTATACCCTTATCTTCTTCTTTCCTGTTCTACCCTTCAAATATCTTTATCCAAGTTCTTTTCTTTCTGTCTTTGATATCATATTATTATATACAATTTATTCTTTCAACCTCATTATAAACCAATAATTATTCCAATATACGTATATATACATATATGCAAACTAAGCCTTAATTCAGAGTTTTATTCCATTATACATTTATATATGAAAATGCTATTTTTTTGCATATTTGGATTTTGAACTTTATTTTGAATTATTGACCAAAAATGTTTAAAATAGCTAGCAAATTTAGGATGAAGAAGAGTAGAAGAAGTTTCAAAAGAAAAAGCAAAAACGAAAATCCAAGAGAAAAAAGGAATAAAAGCAAGAAAGATATAGATTTGGCATATGGCATGTTCTCGACAATATTTGCTGACCTCAAGCTTGCTCAGCGATATAGGGTGTAGGGTGAAAGGGAAGGAAGATGATGAGTAAAAGTGGAACATCATAATAAGTTGTAGAGTCTATTTGGTATAATATAATGACTTTTTTTTTCTCAAATTATAATATGAAGGTAGGGTGAGTTGCTAAATTTTGTGGGTTCATACAAGATTTCCCATTCTATAAATATGAGAATAATTAGGGTTTCATGATGAAAATATGGAAACAAGTTGAATAAGGATTGAATCATAGAGGAGTGAGTAACAATAAATTAAATGGAGGCTAGTTGATACAAAACCCGCCAATGATGTGACGAAATTCGTAGTAAAGACAATCGAAAGATCGTTTTTCAACCAGATTTAGATGGCACCATGACCCATTGCTTATAAAGAAGCAAGAACCTTGGTATATATGGGTAGATGGATTTATGGACATCGCGACCTAACAACTATAGAGATATACAAACCTTGGTATGTTCGAATGATGCCATAATTGATGATGATGATGAATCAATTGATAAGTCGAGTAAACAGTACGGCAGCCCGGATTTATTCAAGATGTTATTAAAGAACAATAGAGAAAAGCTCTTGTAATTTTATTAATCAATCAATAACTCTAATTAAAATAATACAATCATTCCCTTTAAATACGGTGTAGAAAAAAAATACAAATCCAAACACAATAAGAAAAATATTAATCTAAATCCTAATTGACTAATGAGAAAATTCCTAATTGAATAATGAAAGCATTCATAATTAAATAATAAAATAATAACAAAAATCATATAATTTAAAAGTAATTAAAATACGACCGTCTTTGAAATTTCTTACACGAGGTCTTGTAACCGGACCCATAGGAACTTGAATTGGGCTTGTGTATGCTTTAATCCACATGTTGAGCTTGTACTTTCCTTGTCCACATTATTCGCCTCCTTTTGAAAAGGATTTGTCCTCAAATCCTTATGACGTTCTACATAAGTCACCATTTTTTCACAAAAAACTCGCTGTCAAATGCTACTTTGAAGCTTGGAATCTTCCAACCTAGGTCTTCAACTTGAATCTTTTGCCTTTTCTCTATGATGATATCGTCCATACCTTCACGATTTTAATTTTTTTTTTGACCTTGTCATGAAAAAGTTATAACTTTTGATCATACTGTTGGATCAGGATGGTTTTTGGATATTTTGTTTGGAACACGAAGTTGCTAAAATAGCATAAAAAATTAAGATGATTAAAAGTCATTTTGGTATAGAAAACAACCAATTTCGACAGTCCAACGAGATTTTTGAAAATAATTTGATCGTACCTCTTGGTTTTTTAAATCGAATTGATACTTTAACAAGAACAAGAAATAAAAAGAGAGGTAAACCTGAAAGTATATGTTCAACTCTAATACCAACTGATACAAACCCCGCCAATGATGTGACGAAACCAGTAGCAAAGATGGTCAAAAGATTGTTTCTAAAATTAGATTTAAATGGCGCCGTGACCCGTTGCTTATAAAGATTAATGAACCTTGGTATATAAGGGTAGATAGATTGATGGAAACCACGACTTAACACCTATAGAGAAATACGAAGCTTGGTAAATGAGAATGAAGCCACAATTAATGATGATAAATTAATTGATAAGTCATGTGAATAGTACGGACAACCTGGATTTTTTTAAGATGTTCTTAAAGAACAAAAGAGATAAGCTCTCATTATTTTATTAATCAATCCATAGCTTTAATTAAAATAATACAATCAGCGCTTTTAAATAAGGTGTGGAAAAGAAATATTAATCCAAACACAATAAGAAAAATACTAATATAAATCCTAATTGACTACGAAGAACATTCCTAATTGAATAATGAAATAATAAACAAGTCTTATAATTTAAAAGTAATTAAAAAAAATCTTATTTGAATTTCCTTACACAAGCTTTTTTAACCGGACCCGTGGGAACTTGAATTGGGTATGTGTATGCTTCAATCCACGTGCGTAAGCTTGTGCTTGCCTTGTCCACATCATTCCTCTCTTCTTGAAAAGGATTTGTCATCAAATGCTTCTGACGTTCTACACAAGTCACCCTTTGAAAAAAAAAGATTCGCTCTCGAATGCCACTTTGAAGCTTGAAATCTTCCAATCTAGGCCTTTAACTAGAATCTCTTACCTTTTATCTGTGATGATATCACCCATACCAATTGCTATCTTTTCGAGATTCATGCACCACTAAGTTTCATGATTTTAATTTTTTTGACCCTGTCGTAAAACATATATAACTTTTGATCGCATCGTTGGATTGGTTGATTTTTTGATTTGTCGTTTAGAAGAAAAAAGTTATGATTATTATGTAAAAAATTCGGACGATTGAAAGTCAAGTTGGTATTGAAAATGACCAATTTCGATAGCCCGGCGGGATTTTTTTTTAAAATATGATCGTAACTCTTTTTTTTTGTAAGTTGTATTGTTACTCTAACAAGAACAATAAATAAAAAGATAGATAAACCTAAAAGTAGAAGCTCATTTATGATACCAATTGATACGAACCCCACAAACGATTTGACAAAACATGTAGCAAAGACGGTCGAAAAATCGTTTTTACAATCAGATTTGGATGGCGTCGCAACCCGTTGTTTATAAAGAAGAAACAACCTTGGTATATAAGGGTAGATGGATTGATGAACACTGCGACACAACTCTTAAAGAGAAATACGAACCTCATTATATGCGAATGATGCAATAATTGATAATGAAGATTCAATTGATAATTCGTGTGAACAATACGAACAACTTGAATTTGTTTAAGATGTTCTTGATGAATAAAAGTGAACAACTCTCACAATTTTATTAATCAATCCATAAATCTAATTAAAATAATATAATCATCCCTCTTTAAATAAGGCGTAGAAAAGAAATACTAATCCAAACACAATAAAAAAATATTAATCCAAATCTAATTGACTAAGGAGAACATTCCTAATTTAACAATGAAAACATTCTTGATTGAATAAAGAAATAATAAATAAGTCGTATAATTTAAAAGTAATTAAAATACAATCTTTTTTGAATTTTCTTGCACGAGCTCTTGTAACTGGACCCATGGAACTTGAATACGGCCTGTGTTTATCTGAATCCATGTGCTTGAGCCTGTGCTTGCATTGTCCACATCATTCCCCTCCTTTTGAAAAAGATTTGTCCTCAATTCTTTGTGACATTCTACACAAGTCACCCTCTTTTTTAAAAAACTCACACTCAAATGCCACTTTAAAGCTTGAAATCTTCCAATCTAGGTCTTCAACTTGAATCTTTTACCTTTTCTCTATGATGATATCGCCCATACCAATTGCTATACTTTTGATATTCATGCACCACTAAGTTTCATGATTTTAATTTTTTTTCTTAAACATGTCGTAAAACAGCTATAACTTTTGATTGCACCACTGTTGGATCAAGCTGATTTTTTGATATGTCGTTCGGAATACAAAATTACTTTCATTGCGCTAAAAATCAAGATGATCATAAGTCGTTTTGGTATATTAAAAACGACCAATTTTGATAGCCCAACGGGATTTTTGAAAAAAATCTAATCATAACTCTTTTTTTTTAAATCGAATTGATGCTTTAACAAGAATAAGAAATAAAAATATTGATAAACCTAAGAGTAAAATCTCACCTTTGATACCAACTGTTACGAACCCCGCCATTGATGTGATGAAACATGTAACAAAGATGGCCGAAATATCGTTTATACAATCAGATTTGGATGGCTCAGCGACCCGTTGCTTATAAAGAAGCAAGAACCTTGGTATATAAGGGTAGATTGATTGATGGACACCATGACCCAAAACTTATAGAGAGATGCGAACCTTGGTATATGCGAATAACACCCAATTGATGATGATGAATCAATTGATAAGTCGAGTACACTGTACGAACAACTCGGATTTGTTCAAGGTGTTTTTGAAGAATAAAAGAGAAAACCTCTCATAATTTTATTGATCAATCCATAACTCTAATTAATATAATGCAATCACCCCCCTTTAAATATGATGTAGAAAAGAAATACAAATATAAACACAATAAGAAAAATACTAATCTAAATTCTAATTAACTAAAGATAACATCTTAATTAAATAATGAAAACATTCATAATTAAATAATAAACAAATCTTATAATTTAAAAGTAATTAAAATATGATATTCTTTGAATTTCCTTGCACGAGCTCTTTTATCCGGACCATGGGAACTTGAATTGGGCCTATGTATACTTCAATCCATGTGCTTGAGCATATGCTTACTTTGTCCACATCACTAGGGTTTAATGAATAGGGAGCAAGGAAGGAGGTGATGGCTAGGGTTAATTTGGTGGCTGGTTTTATGAGTGATTTATGGCTGGGGATCACAAAAGGTGTAAAGATAAGCTAATCTCGCCACTGTGCGGAGGCTATTGGTTCTGGGCTATTTTCGATAATGTAAACCCTTAAATTTGAGAAAAATTGAAAAACGAAAGTTATAGGCTTTCGAATCTTCTTTCCATGAATATAAGGAATGCAAAAATCCAAGTTCTAAGCGAAAAGATATGCTAAAAATACCAAAATGCTATAAACTTCCTCAAATTATATATTTTTTCTTGATTTGATTCGCTTCTTTTTGACTTTGGTACATTATTCACTCAATTCAAGCCTTTTTTAATCTTTTCCTCATTAACTCCATAATTATTGTAATATACTAAAAATAAATAACTTTTACTACCTAAAACGGAGAAACAAATATGAGTAAGAACTCCAAAATACGCACAAAATCATGAATATCGTACGGCTCTAGGGGTATCAAAAGGATTTGATTCCCACTTAGAGATTTTGGGGGTTCCACCATTTTTGACGGGTTGCCTTTTGCTGCCATCTCGGTCTAAGAGTTTTTCCTTCATATCCTCTTATATTTCTTACAGTATTGTCCAGCAATCTCTACCTAAACTTGGCCCGATTCTGCTACCCCCATTTTTTTTATGTTAATTTATAGTTTCTATCTTATTGGTGGCTTGTGATGCTCTATCCCTATACCTCTTTTCTTCATCTTTTGACCTTTTTGAGGTATTTCATTATAAGTGTTCTTGTTATGAGCTAAGGTTCCCTTCATATTGTTGATTATTTTTTCGGCAGTGTTTTATTGGCCATATTAGCCTACTCGGTCTTAATGTTTTCCTTATTTTGGGTGGATGTTGTTATGAGCTAAGGTTCCCGAAAATTTTATTAAAAAAACCATTCAACCATTACATAGTACTCCTATTCCTATTACATCAGCTGCACCATTTTCTACACCAAAGATTTGGAAATCCCAGCCTATCTAATCTGTATATGCCTCTCAACAACCTTGGAACCCCTGAATCATCTACAAATATACAAACCTTCTAACACCTACAACCCTAATTATATTCTCTGTAAAGTATGAACTATAGCACAATTTATATCCAAACATAATTGTTTCAATTTCCTCATTTCATAATGTATACTCCACGGACATTTTATCTCTCTTTTTAGAGTTTGAATTAAAGCCAAAGAATCTGCTTCAATATCTAGGTGCACTATTCCTTCCTGGACACATCTCTTCACCCTTCCAAGTAATGCTCTTGTTTTAGCCGTCATATTTGTTTCGACCCCATATAATTTTGCCATAGCGCATTGCACATTGCTTGCACTGTTTCTTAGTATACACTTGAAGCAACCATCATAATTCAGTTTATACCTTCCTATTACTAGGTTCTCCCATTTGGTCAAAAGCATTTTAGGAGACTGAATTACTAAGTTATCCACTTCTTATTCTTTTAAGATAACCACATCTTAACAACTACATATAAATAATATTTTAGGAGACTGAATGACTAAGTTATCGACTTCCTATTCTTTCAAGATAACCACATCTTAACAACTAGATATAAAGAATATTTTCAATTAGTGAACCAATCTCTAATTTCACTTTTCACAGCTTTAATCATGTCTTATGATATGTACTTATAACAAGGTGATCGAATCTTTAACAGCCACCACCCATTCAATTTGAGCCTAAGTATAAATAAGCAGCCATGCACTCCTAGCAAGTTCTCAATATGTCTCCATACCTTCTGAGCATTCTCATAAACTAACAAACATATGATTCCCAGTTTTTATACTTGAATATTGGCCACAATTACACATGAAGGCTAGTTGAAAACCCTTCTATTTCAACGTATCATCAAAGGCTATCCTATTGTTGATTCCTCTCCATGCAATAAGAGACCATTTAATTGGAATCATATTGTGCCACATTAAAATATTGAAACTTTGGATACCTTGCTTATATTTGCATAAGTTCCAAGTAGACTTAAAGGTAAATTGACCACTTCGAGTCAAATTCCAAACACACATGTCATCTTCATCTGATAATTGAGAACTCGTTTGCTTAATTTGTTGAACTAGTTGCTGTTGCAAGGAGGTTTCAGACATTCTCAAATACCCATTCATTGTAGAAAAATCATGTTTCATAATATTGTTGACCATTTGCTAAGAATGAATTATCATATCTGCCAATTTTACGTCACCTAGCCATTTATCATACCAAAAGCTGATGTTCCCTCTTTTAAGAACCCATTGAATATGTCTCTTTACTTCTTTGATGGCTAGCATTCTCCTCTAAGTTGAAGATACTCCACTAGATTGCTTACATTATGATGGGTGAGCCTTATAAACATATTTATTTCTCAAAAAGGTAGCCCAAATTAAAGAAAGTTGATGACCTAGGATTCCACCAATTCTTGACTGTAAAAGCTTTAAATATATCCGAGAACCTTCTTATGCCAATACCCCCTTGTATTGGTGTACAACAATCATTCTTTTTATGGTTGATTGGGTAGGGCTAAAGGCTGCAAACACATGAATTGACAATCTTTGAAGAACATGCCTAATCAAGATTAGTTACCCACTTGAGATAGTAGCTTGCCCTTCTACCCAGCCAGCTTTCTCAAATCACCAATATAGATTACATCCAAAATACTTTATCGGCAGCTTCATCTTTACAAACCTAGTTAATGAAGTTACTGTTTGAACTCTGTTAGCTGGCATATGATCCCCCACAATGAAACAAGTCTTTGCCTTATTAATAGCATACCCTGATTCCCTTTCATATTGAGACGATAAATGCATCAATTTAAATAGAGACCTTGAAGAAGCATTAGAGAAAGTAATCACATCATCCGCAAAAGCTAAGTGGGAAACCATGTTACATTTTGATGGCACTGTAAAATGCCATATTTGCTTAGACTAAATCAATAGTTCCAGACTTCTGCTCTGAACTTCATATGCCAAAATTAGCATAGAAGGTGACAATGGATCACCTTGCCTCACATACCTTGTAGATCTAAAAAAAGCGTGAACTTTTCCATTATAACAATCAAAGAATACCAGCGATTGGATACCAATCTCCAAACCACGTCAATCAGTTACTCACATAACTCAAATTTTCTTAATACTATACATAATGATGAATAACCAGGACACCAGCTAGATCGTATGCTTTAGCAAGGTCTAACTTAAGCACAATATTTCCCCATGACTTTAGTGCTTAACTTTTGCAGCATTTCTTAAGCTAGTAGGACATTGGATGAAATACTTCTCCCTTGTTCTAAAACCACTTTGCTCTTCATAAATTAAGCTTGGTAAAATAAGACCCAATCTTGTTCTTAATAGCTTGGAAATGGCTTTAAGACAAAAACTATAGATCGAGGATTCTAGGCCTCAATTCCCCAAAAGTTGTTGGATTTTCTACCTTAATCAGGAATGGACACTATCAATAGTCCAAACCTTAGATAATGCTCTACCCGGAGAAAATTCCACCACTGCGTGACAAAAATCACCTTTAATAATGTTCCAACACGCTTTATAGAATGTGCCCCAAAACCATCTGGTCCTGCTGCATTATCTGCATCCATATTTTGAAGTCTGAACTGCTTGGTAAATTTCATTCTCATCTGGTACTTTAAGAAAAGTTTCATTCATCTCACCAGTCACACAAGATGTGATAAATCTCTGCACTAAATTAAAATCTATGTTGCTATATTCTCCGTGGAATTGATTCTGAAAAAACTTCTACCCCAGCAGTAGCAATTGATTGCTGATCTAATACCTAATTTCCTTGCATGTCTTTAATTCTGTAAATTTTGCATTTCCACCGTTTGTAATTGGCAATTACGTGAAAAAACTTAGTATTCTAATCACCTTCTTTGAGCCATTTAATCTATGATTAGTCTCCAAAAAATCTTTTCGCATTCAAGAATTTGAGCCAACCTAGTTTCAGTTTGAGTCACCAGATTTTTAGCCTCCTCAGAGTCATCATTTTTAGCTCTAATTTCTGCTTCTTTATGAGCATTTTCAGCACCCCTAATATTTTCCCCCAGCTAGCCAAACTCACTTCTATTGATATCGTATTTGGGTTATGTCAACACACAAGTATTACAATATTAGTGTCAACCCGAACACGACTCATTTAACTAATCGTGTCATTTATATTAATTTGAACACGACTTGTTTATTTTACAAGTTACACGACATGACCCGACTAACCCGTTTAATAAACAGGTCATGTTAAACTTATAACTCGACACAACACGATTAACCTTTTAAGATTATAATGACAATTAAGTCTCATGTAAAAACAATTAACTTGTTTTATAATAGTTTAAATTTTTAATAAGTAATAGCATCATCCAACACCAAAATTCAATATTTAATCAAAATAATATGTTAATAATAATCTAAAGTCAAAATAGATAATATTTTAGCACCGAAGCAAAAACATAATAACTTTTAACTACCACCAATATTCAAAATAAAAATATAATTGTCCAAGTAAGAGGGGAAAATAAAATATATATATAGCTACAAAAAAAATCGTGTTAACTATGGGTCAATTTCGAGTTAGTGGGTTAACCCAAACACGACCCGTTTAATTTACAGGTAAAACGTGTCTGGATGGGATATAGCTCTAGATCTACGTCCCCTTTAGTATTGGTCCTGCCACGCCAGTTTCGAATTAGATTTTAAGGGCTAAGGACTTTCTCAACATCTTTCGATTTCTCCCTTGTAGCTGTTACCCGAATTCGCGCAGTGTGTCCATACCCCCAAAACCCCCTGACCTATTTGTCTTTCTTGCACCGATGATTAAACATAATTGCGTTATGAAAGAATGTTCTATCATCAAACTAAGACTCACTGAAAGCTGCCGTTCACGTAAAAGAATCCCTCCCCATCGTTGGCCAATAGTAACCCTGCCTCATGATCTTTGTTCTTGTTCTTTAGTAAATCGCGTCTTTTTAAGCCAAAAAGATGTTCGATTCGATTTTTTTCTGAGCCTACGGAGAGAAATCGGTCTTAATTCAATAGTTTAATTGGATTCCCGTTTGTTGATTCAATATGCTCTTCCATTGCGATAGGGTATACTTAAACTTATGGAGTGGATTACAGTCTTTTTCTCCTATTGCACGTCTTAACTCTGTTATAGTTTTTTTTGTCAATTGCCATGTCATATGATTGGGCAATCTACCAGCTAGATATTAAAATGATTCATTTGTTGCATGGAGATCTTAAGGAGGAGGTGTGTGTGGAGCAACCCTTTGGTTATGTAGTATCGGGTAATGAGAATATGGTTTATAGGTTGAAGAAAGCATTGTATGGTTTAAAACAATCACCACGAGCTTGTTTTGAAAAGTTTAGTGGTGTCATATTAAGTTATGGTTTTAAGAGGTCAACTTCAGATCATTTATAATTTTTTATCATTAATTCAGAAGCTGGTACAATTGATCTTATAATTTACGTTGATGATATTATTATCATAGGAAATGACTGTCATGGAATTCCTAAGCTAAAGACACTTGGGACAATAGTTCCATACCTAAGTTTTGGGGTTGCTTCATTATTTTCTAGCATTGAAGTTGCTAGGTCGAAGAAAGGTATTAGCTTTTCACAAAGGAAGTATGTGTTATATCTTTTGTGTTATATCTTCTGGCTGAAACTAGCATGCTTGGATTTAAGACAGTTGATACTTTTATGGATTCTAGTATGAAATGATATGTAGAGCATGGGAGTCTTTCTCCGACGTTTGGTATTATAAGAGACTAGTTCGAAAGTTGATATATTTGACTATGACCCAACTAGACATTACATATGCTATAGGTATTGTCAGTCGATTTATGCATGCCCCATGACAACCCATTGGGAAGTAGCCTTTCGTATTCTCAATTATTTAAAAGAAGCTCTCAGTAAAGGTTTTCTTTATAAAGCTTGAAAGTCTTTGAATGTGACTAGTTTCTCAGATGCAGACTGCGCTAGAAGTCATACTGATAGACAATTTACTTTTAATTATTATACGTTTGTGGGGGTTAATATCATGACATGGCGTAGCAAGAAACATATTAGTTGCTAGATCTAGTGATGAGGCTGAATATAGAGCTATGTCACATACGGCATCGGAGATGTTATGGGTTCAATCATTGCTTCGTGAGATGGGTGTTGAGGCATCAACTCCTATGAAAAAGAATTGTGATAATAAGGCTGCTATGTTTATTACTAGTAGTCCCTTGTTTCATGAGTGTAATAAAGGCATTGAAGTATATTGACACATTATTAGAGACATGATTATACGAAAGCAGATTGTTACTCTGTTTATGAAGTTCGAAGATCAGCTAGGCGACATATTTACAAAGCCCTTAGGTCGTAGCCAGTTTCATGCCCTATGTTTCAATTTGGGCATGTGTGATGTTTAAGCTATAGCTTGAGGGGGAGTATTTACAGGGTAAAACTCTTAGGGCACCACCTATATATATATATATATATATATATATGTATAATGAGAGTTGTAAAACCCCGTTCATTTATTCCACCGCAATTGCCTTCATTCGGTCGATTATTTCACCTCGGATGGTGAAATATCAGTTTATAGAGTTTTGTAGTGCTCTGGCATCTTGCACCAATTGTATTAGTGTACTTACACTCGTGTGAGTAATCGTTCAGTGATTCGGGTGGTCTAAATCGATTTCGGGTTATAAATGTTAAGTTTCCGTCTTATGCGATTGATGGTTTTTAGCCAACTTTAGAGCTACGTAACTTTTCGTTCTCTTATCCGATTTATTCTCCGTTTGCTCCTATGTTTAGGTTTCATACCATTCTATAATTTTCATGTTTTGACCGAAAGCCAATTCGCACTTCTCGTTGGTCAAAATAGCATCCGAAGTAGGCCGGTTAGTAAAATCTGGCCATTCTGTAGTGCTTCGGCAGAGCGCTGTCTTCGGAGGATTTATGCGAATTATCCATCCATAATTTTGGAAGACTTCCTTTAGGAAGTTGTAGATCTTTGAATTAGCTTTCCGTGGACATAAAGATCACCCCAATCTGAGTTCCGAGTAAGAAGTTATGATCAAAATACTAACAGTGGTCAATGCTGTGTGAAATATGCTTTGGCTGAGAGCTCCCAAGATCGATCTTGGTGTCCTGTGTGTCAAATTTTAACCCCTTTAAACCCCATTTTCTCACCATTTAGCATTCCTAAACCCCCAACTCAACCCATACACCCTCACAACTCTCAAGAAAGTTCTAAAGAGAGAAGATGAGAGATTCTTGAGGGCTTTGATGAATTACTCATCATAAACCAATATTTGAGACCTAAATCAACCCTCCTATCACTATTCATCATCTTCCTCACCACCATCTCCATGGTTAGGGTTCCAAAAAAGGGGAAAGCTTGGGAATAGCTCAATTTAGCTCGGTCTACCACTCAAACTTCAGATGGAAGGCTCTAACCATGTGGGAACAATAGTATTACAACATGTTTTCTAGTTATTACACCTTATTCACTTCGAATCAAAGCTTATGTGATGATTTTGTATATAATTTTCAACAAATACATGTTCATGGGGTTTGGGTTAGATAGAACTCAAATTGATGATTGGTGTTGACGGGTTTACTTTCTAATTACATAATTTAACCATAAAATCCATGTTTTGGTTCATATACATAAGAATCCGTCATGAACCCTCCTTGTAACTAAGCGTATAAACCCAAAATTCAAGATTTTAGGATTTGGGCCTATAGGGCGGTTGATTATAAGTTATCAATGACGAAGGTACATAGATTCACCGTTAGAAGGGATGGTAGAACACTATTCACAATATTTGTACCAAGAAGTCACTAGGGCGGAATAATACACTATAGCACTTGAACCTAACTTATTGTATGGGGCGTAGTAAGCATTAATACTGATGATACAACCTCGATAGGCCCTCGAATTGGTAGCTACATAGTTTGATGGGTTGTGAGTTGCCCTAGTTCTAAGCATATAGAGTTAGTGTGCCTTGAACTTATCGGTCAAGCGAGAATCACATTAGTTACTGTTTAACTTGACACGGTGGCTAAAGGACCACTAAAACACGCAATGGCTATAGTTTTACATCTATAATTTGCCATGAAACATAGCTTGTCATTAAAGAACCGATTGGCCGAACAATATGAATAACAAGAAGGTCGAAAGGCCTTGGATAATATCACGATGATCATAATGTTCATAAACAAATAATGGGCTATGTTGTATTGTATTTATATATGTGATTAGCCATGTGTGCGATGAATTGTGTTTCCCTTTCGGTGCGTTGTTGATATATTGCAGTTTCATAATAATAAGGCCGGGGGCACTGGGCTATAAATGCCAGGCCGGGGGCACCGGGTTATAAATGCCAGGCTGGAGGTAACGGGATATAAATACCACTATATACATATACATGTGCACTATATTAAGGCCGGGGGTACCAAGATATAAATACCAGGCTGGGAATACTGGTCCTAGTTGTAGCTGGAGTGGAGCCACCCAAAACGGACAAGGAAAAGGGCTACCCAGTACAGTACAGTGGTAGCCGCCTGTTTATATTATCGTATCGATGCATATTGCTTTCTCACGGACGAGTGGTCGTAGTCCTGTATTTAACAGCTTCCCTGGCTTGCGGATTAGTTCGTGTGGCTCTATCAACGGGACTGTGTGTTCCGGGAAGTAGTAGCCCTACACTTAGGTGAAAGATCCTAAGGTAGTTCCATCATCAGAGGAACGTGCTTGTCCGGGTGTTCTTCTTGTTAAGTATTTGGAGTGTTGTCCCCGAAAAAATGTCTTACGTGAATTTATCTCCAAATGAATTACAAGTAAGGATCGAATCCCTGGGCAGTTCGCTTACTTGGAGGAAACATGATTAGTTTAGAGCTTGGGTCCTTCAGGAACCGATGCTCTAAGCCTGGTGACCGCGGGGTGAAACTGAGGCATTATGCTAGAGATATGATACGAGGACTTATGTGATGTTCATATTGATGATGGTGATAATGTTGATTGTGTGTATTATTATCATATCACATCTTATATAGTTGTGTATGTATATATGATATATTGTCTCAAATGTGATTTGAATGACGCTGATGAATGCGGACATTATCAAATGCATCATAATACACATAGAGAACCGTTTGGCTATCCATAATGTACTAACACATAATGTGGAAAGTATTATTACCTAATGGCATGTAGAAACATAGTATTCGAGAGTGAGAACGTGGTTTGGTTGTGACGATGAGCCAGTGATAAAGCTTTGTAGATGGCCAAGTATGGAATCCATATCGTACTATGATTAAAGAGAAAACAATGGATACTTGGCCAATAGTCATAACTTATGGAATAGGTACTAGATAGCGTAATATAGCATTGGATTTCACTTGAGAGCAGATGCACGTAGCATGTTGAACCTTAAGAAACTAGAGTTTTTGTTGAAGTAGCTTTATATCAACGATTCTCTAGTGATGCAAGATTTGACTTAGGGTATTCCATGGAAAGTCTAAGGACAGGATAGGTTGATCGAATAGTTAGCTTCCGATGGATTGGATTGGATTGGATTCCTAGTAGGGTTGCATGCACGTGTGGGTTAGTTGCATTGCACTACACGATTTTTCAAACTATTGCATTTATATAAAACAATTATTTTATATATAAAACCTATATAGTTCCCACTGAGCCCGGATTTGGCTCATTCCGTTTTCTAAACAGTTTTGCAGGTCAAGCATCGGGGAATGGCGCGTGATCTACGAGTCTACAGGCCTCTGATGTCCATATACTATCTTTTAGGTCCTTTATGAAAAGGACCTTGTTGTATAAAATGATTGCTTTTGTTATTTTGTAAAAGATCTTTTGTATAAGTTTTAAATTCGGTTTTGATATGTAAACATGCTAAGTGGATTTCTATATGTGGAGTGGTTTTAACGTGAACTTGTATGCGAATGGCTTTAATTTTTAACAGGGCGGTTTGTTATACAAAAAAACTCCACATGCCGAAATTTTCTGAAACAGGATTTCTTAAAGTCATGATTTTTGCATTATAAACCCGCCGTCGCGCACGGCATCTGTGATTAACTGGGTCCCGGAGGTGAAAACCTCAGAACGGGATTCGCGGCGTCACAAGAGTGGTGGTGAATTCATGCTTCTCTCTCTTGTTTTTTCCCAACAGTATTCTTTTCCGATTATAGGTTTTAACTTTTTCCATTAATAATCTAGAGTACCAGCAACTGGATATCAATATCCAAACTATGTCGATCAGTTGCTCACGTAACCCAAATTTTATTAAAACTGTATTAATATTCAGCCACGACACCCGGTCATATGCTTTAGCAAGGTCTAGCTTAAGCACAACATTTCCCCCTCAACTTTAGTGTCTAACTTTTGCAGCATTTCTTGAGCTAGTAGGACATTGTCTGAAATACTTCTCCCTGTTTCAAAACCACTTTGCTGTAGTCTTCAGAAATTAAGCTTGATAAAATAGGTCCCAATCTTCTTGTTAATTGCTTGGCAAAGACAGTAAGGCAAAAATTATAGAGGCTTATAAGCCTCAACTCCCTAAAAGTTGGATTTTCTACCCTAAGAACGGAAACTATCAATAGTCCAAACCTTAGAAAATGCTCTACCCTGAGAAAATTCCACCAATGCGTGATAGAAATCACCTTAAATAATGTTCCAACACGCCCTATAGAATGTGTCCCAAAAGCCAGCTAGTCCTACAGCACTATCTGCATCCATACTCTAAACGGCTTGGAAAATTTCATTATCATCTAGTACTTTAACCAAAGTTTAATTCATCTCACCAGTCGCACAAGATGGGATACATTAGCTCTGCACTAAATCAAAATCTACATTGCTATATTCTCCGTGGAATTTGAGTTTGAAAAAATTCTACACCAGCTGCTGCAATTGATTCCTGATTAGATACCCAATTTCCTTGCATGTCTTTAATTCTGTAAATTTTCCCTTTCCACCGTTTGTAATTGGCAAATAAGTGAAAAACTTTTTTTTTTATCTCCTTCTCCGAGCCATTTAGTCATTGATCACTGTCTCCATAAAAATATCTTTACATTCAAGAATTTGAGCCAGCCTAGTTTCAGTTTGACTTACTAGATTTTTAGCCTCATCAGAGTCATCATTTTTAGCCCTAATTTCTGCTTCTTAAAAGTATTTTCAGCACCCCTAATATTTTCCCCCAGCTGGCCAAACTGATTTCTATTCCAGTCTCTAGGCACCCTCGTTAACCGTTTGAGCTTTACGTCAAAAGCATATATGTAAAGCATTTCCATCAACCTGCCGTTCCCAACTCTCGTCCACCACTTTCAAAAAGCTATGGTGTTTCAACCACATATTATGAAACTTAAAACCCCCTGTACCCTGAGCTAGACTAGTGTTGAACTGCCCCAATAGTGGAGCATGATTTAACTTATACCTATTGAGATGGACTTCTTTGCATGTCATTGAGTTTATGTTGAGGCTCGGACTTTCATGCTAAGTATGCCAAAACCTGAATTACGTTTTTCAACTCGTCTGAGTTATCTTAAAGCTCAAATATATTTTCTTGTGACATATAAGCATTAGCATTACAAAAAAAAAATCCCAATAACTAAAAGTACTTCAAAAAACTGTATTTTATTATAAACCAATAGGAATATTTAAACACAAGTGTACTTCACATTTCCAATAAAAGAAATAACAATACATAAATATGCCCTCAAAAGTTACCACAATACCAATAGTTAGAGAACATTACATTTTTTATTTAATTAGCGTAATAGATCGGTAGAATTAGCGTAATGATTCCTAACGAACCTGCTTATTGTAAATCAAGGAAAACACAAACACCGACTCTTTAAAAAACACACAAACAAGGAGAACAGCATATACATTTTGGCACTATGCTTCGTACTCTTCCCTCACCTTCATCTCCTTCCCTCGAAACCTTTTTATCATTCATGTATTTCCACATTTTCCAAATCCACATGACGAAGCGAAACATGTGAACCAGCAAAATCAACCCAACAAGTCCAATGAGTGGCCATATTGAATTCTTTACAATACCACCGCTGACATTCCATGACCAGTGGGACTCTGGATGCGATGGCGTAATAGCTGGTAGTGTAACAAGGTAAGTGATTGCCATGAGCGAGGTTATCACACACACCGCACCTGTTAGTACCCACATAAAGGCCTTTTTTCTGAGTAGAGGTAACCCGCTCATAACCAGAAGAATTATGCTTATAGAACCAATGAAAGACGATGTGTTAAATATCCAGAAAAGAAAAAAGGATTTTGGGTCAACAGCAGCCATGATGGATGTTCCGGCCTGAACAGTTACAGTTTGACCATTAGATTTCATTACACTTTTTTGGTCATCCGAAACACCACCAGTTGGGTTAAGCCCTGCTTGGTAAGACATAGTTACAATTACGGTTGCAGCCATCAGCAGCATACCCTGCTTCCTTTTCAACATTTTTTTGATATTCTTGATTTTTTGTTGCAACTTTGGGCGACGAAGTGAGGGAGGCTTTGCTGGTACTGTAACGCTAACTGGCGTTGAAATCTTGTCAATCTCATGAATTTCTATGGTCCCTAAGGGATTAGTATCAGAAAGTTCTCCTCTTTTAGCTCCTGCTTTTACAAGAAGTTCATGGACTTGCCTTGTTTTGAAATCTGCGGGCATTTGTGCTATAACATCCAAAGCTGTGAAACCTTTTGCGTTCACCATATTTATTTTCAGTTCAGTACTAGTACTCACCGCATACTCGACTACCTGCAAGTTGCAGAAATATAAGTTTATAAACTCATATATTGTAATTAAGAACTAACGACTATAGTATTGTGGTGTATGTGCACAAGTGTGGTTGTAGCAAGGTAGGCATTAATTTGCTATCGGAATCGTATCGTTTTACAAAAGAATTGTAAATACTTTTTTATGTTGTATATATATACACAATACTTAGATATAATTATGTAATAAATGTATTTTATTTATAGTAATTTTTGTAAGAGAAGAAAAGAAATCCAACTTAAAAGATTTAAACAAGAAATTATAATATGTTTAGGACTCGTAGGCTACTAGCACTAGTCTTCTAATAGAGAACAAGGACACTAAGCTCTAATATGTATCCTGTTTATGATTTCAAGTGGGACTCTCCTTCAAATGGGCTTCTACCACAACAGAGGAAAAAAGAATGGAAAACACAGAAGTAAATTAAGGCCTCGTTTTTGCGGCTAAAAAAAGAACTAAAATATTGTGACACACTTGTGAATTATGACCAGCGATACACTATGTATCACAACACTTGTGAATTATGACCAGCGATACACTATGTATCACACGATACGCATAAATTCATGATAGATTTTATGATATGTAACTATTTGTCTTTGAGATGATACGTATTGCGTATCGTACGATAACGACTACCATGGAGCTGAGTGCTGTAGGAGCTGGGAAGCTACACACTACGGGTGTCCACCTTGCATCGCTTGGGTGGTATGAATTTATGTGCTAGATATATCTGTTGTCACTAGTCCTTTCTAGTAAGAGGCCTTTTGAGAAAAATCAAAATGGTATTGGGCTAGACCACAAGACGTGACAAATATACACAATGAGGCTCTTCCGCTGGCAGTATTCTCACACACACTGGCTTGTAGCTATTAAGTTTTTCATTGCCAAATGCATCAAAAACACATTCATAGCCTATGCTAGAAATAACTGTCGCTAAAAGTCCTTCAGCAAGAGGAGCATCTTCTTAAAAGCAACGCTATATATATATATATATATTTATTATTATGAATATTATGAATATTGAAGTGGTTAAATTAATTACTTCCCAATGTTTCCACTAAGAGTTCTAGACTAAAAGGGTTGTAAATTACCTCCGTTTGTTTTAAGGCTGTAACTTTGTGCAAAATAGTGTTGCCATCTCCATCTTGGTAATTTAGAACATTATGATCAGCTTCAACTAAGTGCTTCAGAGCTTCCAAACCATTATGTATCACGTATGAGTGAATAATCGAAATGGCCTTTGCTGGGTTCAAGGGGTACATCATCACTTCTGGTCGCGCATGAACCAACTCTTTCACAACCTCAACTTGGCCTTTCTTGGCTGCCAGATGAAGTGGGGTCCAGCCATCTTCGTCTTCAGTAAAACAAACGTTAGGGTCCGCCATCACCAAAAATTTCACGATCTCAACATGGCCATTTGCAGAGGCCAAGTGAAGAGGTGAACGGCCCCGTGAGTCTAGTTCTGTGACCATATCCGGCTTCTCTTGCAAAATAGCTCTCGCAAAGTTCACATGGCCTTTCATAGCTGCTACGTGCAATGGTGTCTCGTTGAAGCAGGTGATGGGAACTCTGTGCTCAAGAATGAGTTCGTCTTCAATTCTTGCATTAACTTTGTCAAGGACTGGACATCACCCTTCAATGAGGCCTCGTAAAGCCTCTTCTCTCTGATCGCTCTCTCTCTCTTCTATCCATTAAGGACAATTAACGAGTACTCGCCCTTGTTGTTATACATTCTTAGTTCCTCTTTGTTGTTATATACAAGTTTGCATTATTCAAGTGGTGTCAGCTTTTATATTTTTGGTGGATTTGTGATCCACCTACTTGTATTTTACATATGTACTCGATGACTCAATCTTTAGTAATTCTTAATAAAATTTCTCTATTTCTGATCAAAGAAAAAGTTATTAGTGTCACATAATTAATGTTGTGCCACATAAGCTTGGGCATGTGTTTCTACATGCATGGGTGGCATCCATGTGGAGCAATACAATTAATTGGTCAGATAGACCACATAGCAATACACCCAGTGTGCCACGCATCAAGTTTTTCTCTACAAGCTTGAAAGCTGCCGATCTGGAATAAAGAAGGGATGGATACCTTTGACGTAAGTTTAAATGTTTTAACTGTGTCAAAATGAACCTCGATGTTCCGAACAAGTTTCAATTTCAACCTCTTGTTCTAATTTGCAGTATTCAATGGTGTCCTGCACCCAATAGCCACTGTGATATTTCATGTGGTTCCCACAGGTTCTTTCCTTGATATCTTACAAGACCCACGCCGCATGCTTATATGTCAAACATGACGGCGATGCTCTCTAAGCTTGAAATCTGGCAATTGGAATTAACAGAAAAAGGTTATAAAGGTGAAAAACAAGTCTTAATTTCCACATGTTTGTTTATGTCTTATTTATCTTACTCCATCCCTCTTTGCTAATTTATTATTACTTTACTAAGTTGAAGAGAGAAGGCAGATTATGATTGAGAATTTTACGTTTTCTTTTGGAGGCAGTTTCAATGAATTGATTTTCTGGTAAAGAAGAGAGTAAAAAGTAAAAGAGGATACGATTGTTATTTGAAAACCGAAAGGTTTCTTGAACCGATAATGACTTCAAGTATACAGGTAGTCCTAAAAGAAATAAATGAAATATCAATGCCACTAGAAGAAATAAAAAGTTGGCAGAGAAACTTTCTGACAGGAACGCTGCCCATGTTTTAGGCTTAACTATGCCTAACACATATGGAGTGTTTTCTTTACTATTTGTTTTAGCCGCAAGGACACTTTTCAAGATTTGTCCATTACAAAGATATACCCTATTCTGAAAGTTTGATTATACCCTTAACAAACTTCCGAGATCTAGTGGTGAGGCGGTAATGATTGGCAATGGCTGGCCTGCGGTGATTAAATACATATTTTTTTTAAAAGTAAAATAAAATAGAGAATGTCTTAATGGTATGTTAGGTAAAAATAAAAGTGTTCTTATTTTACAAATTACAATGAAAAAATAAAATGTTCTCCTCTCAGATATAATTATGGAAGGAGCTGTCAAGCCTTCAGAAGAAAAAGCCTAGGAATTCCAAGAAGAATGTTGTTATGGCTCGCCTAACATTTGGAGACAGAGAATCCTTATACATAAAACCAGGCGCCAGATGATAACTTTTTGCTGTAGGACAAGAACAAGAAACCTATAACTAACTGACACATTACCAAGCTTCCACGGAATTTTGGTCTTTTTTGAAGACATTGAATTTGAAGGACAATCAAAATATTTTAAGTTGTTTTTGTACTATCATAATTAGTTTTGTCATTATTATATCTGGGAAGTCTAAAAGTAGTCAATAGATTCGATCTTAGGCAACAAATAGATTATTAAGTTCTAGGCATTTAATTTATAATTTACTTTTAGGAATCTTGAGATCACGTTAGATTATGTAACCTGTATCTAAAGAAATAGATTTTGTAATCTGTATTTGAAGAAATAGATAAACATATAGATAAAGATTAGATTCGATTTGGGTAATTATCTGTATTCAAGGTGGATTAATCATATATATGAATATCAATTTTACTGTATATTCGTATTCACTATAATTTAATATATGTAATGTGTGTATGTGTATATATTATTTTAACATTAAAAAATTTTGGAAGTTTAATCTGGTATAGACAAGCTGAATAAAAAGGAAAAAAAAAGAAAGTCCTAAGTTGTATTTACAATATATATGATTTTACTAGCCTGAAAGGTTCGAGACCATATAAAATTTAAATGATAATGATTTTCACTTTGATTTATCATTTGAATTTATATGGTGCTTATCTTGTAATCTAATGTGAGTTTTTTTGGGTTATATAGGAATAAATAAAAGAAATTCATCATTTGAGTTCAAAGTTTACTAAAAAATGTTAGCCTTTATTTTAATAAATTTTGAAATGATTCATTTTACTTCTCGAGTTATAACTTGTAAAAGATTTTGTCGTAATTAAAAAATCAAATAGTTAAATGTATTTTTACAATCGCTAATTTTTTGGATTAACAAAACATATGACAATGTACCTATAGTTATATATTCTATATACTAAAGCAAGAGCTTGTGATCCCTCAATCATCTGAGTTAATTCTCCTATAGTTTTAATATTTAATGTTTGTGCTTTTAACAGATGTCGGTGACTCAAGCTTAGAGTGAAATCTGAAAAGCAGGTAAAATGGATTGAGCCATTATGTAAACTTGACTTGACTCCATAGTACCTAAAATGATAGATACATAGTTTAAGTATCTTGCATTCTTTAGAGACAAAAGAATTGAAGAATTAAACCTTTAGGGCTCGTTTGGTTCGAGTTTTGGGAATGGAATGGGAATAGGATTCCTGGAAAGTTATTTTCCTGCATCTAAGATGCCATGCCGATGTTTGGTTCAACCATAGGAATGGAATAAAGTATCAATTACACAAAACCCTTCTTTTTATAAGATGAGAAAACATCACCTACTAATTTTTCAAAAGAGACGATTACTATAATAAATTACAAAAATTCCATACCTAGCTAATAACTATCCTACAAAAATTAGAATTTTTGTAATTAAAAAAAAATACAACAGGAAAAAAGAAAGAAAAAAGTTCCAAATAATTTTTTTTTCATTTTTGTGCAGCAGCATAATTAAAAAAAAATTCCAAACAATATTTTCATACACTGATAAAAAAAGAATTATTTATTCATAAGGAAGAGTGTTATTTTAGTCCTAACATGAAAAAATTAAAAAAGATGCTCATTGGTAATGGTTTATTCCTTATGATTTAAATGGGTGAACTTTGGGGGAAAGGTTTGTTCCTGGAATCATTTATTCCGAACTTAAAACTTGAACCAAACGCGGGAATCGTTTTGGAATGGAATATAGCATTCCTAGAATGGTTTAAATCTTGAATCAAACAAGCCATTAATACGTACTTCAGGGTTTGACTGCAACTTGAATTAGTTTTATACGTATAAAATTATATCCTTTTTTCTAATGACTTTCAGTTACCTATGTAGATAGCAAACTACAATTTTCATGTTATTTATTAATTGTGTAGACTTTCTATGTAGTTTAATATAATAATCTAACTTAAAATTACTTAAAAGGGTTGATCGGCGAATATTAAGTTAAATGGTTTAGGTATTTGGCCCAAAACATTTGGAAGGGGAGGGGGGGTATGTTATGTGGTATTTTAAGGCCATCTCCAATCGTCATTTCTACCTATTGAAATTTCTATAATATAAATGGAAATTGGGAAAAAGTTTCTCCAATACGAATTACTCTATGCATTTTCATGTGACATGACAAATGGGTCACATGAAAAATTTCGGTTATATATAAATTTTATATTCTACAACAATTAAATGAAATCCACAACATCTTAGCCAATTAAATTAATTGTATTTTTAAAAATTGGGTGCTAGCTAATTAAGTTAGTTTAGTAAGATAAAGAAGACACTATTGGAGAAACTTTATTTGAGATTTTTCTATCACCATAATTGTATTACCAAATAAACATAGAAATCTATCAAAATTTATAAAAAAAACATTATTGGAGATGGTCTAGGAGGGAGAGTAAAAGTAGGAGAAAAATAATACTCCAAATGCCCAACAGTTGGGGGTCCAGAGTCCATAAGTCACACTAGCTATGTGGCGTTTCACTCTAAATACCACACAGTGTAGCGTTGTTGTGATAAATTTTAATATACTCGCAAGTGTACGAATCAATATATAATATAACTAAGGTAAGTGCGAGGACAAACCCATAAGAACTCAAACAGTATGTTTTATAATTATCTTGTTAATCATTCACTAAACTCATAATCTAACTAGAAAAGTTTATGAGAGTCAAACTAATTAAATAAAGTAAATTAAATAAAACAAAAACTAAAGTAATGAAACTAAATTAAATAATATTAAGCAAAATAGTAAAATTAATTAATTAATTAACTAGGATTTTAGAGCCATATATTTAATATCATCTTTCTAAGTATTCATGCACGTAGACTCTACTCTTGTCTTGCACTAATTTGATCTCTTGACTCTATTATTTGTGGAAAATAAAATCATTTAAGTTTAATTAATTTATAAAATTTAATTATAATTCTTTCATAGCCAAACTTATGTATAAAGTCAAAACACTCACTATATCCGTCAAAATACACCCTATATCCACTCCTAACAAATTATAAGGTAAATCCAACAAAAAATAATGAGAATCTAACTTCTTTTTTTATCAATTAAAATAGGAATTTAATAGGAATAATTGCATTTAACAATGAAGTATTAAATTGGTAGAGTCAATTGACATGAACACGTGCAATAGAATTAATTAAATATACTAATCCTAATTCTAATACAAATTTACGCTAGTATAGAAAAAATTATAATTCTTCCATAACCAGACTTATGTATAAAGTCAAAAGACTCACTATATCCGTCAAAATACACATATATCCGCTCACAACAAATAATAAGGTGAATCTAACAAAAAATAACGAGAATTTAACTTCTTTTTTTATCAATTAAAATAGGAATTTAATAGGAAGAATTGCATTTAACAATGAAGCCTTAAATTGATAAAGTCAATTAACATAAACACGTGCAATAGAATTAATTAAATATACTAATTCTAATTCTAATATAAATTTACGTTAGTATAAAAAAAATTAAATAACAAATAAAATTAAGAGCAAACTTACTTAGCCTCGGTCAATAAATACACACATGTTTTCTTTTTCTAAGCCCTTGTGACTTTGTGAGACTTGGATTACTTCTATGGGCTGCTCCGCAATTTAATTTCGGTGGCCCTGTTTTCAGCCTAAGTCCAATGTGTGAAAAATTGCTACTTCTAGCACTTGGGCTCATAACTTCCTTAATAACAAATCTCACTGCTTTTCTTGTTAACTCCAGATTGTGGCTCTGCTTCCTATTTTCCTTAATCTTATTTTCTTTTATTCATATCTCTTCTATATTAACTCCAAATTGCTTCATTCAAAAGCTAATTTTCTTCAATTATCCCTTGCACTTGAGAAGCACTAGAAATACAAATATTAGTAATAATATGTACTTTTTAAAATATAAAATAATGGATTAAAATATATCATTTTCTTGACACATCCAGCGTACGGTAAAAAACTTAGCTAAACTTAACTTAACCATATATTCTTGTATATTACGGGACAAAATTTTACCTACGTTCATTAACCATTGCATGTACTCGTAGGGCAAACTTGCGCTACTTACCCTAAGCTATGTTAACATTGTGGACGCTTTTACAATGAGTGGAGGTGGATCGATTCGGCGTGAGCCGAGTTCATTTTTTCAAAATAAAATTTACTCCAAGTCGAGTCGAGTATTTTTCTAAGCGGATTAAATTTGGATTGCCCCAAACCACTCCAAACCCTACGTATAGCCATCCTTAATTTTTTACCCAACCTAATCTTAGGTGCTGTATGTTTTCTTATGTTTGAATGTTGAATTGGATTAAAATTCAACATTCAGTGCTAAGACACGAAATTGTATGCTAAATATTTAATTTAACTTTCATGATATTTTATTTTGGTGGCGTTTTGACCTTTTTATTCATTAGATATTGACGTATATCACAATAATAATAGTAAAATTGTAATTCAATTTATTCAACATTTAGAACGAATAACATTGAACACATTTTTCAGAGTTTTCATCCAACAATAAGGATTTAGAGTTTAACATTGTGTATTCAACAAGAAGATGTTAAAAAAACAAATGGACACTTATTGTAACATTTTTTTTAAAATTACATCGGGTTCAGCTTCTCATAAATCTAACTTGTTTAATATCATTCCACCTAAATATTTTATTTTTTCCCTTTAAATGCCATTTTAATACCATATATATAGTCACAAGTGGTCGGATTCGAGCTCGTGCATATGGTAAATAGTAAACACAAGTTGGTCAGCTTTGTATTCTTTGGGGTTGGCTTCGGGTTTGATGAAACCAGCCCAAAAAAATCCAAAAAAATATTAATTAAAAAAATAAAAAGAACATTTTGTTGAAGGAAATTACACGTAGTGTGCTATCGTGTGGATATAATATGTATTGAGGATTTTACTATGTAAATCATGTATCGTGAGCCATATTGAGCTTCCTTGTTAACCCTATTTACTATTTTATTTATGCCATATTTAAAGGAGTTATCTAATGAAAGACATGATTGAGTTGTTTTCACAACACGTTATCATCAAGCTCGAAACTAATAATTCTAACTCTAAGAAAACCCTAACTGCCAGCCACTGATCTCCTCTCTCGTCACCGATCACAATCACAACTGGTCTCCTCTGTTGTCGCCAACCTTTAAGGTATGTATCAATCATTTAAACAAAAAAAAAGAAAAGAAAAAAAAGAAAGGATCATACATATTTTTTTCTAATTAATGATACTAATTGCCGATTAATTATATATATATATATATATATGTTTATGTAATGTATATATATAATTATATATATATGGAGGAGCAACCGAATTTAATATACCATACAACCTTGAAGTTATTATTTTTCTTCCTTTCTTTTCTTGCCGTGCCGATTTATCAAAAAAAAAAAAAGCCATGGCCGTTGGTGTTTGTGATTTGTGTATGTTAATTGCTTCCATTCAACTATGTGCGCTGCACCTATAAGGAAAATTAAAACTAATTTTCCTTCCATTCAACTATTTATATAGACTATTGCCTTTGTTGTTAACAATTACTTACTCTTAGTTGTGATTTGTTTGATATGTGATTGTTAAGTATGCTATATTTACTTATTTTCCAAAAGTAATGGTAAAACCTAGATTGTTTTTTATATCGGTATATGTATATTATGTTACTATCTCACATTTTTTTTTATTCAATTGTTTAACTGAGTGAATGATTTAACTAGGCACTTTAAAATTAGATTTTATTTCTTTGTAATCTCAAAATTAGGTAATGATGTTGCAGGTTTATGATATTGTTATTTAATTAGTGAATTCTAATTTTAAAATTATTATCACAGTTTATATTGTTAAGAAAATTTAATCCTAATTCTATATAATTACACTTCTTCTATGTAATCTAGATGATTTTCTGGATGATTTTCTTACGAATTTTAATTCTAAACTCATTGTCACATTATATAGTTTTGTTGCTTTTCTTCACTATATATATATATATATATATATTTTTGGTCTTGGTTTTCAATTATCTAATTTCGTTAATGGATAGGTAATTCTAATTTTAATTCAAAATTTATTATCAACTGTGAACGGATGCATAATTTGTAGTATTTGGATCATTAGCTCAGAAGTACGCATTCGTATCCATTTTAGTTAAATAGTCATTTGAAGCATGATTGGAAGTTTTTATTTGCAATATGAATTTTCTTTAAATTTTTAGTTGGACGCAAAATCCATAGAAATCTTTATATATAAGATACTCTCTCTCTCTCTCTCTCTCTCTCTCTCTCTCTCTCTCTCTCTCTCTCTCTCTCTCTCTCTCTAAAGGGCTCTTCTTTCTTAGATTAAGGGCTTATTTACAGTGGACTATAAGATTATTTAAGAACATACTACCTTCACACATCTAGGACATTTTAAATCACATTGGACTAAGTTAAATTTCTTTGGATCACGTCGTATTATTTTCTCTTCTTCCTTATATGCTTCCCTTTGTCTGCATAATATTAGACATTTTATTTTATTTATACATATTTTTTTTTGAGATAGATTAATTAATTTATAATTGCTATAATTGTAATAAATTAGTATGCTAAGAAATTTTGAATATTAATTATATTAATTGTTTTATTTAGTATGTCATAAATTTGAAAGTTGCCATGATGATGAAAGTTCATGCACATTATAATGATAAAGTATTTTCATATAGTATCGAAAAATATGACCATTATATATCTTAGTTTTGAAATCTAATTCATATTCCTGAAAAATAACTAACATGAATGTACTAATTAATAACTGTGTAATATCTTCTTTATTATTTATTAAGATGGCCAACGCAACTCGATCCGAATTTTACATTTTGGACTCAGAAGGACTTGAGTACATCGGTGGGTTTCTGATGTATAAATCGCTTTTGTGACCAAAGAATACTCTACCACAATTGCTGACTCCATAGACAAAGGACCATCTGACAAGGTGAAAGCACATGCATTAATATTTCTTATGAGACATATTGATCCCAGTTTACGCTTAGAGTACCTTCAGTTGAAGACACCTAAAGAACTATGGGATGATGCCCTTAAGGGATGTTTTGAGAATATTCATGACACTTTACTCCAAAAATTGACCGTTCAGTTAAATGAAATCCGCTTGCTTGATTATAAAAAGGTCAACGACTTCAACAAGGTCATTTTGCTCCTAAAGGCACACCTCAACTTTTATGGAAAAGATCTCACAGAAGATGATATGATCCAAAAGATTCTTTCCACTTTTCCTGTTTCAGCCTTGATACTAGCAAACTGGTATAGATTCGAGTATGATAATAAAATAATCACAACATTCACTAAGCTGATCAATTTACTGCAAGTGGCTCAGAGGTACAATGAGATTCTTTTGAATAATAATGCCAGGTCCGCTGGGATAAAGAGAATTCTAGAGGCTAATTATGGTAAGATGAATAGTGAAAATAGAGGACTGGACGTGTTGATCCCTACCCACGAGGCAATAATGCACAACGTGGAAAGGGACATGGGGTCGTGGTATGGGTCATGGAAGTTGTTCCAAAGTATGGTGAAGAAATTGTGCTATTGGACTTAGTGACCAGGGAAATAAAATGAAAAATGCACCGAAGAACCCTCTAGTCCAAAAGGAAAGAGTTGGCGTCGAGCCATGCTACAGGTGTAGAGTTACTGGGCACTAATATAAAAACTGCCATGCAAGCGCTAAAGTAGCAGCCAATTATAAGAGATATCGAGAGTTTAAAGAACAAGAATCTCACTTTATGAATGAAGAAGGAAATGACGCTAAAGTCAATTTCATAATCACAGACTTTAGTGGCAAGAAGGATTTTGCTCAGTAAATGAATGCACCCGTTTTTGACTGATCTGCTTTATTTATTTTATTTTTCAGAGATAGTTGACCAGGCATATTGCTTAATTATTTTTAGACTATGTTTTTGTCTTAAAGTTCACGTTGGTTTGATGGATTAGATTTCTGAACAAGATATTGGATTGATTATCGTTGGTTTTATTAATTAAAATTTCAAACATTATTCTATTGTATTTGACATGTTCAATTTTTTTTATACATGGTTTGGATTTATACTCGATTTCATTATTGTAGGAATGAATCGAGGATAACTTTAATGATTGGTTGATAGTGAGAACACCATAACCTTTTAATGAAATAGGCAATTAATAACTTATAATACCTATGTGTAAGAGCGAAGAACTGCTCAACCATTTTGTTGCTAAAATGGTGTTTAAAGACACATACGCTCTATATGTATCTAGAGTGATCCGAACTTTGTTAATGATATTCGCACCAACAGTAATCATATAAAAATCGAATGTAAGAATGAAATAAAAACATATTTATTTTACCTCTAAACAAATGTGCAAAAAAATACATTTTAAAGAAACTTATGAGTCATTCTAGTGGAATGTACCCCACTACGATAAAGATTGTCGAATCATATGATGTCACCAATAATGTACCGTGGGACACTGACTCATATAGGTTTTGGCATGCTTGCCTAGTGCACCTTAGTCATGATGATCCATACGTTAAAGTACTTATACGTATATTCCTTCTTCTGAGTGACAAATAAATGGGATAAAAATTCAACACATTGCAATGTGTTGATATTAGTAATGCTCAAAACTAATTCTTGATCTCCAAAGTATTATAAGCCATATCCCCCCTTTCCATTATGCCTCATTAACCATGTCAAATGAACGACACCCGATTTTTTAAAGTCTGCTTCTTAGCAAAAATAGGATCGAGACATTCCTATGCTAAAGACACAAAATAAAATATACCATTCTTATAAAGAATATAATGATATATTTGTGGATTAATCCATCCAAAATGCGAAACCATTCAAAGTACTTTATGGATCTGGTGGATAATTTGATATTTTGGTCATACGTCAAATAATTGTCTATAGAGGTGTTAATGCCAATCCGAAAACCGACCGAACGGACCGAACCGATCCGGACCGATCCTTAAAACTCCGAACCGAAAAAAATCGAAACCAAAAATGAGAAAACCGAACCGAAACTGAAAAGTTTGGTTCGGGTTTGGGGTAAGCTAGTTCAAAACCGAACTAAACTGAACAGAACCGAATTATGTATAAAAAAATGTCAATATATACTCTAAGGGCACACATTAATTTTATTATAATAAGAAAAAAGATGGCTTTTTATAAAAATATGTTCCTTAATAATTACATATTGTGATAATCTTAAAAAAAATTCATTAACGCGTGTCCTTATTATTGAATTAACTACACAAAGTTAAGATTTTTTTATCACATACATGATGGTAAGATATTTCATCTTTTTATTTAATGTGTTTTATTCTTGTAAATGTACAAATAAAATTGTAACTAAATAAAAAATATAGTATCTTTATGTTTGCTCCTTGTTTCTAAAAAAATATGACTTTAATTTGAATAGGAACCATTCTTACATTATTATTAGTATTACATTGTTATGTTAAATTGATTTAGAAAAAAATATATATGTCACAATCGAATAAAACCGAACCGAAACCGAACCAAAAATTTTGGTTCGAGTTTGGATTTCGAAGATTTAGAAACCGAAACCGAATTTTTATATTTGGTTTGGGTTTGGGGTACTTAATTTGTTTATAAGGAAGCTACATTTACAAACCTCTTAGTACATATTATACACTTAAGGGTTAACCACCCTGATTACTGTATCATGTCTATAAGACTCGATAAAGATGGAGAGTTTACATTAAAAATACCTGATGATTATTGCATAAAATCAAAGTGACGAATTTCGTTCCATATGTGCATATGCAAAAAATTCTTATAAAAGCAACCATAAAAAAGATATAGATGGTAGATAGGGCATTGGTTATGCGCACCATATTGCTTATATATGCCAGGAGTTTATGCAATATTGCACGCAGCTTTATTTATTTGTTTAAAGGCCAAATATTATAAAATTATTATATGCATACCAATTGGTAACTGAATATTAGCCTGATATTTTACGCATATATACCAATTACGCCCCTACAGCGCACTAATCTGGACCCGCTGAGACAATTATGTATTAACGTTGGATACGAATCCTTAACGATAATCCGCCATTTGGAATCATTGTCAGGTGATCTCTTTACCGCTAAGAATTGTGAATTGTCACTTTGATGAGACAGTCTTTTCGTCGTTAGGGAAAAATAGCAAAATAATTTTTCAAGGGAACGACAGAAATTGTCGTGATCCCCACTCTGTCTCATCTTGATCCCCACATACATCATAATGTACACTGAAATGAAAAAGAATTATCGATCTTTAAAATGTAACATATTTGATACCTGATGCATTTACTGATATCGAAAAGTGACGAGATCAAACATTCCAGTTGCAATATGCCTCAAAGGTTAGAAGTCCCCAATAAAGGACAATGTGTCACAGAAAGAGACGTTGCAACCACACTTAGTGAAGGTGTGATTTAGGCCATGGCTCCCTAAAGGAATAAAGGGAGGTCACTTGGTTCGACAAATACTCACACAAAAGAAGAGGTGGAGTAAGGCACAAATTGATCAATTAATCATTAATGTAAAAAAACCCTTTCATGAGATTATCTCTGATTATACTTATGTCCATGAATCAATATTGAGGGATGCCCCGAAGTTATAAATAATTTCAGAGAATAAATAAATCTCAATGGGTTAAGAGAGGGCATATGAGTCAATAAAAAGATTCTCCATATGCATTAATGATACACTGTTGCTCAAGGAATCAAAGAGTACGATGATGTCGAACCTCGCTCTATTACAAAATGTCAACAAAGGGCAAAATTGGCCTAAATGAAAATAAGTAATCCAGACAAAATTAGATTATCCGGCAAAAAGATAGGTATTTGGTCCAGTAGTGCTAACCGCGCCAAGTGTAAAGCCTGTAGGACATAAACAATTATTTGCCATAAAGCGTAAATGAGAAAAAATAAGTTCTGAAATAAAAGGCTCACCTTGTGGCGCAAGGTTTCCCACAGACGCTCTGGAATTGCCTAAATGGTATAACATTCTACTATTTAGTTAGCGTGGTAGTTTTCGAATGATTGAAAATGCAACTCATGGATGTAATCACTACGTATCTCTATGAGGATCTTAACTCAGAAATATAATCATACAAAGTAAAATTAAAAAAATGTGTTAGGAGATGAAACTTCATATCTAAATGCAATATGCCCATTATTACACTTAACACAGTATACTCGACTAGACATAACATTCGCATTGAACTTGTTAGCTAGGTTTAGCTCAGCGCCAACGTAGCATAATTGGACACCTAAAAGGAACCATTGGGTTGAGATTGTTCTTTCCCTATAGAGAGAAAAAAGTGAATGCGACAGCAACATCTAAAGTAAATGATAGTGCTAAAATGGCTATCCCTTACATTAAAATCCCAAATAAAATATTGATTGATTTTATTGGTGTTGGATATCTCTCTAGCCCACACAAAATTCTAAAGAAAATATGGCAACCTAGTTCACCAAGTCTTTCCTAAGGCTATATTTGAAAAGCATGTGAAAAACAGAAGGGTGCTTAGGCTTTCCCAACTCCCATGATTGAAGTAATGATTAAAAGAAGGTGTGAAATATGATGGAATTTTTGCACTTACATTGTACTCTTTTCCTTAGATCAAGGTTTATTTTTTTCACTAGGTTTTGTTACTTGGTAATTGTTTTTAATGTGGCAACGATACATGCATAAGCTTTTCAAATTTCTTGATTAATGTAAACATCAGGGAGAGGTGTAAACTTAAGGGGTAGTCTAATATCCACACGAAATTACGTTATACTCTTTTTCTTAAACCAAAGTTTATTTTTCCCACTGGGTTATGTTACTTGGTAAGGTTTTTAACGAGGTAATAATACATACAAACTCTATTGATCGACGTAAGGATCAAATGGAATTATAGACTCAACAAAGGAAGTCTAACATGATTGTCATAATGTTGTATTATTTTTCCTTCGATCAAGGTTAATTTTTTCCACAGGGTTTTTATTACTTGACAAGGTTTTAACGAGGCAACAAGACATACATGTACCATTCTATCTCCGACTCAGCACATGGGGGAGTGTTGAAGAAAAATTACACGTAGTGTGCTATCGTCTAGAAAGAATATGTATTAATAATTTTATTGTGTAAATCATGTATCATGGGCCATATTGGGCTTCCTTGTTAACCCTATTTACTGTTGTATTTATGCCCTATTTAAAGGGGTTATCTAATGAGAGACATTATTGAGTTGTTCTCACAACACATTTCAATTCTCAAAACTAGACACTCATGTAATGTTTGTACACAACTTATTTCTATACATGTTTAACATCTAATTAATTTAAAACTAAAAGATATAAGTGAAACTAGTATTTGCTTAATGATAACAAATTATTTTCCCAAATTCAAAATTTAGTGTCACAAATGTTAATTGCACTTTACTTCTATATAATATACAAGCATGTAGCCTTGCATGATGTGCATATGTTTTAAAAGATAAATTTATAATATTACTATACTTAATATATAAAATAATTAATAACTTAAGTACTAATAATTTCAATCTAGTTATTTTACTTTTAACAATAACATTTGTTAATATTTATATGTGATGGGGGTGTTATGACTAATCGTATATTTTCAACAGTTTGATATATAACTATCGATAATAACATAATTATTAGTTAGTAGTGTTATAGTATAATTTAACTACAACAACGTAACTAAAACTTGTATTAAATTTTTTGAGCATGTGAACCGAAAAATATTTTTTAAGAGCACCTCCAGCAATATTGTATATTCTTATTTTGTGTAATTAAATTTGTACAACTTGTAATTTTTTTGGTGTTTAATAGTATTTTAAGATACTTAGACATGTAAATTTGATGGGGTTAGAGGTTAGATATTTTCTAGAGCCAAGATAGCACTATTTTTTGGTTTTAGAGCTTCATCATTTTCTTGTATATTGCGAAGTTATTGCAAATTCAAACAAAATGGATTGAGTGGGTAAAGAATACCTAGCTAAATTTGATAGAGAAAATGATTGATTGTTGCACACAAAAGTAACATGACCGATTTAGCAATTTACCTACTCCAAAGTCTGTTATAGAGGGTTCTTAAAGTGAGAATTGATTTGTACATGAGATGAAATTTTGGGCATCTATATAATAGGCGTATAACATTAACAATTAGAAACTCGCTCGATTGTAGATTGGCAATGCTTTGGAGCGTTAGATGCAATAGAGGCTTCAATTGGGGTTCCTAATGGGTCACGAATTACCCACGCCCATGGTCTAGATACACAAGCATTTATCAAATGTGACCCATCCTCATATATGATGCGTTCGAGTCGAACTTAATTTCTAGGATCGAATTGTTGTACATATTGACCCGATTCAGTTTGTGACCGGACCAAGATCTTTGGGTCGGATAAACATCTATAGGGAGCCAGATTACCAAAACTTTGTAACACAATTTGAAGGGTTTGATTAACGAAAATGAGTGAGGAGGAAAAGAAGTAACTATCCTATTCCCACTCGAAGAAAAGAAATAATGGCATCCAAAATATGAGGGGGCTAGATAAGTAAAAGTGAAACTCAGAGGTATCGAATTGTAAATTACTAGCTGTGACATGTTCTGTTCATGTTGGCGCCTCATTTTGAATATTTAAAGTGGGCCATTAATGTTGAGCTAAACAAAGACAGCAAAGATAAGTCTAAAAGGAAATATTTGTAGAATATCATCAAAAACATACGCTCCCAATGGCACATCTAAGGTTTTGTCACATATTCAAAATTAAAAAACCTACCCCACGTGATAGTCAAGGGAGCTTAAAATAAATTCAAATTATTTTTTAGGAAAAGTGGTAGGAGGAGAGTCTAAGTTATTTGAAAACGGTTAGTTAACAAGTGTTAGTTATGATAACAGAAATGTCAATTAGTCTAAAAATTGTTTGAAATGTTTTAGTTCAAAGTCGCACTCTATATTAGAAGAAAATAATAAATGATCCTGATCAATTAAAAATTATTCTTTTGAGTTGTATTTTTGTGATTTTTTTTGGACTAATCAACATTACTCTTATGATAAATGTTTCATGAAACATATAAGTTATGACTAGTTCAAGTTTTGACTTAGTCTGATATGCATAAATTGAATAAGATACTCGACTGCCGAACTGGAAAAAGGTTGAAGGAAATTTTGGAAAAAATAACTAAAAGAGTGCCAATTATCAAGATTAATAAAATGCTTTTCTCAAATGAATAATTTTTTTTTCTTTTTAAAAAGGAAGATTTAAGTCTCTTTCTTTTTACAATTTATAGATAACAAAAATTAGACTCGAGCCGAGTACTTCCGGGCCTAAAAGGATGACAAATGAATAGTAATCTATATTTATTCAAAGCTATTATAGACTTAAAATAAAAATTTACATTTTACAGAAATTTCATTTAACGGAATTCAACATTTTCCAGAACTTGAAATATAGAAACTTTAGATGAAGGCAACATATCCCTTTCAACATAAATAAAATATTTGTCCACTCAAACTCATAAATTTTGAACCAAATAAAGTAATATTTTTCTTGCATCAGCCACTGTAATTGACTAATCATTCTCATTAAAATAATTAGAGTGGTTTAATAAAGTATATAAAGACAAATCATTCTATCTAAACTAAACCTAAAAAAAAAAAAAGGAATATAATACATGCAATTTACTCATGGCTGCCAAACAGCCAACTACAAATTAATTTGGAATAAAAAAGACAAAATAAATATTTTTGCCTAATTCATTTCATGCCACTTTAATTCATCAAATTACACAATGCCCCTTCTAGCTTTTTTTCGTATTTTTTATTTTATTTTATCCATTATGATTTTCTCTTACTTTTTTTAAACAATGTTGATAAGATTCGAACACGTGACCACTTTTCAGTTTTCACCTTTCTTAAATGTAGACTAACATTTATCACTAAGCTAAAACGATTAAAACAACGGAATAAGTTAGCATCTTTAGAGCATTTTTAATGATAGTGTAAAAATTGAATTATAAATCATGTGTCAACCCACATTTACAAAAAAAAAATGAATACTAAAAAAAAATATGCTCCAGTAATATTTTTGTAATGTCTTGTGTAAATTTTAAAATAACCAATAAGATTCCAACACTTGTTAAAAATCAATTTAAGTAATTTATTATTATTTTTTCTTGAATTTTTTTATAAATAATTTTACAGTCACAATAGATCTTGATTTGTAGGTATTTATGAACATATTTCAAATATAAAGTTTTTATTAAGATTTGTATTTTACATTTGAAGTTATTATATTTTTATATTTTATTTCAAAAACGAGGAGAGAGAAGAATGATGCGGCATTGTAAAATGGGAATGTATTTTACACTACCATTTTATACAAACTTGTATTTTAAAAGACTGCCGGGGAGAATTTTTTTTTAGAGATAATGGGTTATAAGGCCTCGATCCGTAATGTTTTATAACTCTAAGGACAGACTCATGTTTAATAAAAGGAAGTAGTACTAATTTCATAATTTGATTTTACAATAAGGACACTTTTCATAATATTAATTTATTTTAAGGAAAATGATAAATGTTGATGGACAAAAATACCCCCAACTAAAAAGTTGATGTGTCCACTTTTGGGAGTGGGTGAGAAAAGTCATCGTCCTCTCTCTCTCTCTCTAAACATTGCTGAACCTGCAAACACAGAGAGCGAAACTTGATTTTTCTATAAACAAATTGGTTCAATGGCCAAAAGGAAGTTGTCTGCAATGGATCAAGGTCAGTGATACTTTATATTTATTCATCTATATATTCACCTCATTTATTTCTCTAATTTATTATTTGGGACTCAGAATTTATTGTTGTTTGTGTTTTGGCTTCCTTCAAGTTTTTTTTTTTTAATATGGAAAAAATTATCATGAAAATGTTTCTCGCATTACATAGAAATTAGGAAATTAAGCTAAACTTAGAAAATTGAAGAACCTCAATTGGGTTTCAGATCCTCATCGGCTCTTCTCATCTTCTCGCCCCCACACCCAAACTTCATCTTAAGCTTGGCCCTATGGTTGAAATCTAACAATCTTCGTTTCCGTTCAACTTCTAAGAAAGTAGTTGAGAAGAAGAAGAAGATGGAGTATATATACACAGATCTAAGTTTGATTTACTGGTTGTGTATTTAACATTTTCTGGTTATTATTCAGAAGGTGCTAAATGCATTTAGCACCTTCTGGTTGGTGTCCAGGTGGTGCTAAATGCATTTAGCACCTTCTGGTTGTTGTCCAGGTGGTGCTAAATGCATTTAGCACCTTCTGGTTGTGCATTTAACATTTTTTTGTTATTATTCAGAAGGTGCTAAATGCATTTAGCACCTTCTGGTTGGTGTCCAGGTGGTGCTAAATGCATTTAGCACCTTCTGGCTGTGCATTTAACATTTTCTGGTTATTATTCAGAAGGTGCTAAATGCATTTAGCACTTTCTGGTTGGTGTCCAGGTGGTGCTAAATGCATTTAGCACCTTCTGGTTGTGCATTTAACATTTTTTTGTTATTATTCAGAAGGTGCTAAATGCATTTAGCACCTTCTGGTTGGTGTCCAGGTGGTGCTAAATGCATTTAGCACCTTCTGATTGTTGTCCAGGTGGTGCTAAATGCATTTAGCACCTTCTGGTTGTGCATTTAGCATTTTTTCGTTATTGTTCAGAAGGTGTTAAATGCATTTAGCACCTTCTGGTTTGTGTCCAGGTGGTGCTAAATGCATTTAGCACCTTCTGGTTGTTGTGCAGGTGGTGCTAAATGCATTTAGCACCTTCTGGTTGTGCATTTAGCATTTTTTGGTTATTGTTCAGAAGGTGCTAAATGCATTTAGTACCTTCTAGTTGCTGTTAGTGTCATAATGAGCGTGAGACATTATAAAGAAGGGGTATTAGTGTCTTTTTTGTATAGTGTCCTTAATTTACATAGCTTATTTTTAAGTGTCCTTTATAATTACATTATTATTAAAATGAGCCCTTATACCTAATTGCCTCTTTTTTTTACAAGTTTCGTAAATTTTACACAAAATAAAAATTTAAAAAACTGTTGGAGATACTCTTATCCCCCATTTGTACGAATTGAGATTCTATTACCTCTGCAACTTTGCAAAAGATTTTGCACTCATCAACATTAATAGGTGAAGAGGATATTTGATACTTATAAACGACTACAAATAATTTGTTATACGAAGAAATAGTTTCGCCAAACACAAATTCTGCTATACTTTCATAGGGACAAGTTTTTAGATTTTTCCATTCATGCTAAATTAAAAGTTTCACTTCAAGTTTTGCATTTTTTATAAAAAAAAACAATTTTAATATAATCAACGATCAATACTAAAATTTAGTTATTTTAACGAGATTCACTGCACGTCTCCACTAAGTAAGTGGAAAAACAACCTTTTTCTTAGTATTTAATTATTATTGCAACTATATTTTCTTATGTGGATGAAACTCCTAACTTATTCCTTTTTAATTCCCAGTGCTATCTAATATCATTATTGTACTAAAATATTGGTTTTTTCTCGATAAATTAACTTTACAAGTTATTAGTTACTAGTACCCAAAAAAAAGGGGAAAAAGATAAATGAGAGTAAACCAAAATTAACATCTATATAACTTTAGAGCCCATTTAGTTAGAGCTTTTGAAGATCATGGGAATTACAAATTCCCTTAATTTCGTGATTATCATGTTTGATTGAAGTTTTCGTAAGTAATGCAAATTTTTAGGCAGTGGCGGAGCCAAGTTGAGCATTTGTCAATGAATTTGATTATTTTTATCAGTATTTTTGTTGATGAAATAATCTTTTTCCCGTCTTTTCTTGGGAAATAAATTATAATATAATGTCCCCTTTATTATCTGTTTTTGTGAGTTTTATAGTTAAGATAACCTAAAGACTTTATTTGGCATTTCCGGTTTTAAAGTAATATATAGTGAAATTTTATGGAATATTTTTACAATTTAGATTCAATTTTTTCAAAATTTTAGAGGCCAGAATAACCTTATGTTATAGCTAATTTTTTTACCTTTTACCGCGAAAAATATCCTGACTTTGCCACATTTTCTAGAGAACATAAAATTCCTCTGCATTAGTGCTTTTTGTGGGAGGAAAGACAAAAACTTTCTTGGAATTTATATTCCAATTTCTTTGGTCTTTTTCTAAAATTCGAACCGTGCCGCAAAGTTATAATGTACTGATACAAAAAGCAAAATGCAAATGGGGGAGAAGTGGAGATTTCAGCAAATACAGGGGCATAAATTGCAAAAAAAAACATCTTGCCTTTTTCTAGAAAATTTCCATTTTTGGGTTTGAAACTTTGAACAAGCCAACGAAGCAGAGCTACTAGCAATGTAGAGAGAGAGAGAGGAGATCAAATAATCAAGAGATAATCATTCGGCTCAAATCTCGCACTTGTAAGAATTTTAGTTTGTTTTTGTATTTCTATTTCAATTTCAATTTTTTGTTTTGTTTTATTTTTTACGTAAATATGTATGCTTCATATGCTTATATCAACTCTGAATTACAAGTTCAATTCCAGAAGTAGAGAATATGGAATTGATGAGATGCTCTAGGGTTTTAATCCAGTTAGCTCTAAGTAGATCAATTTTTCATTGCATATAATTGGACCATATTAGTTACAGTACCCTGTGTTGTTATTTATGAAAAAATCAAGGAGCTTTTTTGAATAAATTTGAATTCTAATGGTGTGTTTGATGAAAAGAAAAGAAAATGGAGAATGATCGAAAACTCTACTAATATGTATGAAGAGTTGGAAAAAGAGATGAGTGAGTTGGTGAATTTTTCTATTATATTTTGGGTTTTCCGCAAAATTTAAAATTCTTTTGTTGGTGTATAAGAAAAAAATTATGTGAAAAAAGAGGAAAAGATGGTGTACAAATTGGTAGTGCTTGCAATCATTTTCCAACGTACTTTATCAAACACACCCTCAAGATATAGTTTTCCCCCCTTTTTCATGTTTAGTGTAATTTTATTTTTTTGTTTATAATTCCTTAGCTTATGAGCAGTAATGTAGTAAATTCGGTATGACAAACATGTAATTGTTGAATAACATTGAATTTTTATGTGGACTTTCTTTTCTATGTCTGGAATCTGAATTATTGTTTATGATTCTTAAGTTTTTAGGTGATTATGTCGAAAGTTCAGTCTGGGAAGAAAATTGGTGAGGATTCAAGTAACGGGAATTTGTTACATGAGATTGAAGCTATAAGTAAAGCATTGTACTTAGACAAAACACATCCAATGACTTTGATTCCTTTGTTAAGTAGCCAATCTAAATCCGTTGGGAATATCCAATTGCCTAAACCCAAATCTAAGCTAAAAGATGCTAACAAAAATTCCACCACACAAGGAAAAGAAGTCCATTTGGAGTTGGAAGGCCTTAAAAGCATTCACCCATGTCCCAAACAAGAGATTCAATTGTTGTTTCTCTCTCCAAGTTCATTCGATCGAAGGGTTGCCCCCGAATTTGAAGGATCTTAGTCTGTGTGTGCATTGGAAGAGGCGAGATGTTGGGTTGATGACTCGATCAGCTAGGGTTTCTGAAGGGAATGCTGAATTCCAAGAACAGTTGACTTATACATGCTCGGTCTACGGTAGTAGAAATGGGCCCCACCGTTCGGCTAAGTACGAGGCAAAACATTTCTTGTTATACGCGTCCATACTTGGTAATCCTGAACTTGATTTGGGAAAGCATCGCATTGATCTCACTAGGTTGCTCCCACTTACATTGGAGGAACTAGAGGAAGAAAACTGCTCAGGAAAGTGGACAACTAGTTTTAGGTTATCAGGCAAGGCTAAAGGTGGGACTATGAATGTCAGTTTCGGGTATTTGGTTGTTGGAAATCATTCTAGTGGAAATATGGTGAAAATTGGGAAAGAATACTGTCAAAATGGTGATTGGAGAAAATTAAGACGAGCTGAAAGCCTTCCCTCTAGATCCCATACTCTATCTCGTTCTTTAGAAGATATAAAGGATCTTCACGAGGTTTTGCCGGCAAGGTCAGAGCTCTATGATTCGGTAAATATGTTGCATCTGAGACTTGAAGAAGAATATTTGAAAACATCAATGGATTATAAGCTCGAGCTTGATGTTTTCTCTGATCATATTGAGCTAGTCAAACCAAATGCATACTCATTTGATACTGCAAAGGAAAATGTTGAAAGTGAGTGGGAAGTTAATGAGGTTTCTGCCATAGAGAATGTGAATGAATTATCCTCAAAGGAAGAGGTAAAATCCGAAGAGGGTACCTTTAATCATCTTGAAATCAACAGTGCTATAGGGGTAGCCCTCGAAGAGGATAATGAGCTCATTTCCCTGGTGAAGGAATTTGACAGTAATCCCAAAGAAGATGACCTTTGCAATAAATTGAATTATAAAGCTGTTTATGAATCCGTGGCTAGTGATTTCTTAGACATGCTTGAAATTGAGCATAGTCCATTTGGCTTAGGTTCCGAAAGTGAACCTGAGTCCCCAAGAGAGCAGCTTTTGAGACAATTTGAGAAGGATACCATGGCCAATGGGCATTCGCTCTTTAACTTTGATTTTGATGAGGACCCGACAGAATTTGATTATGATCAAACACAAGCTTTTGTGGAGATTCCCAAGATAGAAACTGAAGCAATAAGGAGCAAAATGAAGGACTCAACACCGGAAAACTCAGAGACAGAAGCTTTGATGCGTTCTGCTTTCGAGCATTCTGCTTCAAAAACCTCTCTTGGGTCTGGGTTTGAATCACCTCTGGAGCTGCCCTCCCCTTGGAGAAGGCTTAGGGCCATTTGTTCAGACTACCACTGGAGGATTTCTGAGGTCTATGAACCCTAAACTTTTTAGCGACGCTAAAAGTGCAGGGAGCTTGATTATGCAGGCTTCTAGTCCAGTTGTTGTACCTGCAGAAATGGGTTCCAGTATAATGGAGATATTACAGTGTTTGGCTTCTGTTGGAATTGAAAAGCTTTCGATGCAGGCAAATAAGTTAATGCCTTTGGAAGATATACAGGGGAAGACAATACAACAATTTGCATGGGAAGCTGCACCCAGCTTGGAGGCACATAAGAGGTTTGTCATTTTTTATGCACATTGTACTATTTTATGAAGTGAGAAAGGATTTCAACTGTTTGGAGGCATGCCTTACTTCTGATTTCCAATTTTACCCCTCTCATACAAGTATGCTTGGAATAGGATTTTTAACTCTTGCTCATAAGATAGTTAACTCTGCCTAGTCACTAGTCTACTTATCATTTTGTTATTTAATTTCTTCAAATCAAATATATACAAGGGCACACACGCATCATACTTGCAGGTAAGCTACTTTATAATCAATAAATGACAAAAATGATGTATGAAAAGTTGCTTGATGGTATAGAATCATCTCACCCTTGCCTTGCCAAGGGGGATGAGAGTTTGGATCTCATTACTTGCTTATCTCCTTAACAATTTGGGTAAGAAGAAAGAAGATCAGGCTATATAAAATTTAATTAAATACATAGAACGGTTATTGATGAAAAATAGTAAAATTGGTACGCCCGTAAAAATAGGAGCACCAATCCTCTTTCTATTGTACTGCCTAGGGGGGTTCAAACTTTTCGAACTTCCAAAATTTATGAAATCCGATCCAATTTTTTTCCAAATTTGGTATGGAATATAGCATTTCCGATTTCCAAATTTTCCGATTTTCGATTTTTTTGAAGAAAATTAAAATGGAATTGGAAACTATGTTCAAATTTTTGAAATTCCGAATTTCAGAAAGTACATTAGTGTATAATATTTATATTATTTCCAAATTTAGTGATGATATATTTATATAATGTTTGTAGTTTTGTGTTTATATCATTTAAGTAATCTTCCAATCCATCTCAACATAAGGTAATGCTTGAACTTTTAGTACTTTCTAATAAAAAAAACATTAATTCAACTTGGTTGAACTCATTATCTTTAATAATAATGCATGGAAGAATACTAACCAGTATCCGGTGTTTTGTTGTATAATTAACTTCTAATAATGATGGTAACATGTTGTTTATGTTTTTTTTTTTATGGTGGTAGATTATTGCAATATGGTTCGTTAAAAAAATATCACAATTCATCAGCTATTTTTCCAAATAATATTGAAGTTATGTTAAAGTTTTTAGAAACTGGTAAATTCTGATGATTCCGAACTTCCAATTATGTAACTTTTTTAGAATTTCCAAAAATTTTCCAAATAAACCGTTCCATCGGATGAACAACACTAGCACTGCCTCCTTCACAACTAGGAGTCCATGTTTGACTTTCACATTTTTAAAGAATGCACTAATTTCATCACAGAATCAATGGCTGAGAAAAATACTTGATTCCTATCATGAGTTTTGGTATGTTGATTACGTTTTGAAAAGGAAACTGGACTTTTAATTTGGGACATCCCAAAATGGAGTGTTGGAATTTTAATTTGGGACGTAGGGGTAGCAGAGATTTCTGGAGTTTCAAGCTTTACTTTCTCTAAAGTATTTTATTTTCTTAGGCATGATAATTTGAGTCTAAAATTTTATTTATCCCTTGTTGTAGGCATGATTTATTGCTGCATGGATTAGACATCGGACAAAGTACGTCTGCTGGGCAAACAAGAATTAAAAGGAAACCCCCCGGTCCCGGGCCAAGTAAGTTTGAATCTAGTTCAACTAGCAACGATATTGAATCGGATTTTGTATCTTTAAACGATCTTGTTCCTTTGGCAATGGACAAGATTGAAGCCCTCTCAATTGAGGGATTAAGAATACAATCCTGCTTGTCAAACATTGGTGGGTCCTTAGGTTTGAAGGGAGTTAATGGATTACAATTGGTGGATGTTAAAGATTGTGGAGATGACGTTGATGGATTAATGGGCCTTTCTCTGACGCTCGATGAGTGGATGAGGCTGGATTCTGGTGAAATAGATGTTCGAGATGAAATCAGCGAGCAGACTTCCAAGATTCTTGCTGCTCATCATGCTAGTGACAGTGTAAGGTTAAAAGGGAAGAAAAGAAGGGGTAAAGGTGCTAGACAGTATGGTGTGTTGGGGAATAACTTCACTGTGACATTAATGGTGCAAATGCGTGGTTCTTTACGTACCTATGAGCCGGTTGGTGCACCCATGCTCGCTCTAATTCAAGTGGAGAGAGTGTTTGTCCCACCAAAATTGAAAATATACAACACAGTTTCAGAGACAATGATCAGTAATGGAGATGAAGATGAGTGCGACCCTGCCAAAAACGAGATAAAAGAGGAAGCCAAACAAGAGAAAAGTAATGAAGAGGAAGTGATCCCGCAGTTCAAAATAACGGACGTTCATGTTGCGGGTTTCAAGAACAAGACTGGCAAGAAGAAGCTTTTGGGTTCTAAAACTCAACAGCAATGTGGGTCCCGTTGGTTGCTTGCCAACGGGATGGGGAAAAACAATAAGCGTCCGTTTATGAAGTCGAAGGCTGCTACTAAATCTTCTTCCCAAGCCACAACTACAGTTCAACCAAGCAATACTTTGTGGAGCATTTCCTCTCGATTCACGGGAGAGGGGCTAAATGGAAGGAATTGGCTGCTCTGAATCAACATATTTGAAACCCAAACGTTATCTTCCCAAATGAAACTAACGATCAAAATTGGGTGGCAGTACATGGATTAGAGGGAGGCCTATATGGATATGGGTTTGAATGGATGGGTTTCAAGTTAGTTTGTACATTGAAAGATTGCAGATTGCAAATACTCCCACTTGGAGACTGAACAAGGGACCATATAATATTGCTGAATTCTGCTTACTGAGGTCCCCCTTGTATTTATATGAAACACAGTCGCCCATTGTATGCTTGTGCAATTACAGGTTCGCACGTACATATGTTTTTCTCTCTTCTGCTTTTATTTTGTAGATAGATATGTTTTGTATGCTTGATTGTTCATTCTGGTCTTCTTCTTTGGAATGTATGTAATGCACTTTTTCTTTTTCATCTAAGAAGAATACAAAGAGTGCAGGTTTTTGTTGCAAACTATATTCCATCTGTTTGCTGTCCTCTTATCTTCCATTCTCTTTCTATTATATGCTCTCAAGTCTACTTTTGTTATATTCATTTGTTTTCCGATCTGTACTATGCTAGTTTCTATGCTGTGGTGGAAGTGGGGTTAATTATATTTGTTACTTATCATTATACTTGCACTATAACAAAAATGTACATCGTCTTGTTGGAAATAATATATTTTTATTATTTTGGTTATTAAATTATATTAGGTAACTTTTGTACATCTATTAATAAATCAAGTCAGTCCTAAAATGATAGTACTCTTTATGTTTATGTTCTCAACTGGTGGCTTAGATTTAATTTGAGTCTTTATGTATTAATCTAACGGCTCATATATAACTTTCACTTATCTTCCCAACTGGTGACTCAGATTTAATTTCAGCCTTTATGTTCTTATCCAGCGGCTCATATTTATCTTAATTAATTTAACTCATAACTAATTTCAATGGTGATAAAAACTTAAACATGTATTTATCTATTTATTAAACATGTATTTAATCTCCTTATAAATTTTAACATGTATTTATCTCTTAATACGTATTTTTAGATCTCTTTATCCGCGCTCCGTTTCTATTTCTCCAAATGGAGTATAATTTGATTTGTGGTGTGAACCTTTTAATTACTTCTTTTTTTGTTCTCAGGTTGACGTTTTATTTGTTATTCGATGTTTTATTGTATATATAATTAAAGGTATGGGTATGTGTATAATATATATATATTATTAATTAGGAAAAAATTCATTAGCAAATATTAAAAAATTCGGAATAGTCTATATATAATGTAATTGATTATTATAATTTTATCATAATGAATTTTATATAATTTTACGTAATAGATATGTCTAATATTTTTACGTAATTTAAACTACTGGAAGTATGACTAAAAAGATGGGTATGTGTTGTTCAGAGTTTTGATATTCAATCACTGGCTTAATTTTAAAATGGGTATGTATACAACGATCTATAACATATTTTTAGTTTTATCTTAATGTAATTGATTATTAATTTTAAGTGATATACAAACATTGATTACTAAATTTCACAAATTTTTATACTAATCTTCTTATTAAAAGAATAAAATTCCAACATCATTTTAATAATTATTTTTCAAATTGCATAAGTTTATTCAAAATAACATTATTAATATAAATTTAATTTCATGTACAAAAATGTTCGCTTGCTGAAAATCTCTTACAGTAAAATTCTTATCACTTGAATCATACCAAAATTAATAAATTCAAATAAAATTTGAATAGCTTAAATTAAAATTAGAATCCAGTTTTGATTTTGTTATTGAAATGATTTATTTAATTATTTGATTATTAGGCATGTATGAGTAGGTTTTATTATCAATATCAATTATATATTAATATTTTAATATTTAGTTATGTTAAATTCAATAGAAGTTTCAATTTCTCAAAATTATTTATAATTTCTCAAAATTATTTATATTTTTCTTATTATAAATGGTAGAAATTAATTTTCTAAATGTAGGAATTTTAATTTTTAACACCTCTTTATTTCTAAAAGACAAATAGAAATGGCATCATGACCTATATACATTTAAGTAATGACATTTGCAATATCAGTTTGTTTGAAAGAAAATATAATTAATTGCGAGAAAAGATAAAAAAAATAAGTCAATGGTTGGTGATAAAGGCATATATAATATTATAATTATTATTTTTTTCAAAATATATTAATAAAAGTTTATTTTCTCCGAAAACTAATTCTAATTTTTAAATATTATATTGATTTAAGTGTACGTTTGGCGCGACGGATAAGAATTAAGCAGGATCAGATATGATAAGAATTAGTCCGATAAAGATTTAATAAACTTTTCATTTAATGGGGTCATATATTACAAGTTTGGATATTATATAACATAAATTGCTTTTGTTTAAAAATACATGCAATATTAATTGTTGTCCATAAATTTCTCTTTTTTGCTAATGCGATTAATCTATTTATAAATAAGTTTCGTAAAAAACTATTATAAGAGAAAAATTCTATATTATATACAATATTTACGAATTAGGCATTATGTACAGTTTCAAATTCTGATGTAAATTTTATTTTTTTTATAAATTCCTTCATTTAATAAAAGAAAAATAAAAATACCATATTATACAACAAATAAATTTTGTTAGTTGACTTACTGTGATTTTGGGTGATCAAAAGTTTTCATTAATCAATTTAATTATTTAAAGGGCGTACAGAAGAAGATCGGAATAAATTAAAAAAAAATTATATTTGTTTTGTTATTAGGCAACAACGGAATAAAATAATACCAATTATAGGGGTGGTATAATTTTATCTGGTTATAATGGGATAAAAGTAGGCCCGGCAATTTATAACACGACACGATAACACGACACGAAATTGACACGAATTTACCGGGTTTGGGTGAATCCTTAACGGGTGCGGGTCATAATCGGGTTGACCCGTCAAACCCGTTTATTAAACGAGTCGATTTCGTGTACATTCGCGAGACGCGAATAAAACCCGTCTAACCCGGTAAGAATATATACGAGTCGGTTTCGGGTCGTGTAAACCCGTTTGTAACCCGTGTAATCCGAATATAATTTAAATATATATATATATATAAATTACTTAATTGAATTATTAACGGGTCACTAAATGTTATTCGTATACGACCCGAATCGAACCGTTTATCTTAAACGGGTTAAACGAATCGGGTCGTGTAATTCGTTAATTAAACGGGTCATATATGAATTTGAATTTTTCACCCGTTTATTAAATGGGTCGTGTACGGGTGGAGGCACTTTTCACCCGACACAATTTCAACCCGACACAAAACCGACCCGTACACGATCCGTTGCCAGGCCTAGATAAAAGGATAATTAATCTTGAGTGTAATCCCGTTCCGTGTTGCACTAAACGCGAGAAAGAATAAATATATCATATCCACTCTTGCACCAAATATAGGATATGATTTGTTTATCATATTCTTTTTTACAACAAATACCGGATCTAATTAATTAATTCAATCATATCTCTAATCCCGCGCGACAAACACAACCTAAATGTAAACATATTAATTTAAACTTAGGTAATTATTCTATTGGCATACGCGCTCATATCCTATATGTGATCATTAATTTCTGAATTTTTATGATCCAATAAGTACTAATGGACATATATAAATGGATCATTTCGGGATTTACGTTATTTATAAGGAAGTAATAGTCGAGTTTTTGGTTTTACCAAATTTAAACTTGATATATCTAAAAATATAATTACATAAAATTAAAGTTGACTAAGAATATATTTATTTAAAAAAAATTAAATAAAAACATACTCTGTTTACTATACTATACGAATAAACATCAACTCACTTTTTCACTCATCGCAAAGGCAAAACTACTATGGGACAGGGGGGGAGGCAATCCCCGTTGGTTTCAAATTTTTTTTTACTATATATTGGATATTTTTTGAAAATATATATATATATAAAGGTTTATGTGTAAAAAAATAAATTTGATATAACTGTAAGGGGCAAAACTTTAAGAGCCATTTGAAAATTTCTAAATTTCACAAATTAAACACAGTAAACTCATGTCTCCACGATTTCATTATCTCTATCACACAACTACTTACCTGCTTATTTATTTTGCATCTCTCTCACTCGCCTCTATACTACTACGACCACACCACTCCACCGCTCAACCTCTACACCACTATGAACACATGCACGACCCATTATATTTTTCGGTATATTTTTCAGATCTACTTTTCAAAATTATGGATTGTTTTATTCCTTAATTACTTGCATAACAATAGTTTTGTTTCTTTATTAATTGCATAATATCAAGTGTATTTCTTGAATATTTGATTAATTGTTGAATATTTGGTAATTTAGGTCTAAACACCCAATGGTTGAATTTTATTTATATTATTGATTAATTGCATAATTATTAATTGCCTAATATTAAGTGTATTCCTTGAACCATTGATTAATTTTTGAATAGTTGGTGATTTAGGTTTAAACCCCTAATTGTTGAATTTTATTTATATTATTGATTAATTGCATAATTATTAATTACAAAATATTAAGTTTATTTGTTGAACTATTGAATAATTATTAAATATTTGGTGATTCAGGTCTAAATTTGTAATTGTTAAATATTAGTTATATACTTATATATATTTAATAATTTATTTTATTTTATTGAAAACAGTATTAATGGACAAATTTTAAATAGTATTAAAATTTAAAGACCTTAAATATGATTTAGTGTGCTTTAAATTTCGCCCCTGGTTGACTCAAATCCTTATTTCGCCACTGCCTCCTCGCATGTTGTAATTATATTGTATCACAAAGGTATTTAAAGAAAAATGTTATATTACAGTAGAGTTGAGTCAAATGGACAAAAATTATGTGAACTCGAACTTAAACTATTTGAACTCAAATTTTTCTTGATTATAAAAGAAAAAAGAAAGAGTTCACCCTATATTAGGATTTGCTTAATCAAAATCAGGACATTTTCGATCCCTAATTGTAACAAAAGTGGACTTAGACAGACTTAATTTATTTTTACCACTATTTGAATAATAAGCATGCAATCATATTTTTAAATTTTGGTTAAGATTAAAAATTAAAATTAATGCCGTAATGAAAAATTTAATTCTTCTTGCTCTTAAATTTAGAGTATACTAATATTTCTTGAGAATAATGTTAAAATTAATTTATCTAAGAAATAGCAAAGTAGGAATAAAAATTCTTAATACAAGATAAAAAATATTAAAATTACGAGTAGTTATAGATATAAAAGAGTAACAATAACTATAATTTTAAATAATGTCGCCAATTACATATAGGCACAATCAAATCGTGCCGTAGGCACGGGCTTTAACTAGTCTCATAATATAAGGGATCTTTTACATCTCCTAAATTTTGAATATTCGCATACTTCTTAAATCATTACATCATTGTTTTGAAAACGCGATTTGTGAAAAAAGGCGTGAATCTTGAGTTGTGTGATTTATAAAGTATGTGATGTTACTTGAAATTACTTAAATGCAAATGTGCGCATGCAAGATCGACTATTTTCCGAGAATACAGTAACATTTAAAAGGTAAATATTGATTTCTGGTCAATTAGTGAGTGAGTATAAAGTGACACTTGTCGCGGGATCGATGTACACTGGCCGTGGCCTGAGTGAGGGCTCGCTTTTGTCCTGCTGATTATGCTTTCTACCTCGGTTTTGAATAGTTGTGCCTGTAAGAGTTCTCATGATTCTACGGTCTTGATAAAGTTTGTATGCATTGCTACTTTGGCCATTGCTTTCAGTCTCGAGAGGTGGTTTTTGCTGATAATTTGCGCATTTTGGAGCTAGTCGGGATCTTCAGCGACTAGTTCAATTCTTGCGAGAGGCGAGGCCTTAGTGATTAATCGATTTTGTTGACTTGATTTTACCCTCAGAGGCAGGATTTTCGATTCAATTGGTAAGACAACCACATGTTATGATGGCGTGAGTAGAGCACCTTCAATACGAATGATCAATGGAGATCAATGTTAATCTTTGAAGAGCTATTTGGAACCCCTAATCGGCACCCTTAGTGTATACGAATGATGAATAAATAAACAAGTCTTTGGAGGGTTGTTCGAATATTATTGTCGCAACCCTCAGTGCATATACTCTCGGCACCCTCAATGTGTGCAAATGATGATGGATAAGCTAGTATTTAAAGAGTTGTTTGAGTTTTCTTGTCGATACACTAAATGCATATACCCTTAGTACCCTCAATGTGTGTGAATGATGATGGAGAGGCTAGTCTTTGAGAAGTTGTTCGAGTCTTCTTGTCGATACCCTCGGCCCCCTCAATGTGTATCTATGGCAACCCCGCGCTCTTCGATTTAGATTCATTGCCCGCATATTTTTAAGAATATTGTTTATGAATTCAGTTTAAGCAGAGGCAATCATGAATTAGGATACTCGAAAAAATGATTCGATTTTATTAATGAAATGCATGGGTACATTAATAAGAAATTCCTCATTCTACCCTTAACCCTTATAATTTTGCTCCCTTTCTTTCTTAATTCCCTTTATCTCTAAGGTGGTTCAACTAAACTGGATTAATGGTGTCTGCTTTTGCTTAGGGCTTCCTTCATCCGATATTTGGATCATCAGGGAGTGAAATCTTTGCGGAATCAATCAAATCTTAGATTGTATGCTTCAAGACGGAGCAATTATCAGTGTTATGTCCAAAACCTTAGTGATAAGCACAGCTTTCATTAGCCTTCCAACTAGGGGGAGCCGGGTTGGGGGTGCCCAAGGAGCTAGTGGATGTAGAGTATCATCAGCTTGTAGCATGGCTAAAATCTGACTCAATGAAACCGGTAGGTATGAAAAATGATGGTTCTTGTTTTTATAACTACGTTTTTTCGAGCCTTGTTCTTGCAGATAATGGAAGTTGGTTGGGCTTTAGTAACACCAGGTTTAGTTGATGACCGAGGTGATCTTCTAATACTGAGAAGAGGTTTTCTTAGCCTCAGCAGCTTAGGCAAGTTCTTCCTCGATTTCATTAGCAACATGTATCAGAACCTTGTATCGGTCGAAGTAGTGGTGACCTATGCTACTTCGGATTTCGAGCTTGAAATTCTTGACAATCATCCCCAACTACTCTTCCTCGAGGATTCTGTCGACCAGCTAAAATGCTAACTCCCTCCAGTGAGTAATGAAGTCCATGACATTCTCGTATTTTCTCTGTTTCTTCATCTCTAGATTCTTACGGGTGACTTTGAGCTCCTCGTTGGATTTGTAATGTTCTATGACCTTATTTACTATACTTTTTCAGTCAGCTACTCGGTGCTTCTCTAAACTCAAAAACCAACTATGGGCTGATCCGGTGAGAGTCTGGTGGAAACGTTGGAACAACTAATCCTCTTTCAATCTGTACAGCTGCATAGTCCGAACATAGGCGCTGATATGCAAGTGAGGAAAAGTCCTTTTGGAAAACTTTTCGATGTGGGGAGTTTGAAACCAATCGGCAACAGGCGTTTGGGTAAAGGAATAGGTTTTGCAAATCGATGATATCGTTGGCCTTATCGGCCACCTTTTGGTTCAGGACTTTTATCTGGTCTTTAAGCGTGGTAATAGATTCATTATTTTTGACCTGATCGATTATAGTCTCGAGGTATTGGCCCTCGTATGGATCTCTATTGAGGTTGGCTTGAGGATTATGGTTTTGTCAGAGTTGGTTAAATTCGGGGTTCAGCTAAGTGGTTTTGGGATCTTGCATTAGGTGTATATTGATGTTGGCAGGGGTCACAAGAGGTGGGGGGTTGATGTTGGCATAAACTGCAAGAATGCGTTGGAGAATGTTAGGTAGGGCTACTGAGCCTCAGGTTTGGTTACCTTCCTGGGTATGGATTTAGATTGGGCTGGTTTGGTTCAGTAGGTATCCTGGCAGTGATTAGGACGTTAAAACGAACATGGGTGGCCGTTTAGTGATTCTTTATAATGGCTATAGACTAGGTCAAATCCTAGAATATATGGTAGATATGTTCAAGGGTTAAAGTACCATCTTCAGTTTGCGGGAGAATGAGACCAGGCGGCGGATTCGCTGCACGAGAGGCTTCATCATAGTTACCCTCAGTATTATTGACCCTGATTTGATCGACTGGTAGCTCGGTATTGTGATGAGAAGGCATGATTGGTGGTGAGTTTAATCTCTACTAGTCCATACAACTTGTGCTAATAGTAGATAATCTGAGTGTGGTGAAGAGGGGAAGAAGGAAATTGGGAATTATCAATAAATCAATTTTTTGCCATAGGTCGCATAATTCTCGAAAAACTATGACTCGACAGCAAAATAAAACCGAAATTCACTTTTTGGCGTTTTGCGAAAACAGATCAATAGCAACGACTTGAGAGCCATGTATATAGGTTTAAGGTAGGAATATGAATTCTCGGAGTGCCCTTTTAACCTTCCTTTTTTTTAAATCCATTTATGAAAACTTGTTTTGAAAATGACTCATTTTTTGGAAAATGAACTCTGGAAAACATTTTGGAAAATTGAGAAGTTCTCTCATTTTAGAGTTTCTTTTTCATAAAAACCATGATATGAAAATTTTCACTAACCGGTATTAGTAAGGAATTTCTATGGGCGAGGTTAGACAGCCTCTGACCGTACTTGCCAAAACCAAATGGTTAGTTATGTATGACAAGTTTGTTGCTTCATTATTTCTCACGACTGATAGTCAAGAAAACATGCAGAAATCTTGTGTACTAGGTTGACTCATCATAAATGCAACGTGGTTTGAGGGGCAAGGTTTAGGCTCCCTCCTTTGTGGCTAGGTCTTGCTATACACCTTAAGGGCGAGTATGTGCAAGGACCTTTTAATATACATTCCGAGTACGAGAGTGTTCTCATCACGCAATAAACCTTGGTTGGTACTTGGTCAAGGAAAATGAAAATAATAGATTTCGGTTTATGTTGAACCAGACGAACCAACTTGCTACTCACTAAGCAATATTTTCGGGTTGAATAGGGTAATTTCACAGTTGCGATAATGCATAATGATAGTGTGTGCGTGAGTGCGAAATAACGATTATGAAAATACATTGTGATGATCGCTTTAGGGTTTGTTCGATTACATTGATTTTTTTTATTTATGAAAAGATTTTCTTCAAATAATGATTACAAACAAAAAAGGGAATCAGGGTATCCACTTAGATCGTATTTATGTTATCCTAAAACTAAGGCCGAATAGGAAAGTATGCAAACATAATTCAATTAACCACGCACATTATACTCTTGTTTATAGTCTAATCCTTTTAAAAATCTCCAGCAGAGTCGCCACAGTAAAAACCCGCGTTTTTAACGCCTAGTCCTCGTGGGTGGCGATTCCTCCGGTTCCCTATTCATTTGGAAAATCGTTCATTTTGATTTGGTGAGAAAAGGTAACAGTTTATAATGAAAATTAAAGTCGATAGTTTGTTTTACTAAATAAACAAAAGTGCATGTTAAAGAGCATCATTTATAGATTAAACGATTTCTTAAACACAATTGATGCAAAACTAGTTGATTCGAAGGTTCAGGGATTAAGTTACGAATCGAGAAAGTGTTAGGCACCAAATTCGCCCTTTTGGTTTCTAAGTAAGATATGCGTTTAATTATAATTGAAAATTCACATGCTTATTACTATTATTGCATATCAACTCATAGTTTTAGGAAAACAAGATTTGGGGTGGGGATAGAAAGCGTGTGTTTCGTATTTCACCCATTTGATTTTAGAAACCAGTGTGTGTGATTTAAAAAATGGTTTTGCTAATGACAAATAGAAAAACAAGTGATTTTGGCAAAGCTCAGGACTTTTCGAAAACTAATTCAATTTGGAATCGGATATCCGGTAGTCCTCGAGATTCGTTCGTTAATAATGTACCACGGTTAAGTGATGTAAACCGGCATTGACGAGCCTAAGAATCTCTTATTGAATATTTACATAAGCACCATTATTTATAACTTAAACCGGATACAAATGGTTGAGGATTCTTTCATAAAATGAGATTGTTGAAACTGAAATTTTGTGAAATTAACAAATAAAATTATATTTTAAAATGGTTACAACTCGTTTTATGCCTTTTGTTTTGAAAATAAGTTCAAAATATAAAAATTGCATTGATTTTAAGATTAACAGCAATTTAATAATGCAATTGATCGATTATAGCTGAGAAAATAAAGCTAGATAAATAAATAATGCCGGACTGATTAAAAAAAAATTCATGAAAGCCTTAAAAATAGAGAAATAATATTTTAAAAGATTATTCCTGAAGTTCTAGAGCTATCTGATGCTTCAAATAGGGTCAGTACAGGTATATTTATAGTTAAAAAGGGATCTGGGCGTAGGGGAAGAGGCCTTTGTCATGTGGACAAAGGGTACAAAAACCTTTGTCCACAGGACAAACACTATTCACCCGCCCCGATTTTTGTTGTATTGGCCAAATGGAGTATTGTATTGATCTAATTATTTAGTATGTTGTTCCCCATGATAAGACATATCTATTGACCAAATTTGAGTTCATTTGGACTTCGTAAGGCCTCTGTTTGATTGCCCAACGTGAGCTCCTGATTTTTGATTATGTTACTCCTGATGACAATATCTAATAACCCTAAAAGTTTAAGGAAAATCAGAAATTAAGAAGTATTCTTTTCTAAGTTTCCATAAGATTGATCATTTTCGATTTCCGGCTGCTTCTAGTTATTATTGTAACTTCTCGTCTGGGTGTCCTTTTTGCTCCCTTCTTTGACCTGTGTTACATGTGAAGAGTATATATGCATGATCATTTCCTGGGAAATTGAGTTCTTGCGAGGGCTCAAAATGAGGTGTTCACATTAATGATCCTCTTTCACTTATGGATAGAGATTGGAAGGGTGATGATGTGATGGTGATGACGTGGATGTGTAATAGCATGAAAGCTTGTATTATTGCTATTGTTCAATTTTAGCAAAAAGCAAAAATGGTTTGGTTAGCCACTAATAAGATGTTTTCTTAAAAATGAAACATTTCAAGAATCTATGATTTATTTGAGAAGTTTGTTTAACTATAAGCACTCTGGAAAGTCACCCGATCTGTGAACACTATAGTACTCTTTATGGGTTATGGGAAGAATTGTCTATATCAGCCCTTGGCTATTGTAAACACCTCATTTTACGACCCTTGAAGAACATCGAAAGTCGGTACTGGCCTAAGACAGCACCAGAAAAGGACATATTTGGTCTCCAATGAGATCGAGATGTCACATTTGAGTTCAAGGATCAGATCTAAGGTAAAAGTAACTAAAGAATTCTGAACTACATGGTGAACCAACAAGAGCCCGATCGATCTTTGAATAAACCTGATCGGTCTTAGGTGAAATAGATAGCCCGATCGATCTTCTGGACAGCCCAATCGGTTATTGATGCACACGAATCGGTCTTCCAAGCATTTCGGTCGGTCTATCAAAAGCTTGGATCGGTCTTAGCTACACTAACCCATGACCGATCAGTCTTCTATCCAAACGGATCAATTTTGAACCAGCACGGATCAATTTTAGCTCAACTTTAATCAGTCTTCAAGCCCGCCCAATCGGTCTTCAACAGAATGGCCCCATTGTCTCACTATAATAGCCATAATTGAAAGCAAAGGAGATGAGGGAGCCCAAAAGGGGTAGAGAGAAAGCATAAGAGCCCGGAGGCGATCCCGAAGCAGACAAAACACAAAAGAGGAAAGCAAATGCTCGAAAGCTAGATAAAAATTAGATCTAAAGATAGGAACATGTTGTAACATCATAGATATGCGAATAAAGACTTTGTACTAGGTTTATAATGATGTATTCGAAATTTTTAGACTAGATTTGTAATATCTTTTCAATATCAATAGAAACATAAGCATTGTCTTTGGAATAAGAGTATTTGATTAATTTTTTAAGTCAATTTTAATCTATCAACCGCCTCCTATGTATATAATTTATTTACTTTATATATCTGTGAATGTTGTATATTAATATATTGCATGTATGTAGAATAAACCCGAAATTCTTTACTAGGATTAATCTGTAAATACATTGATATATGCTGAATTTGGTTTTAATCTACCTTTGCATGCTTTCGATCTGGACTCCAAATCACAAGAATCAGTAAATTGTTAAGGGAAGACCGATCGGTCTTAGGTGGGCCCGATTGGTCTTTTGTGTAATTTTCACTGCTTGCATTAAAAATTGTGACTTCCCTTCAGCATGGTAATAAACAAAGGAAAGAGTTTCGTGTTTCTTTGTTACTAGCCATTCTTGATCCTGAATATAGTGTGTTTAAGGATCAGCTGAGACCTTTCCTATAATTGCTAATGCTGCAAGTGCATATTCTTGGCTTTAGAGAGCTTTGCTTAGGAATAGTCATAATTCTGCATCGGTCCTTATAGAGTCTCTTGCTTTATTATGTAGGGAATGAAGTAATCATGGTACTTTTCACAATGGTTGTGGTATTGGTCGTAGGCGTGATTTTAATGGTTTTTGTGGGGGTGATTGTGGAAGTGGCTGTGATGGTTTCCGTGGCCGTGGTGGTTTCCATAGTGGTCGTGGCATTGGTCGAAGTGGTGATCGTGTTGGTTTTAATGGTGGTAGTAGTGGAAGTGGCCATGGTAGAGTTCAAAGTAATGGTCGTGGTGGTCATGGCAATGGAAATTGCTCGGAAAGGAAGTGTACATTTTGTAATACCAATGGGCATACAGAGGATTATTGTTCGGATAAGCATGGAAAACCTACTTATGGTAATTATGTCTATGATAATTCCCAGGTTCATACTAGATTGGTAGCTCCAATGTTTGGTTTGGATGGAAATATGTCTTCTCAACTTAGTCAGATTCTATAATTACTTAAATCTAGTTATGGTTCTAGTTTCGGTTCCACTTCCCTCATAACTACAATGGCATCCTCAGGAAATGTAGCCTTTATAGTAAGTCCTTCCATTACATCTTCTTGGGTCATTGACTTAGGTGCTAGCTTTATCTTATTTGGTATTCTCTCTATCTTTTCTAATTTTATAAAAACCCAAAATCACATTGTTTTTGCTGATGGCTCAACTTGATCCGTTTTTAGGAAAGGTGATATTAACCGTACCAAGTCATTGGGTTTGTCTTCAGGGTTGTTTGTTCCTAAATTCCTGTTTAATCTTTTCTCAGTCAGTTAAGTCACTAAAGGTCTAAATTGTTTTGTAACATTCTAGCTTAATGGTTATGTATTTCAAGACCTCAGGACACAGAAGATGATTGGTTCGGGTCATGAAATGAATGGCTTGTATTATTTGGATCTTGGTGAACAAGTATCAGTTTCAAGTGTGGCAGTTTTCCCTATACAATGGCATCAACGTGTCGGTCATCCATCGTTAGATAGTTGTGTCATGTCATACCTAAGTTGAATTCGGTGTCCAAGTTAGAGTGCGAGGCTTGTTAGTTAGGCAAGCACTGTCGTAGTTCTTTTCGTAGTAGCAGTAGTAATTGTTAATCGAGTATTTTTGCTTTAGTTCATTCAGATATTTTGGGCTCTACCCGAATTAAAAGTATATCTCGATATCAATATTTTATTATTTTTGTGGAAGGTTTCTCTCCAATGACATGGCTATTTTTAATGAAAGAATGTTATAAGATTTTCTCAATTTTCCAAATTTTTTGTAATGAAATAAAAACACAATTAAGAAAGCATATTACAGTGTCTTACTCTGACAATGCATTAAAATACACCCAAATTTGTATGCAATCTTTTTTGTGATAAACATGGTTTTATTCATCAAACAACGTACTCACATACTTTTTAATAGATACTTGTGAGATGTTGCACAGACTTTGATGTTTGCAATGAATGTCCCAATGTCTTATTAGGCGATGCTATTTTGTCATCTTATAAATTGTATGCCATCATCTATTCTGGGAAATCAATCTTCTTTCTCTCTCTCTCTCTCTCTCTCTCTTATAACATAGTATGTCTTCTCATGTATTTGATTGTGTTGCATTTGTCCACATTCCTAGTGTTTGTCGACATAAGTTGTCGCCTAGATCTATAAAGTGTAGCTTTCTAGGTTACTATCGTACTTAAAAAGGTTATCTTTATTACTGTTTTGTGGCTTGTCGATACTTTGTGAGTGCTTACTTATTCTGAGTTTAATCATTTTTTTTCATCCAAAGGTCACAACATTGATTCCAATCTTGTGTTTTGTCATCAAAGGAAGGATCTTGTTCCTCTCCTTGTATTCCATTACCAGTCTCTCCCATTTCTTCGATTGATTCATCACCTATCAAGGTTTACCAAAGATCCAAAACAAGGAAAGTTTACCCTTGGCCTGCGCCGTCATCAACTACAACTCTAGAGGTTCCTGATCCTTATTTCCTTGTCCCTACTCCTTCGGTGCCTGATCTTGATAATTTACCCACTGCCAAACGTAAAAGGACTCACTTTTGTAGCCAACATCATGTGTCCTATTTTGTTTCTTATCATTGATTGTCCCCATCTTTGTTGACCTTTTTCATTTCCTTGTGTACTATTACTATTCCTCATTTACATAAGTAGGCTCTCGATTCTTTCGGTTGGAAGATGGTTATAGATGAGGAGATGACAGCTCTTCACAATTATCAGACGTGGGAACTAATCCCTTTACCCTCTAGACAACAAGTAGTTAGTTGTAAGTGGGTGTATATATAGTGAAATATCTTCCAGATGGATCTATTGAAAGGCTAAAAGCTTGCTTGTTAGCTACAAGGTATACTTAAACTTATGGGGTGGATTACACAAAGACTTTTTCTCTTATTGCACATCTTAACTCTGTTGAATTGTATGGTCTAAAACAATCACCTCGAGCTTGGTTTGATAAGTTTAGTGGCGTCATCTTGTGTTATGGTTTTAAGAGGTCAACTTCAAATTATTTTTCATTGTTTATTATTCAAAAGCAGGTACTATTGTTCTTATAGTTTATGTTGATGATATTAATATCACAGGAAATGACTCATGGAATTTCTAAGATAAAGTCATACTTGGGACTATAGTTTCATACCAAAGATTTAGGGTTGCTTCATTATTTTCTAGGCATTGAAGTTGCTAGGTCCAAGGAAGGTATTATCCTTTCTCAAAGGAAGTATGTGTTAGATCTTCTGTCTAAAACTGGCATGCTTGGATGTAAGCCACTTGATACTCTTATGGATTATAGTGTGAAATTGGATGTAGAGCATGGGGCGTCTTTCTCCGATGTTGGGCATTATAGGAGACTAGTTGGAAAGTTGATCTATTTAACCGTGACCCGACCAGACATTACATATCCCGTAGGTGTTGTCAGTCAGTTTATGCATGCCCCATGACAACCTCATTGGGAAGTAGCCTTTTGTATTCTTTATTATCTAAAAGGAGGTCCTGGCAAAGTTTTACTTTATAAAGCTTTAAAGTCTTTGAGTGTGACTGGTTTTTCAGATGCAGACTGGGCTGGAAGTCGTACTGATAAACAATTTACATCAGGTCACTGTACGTTTATGGGGGGTAATCTCGTGACATGGTGCAGTTAGAAACATACAATTGCTAAATCTAGTGTTGAAGCTGAATATAGAGCTATGTCACATACGGCATCGGTGATGTTATGGGTTCAATCCTTACTTCGTAAGATGCGTGTTGAGGCATCAGCTCCTATGGAAATGTATTGTGATAATAAGCCTGCCATGTTTATTGCCAGTAATTCCGTGTTTCACGAGTGTACAAAGCACATGGAAGTAGATTGCCACTTCATTTGAGACATGATTATGCGAAAGCAGATTGTTACTCCGTATGTGAAGTCCGAAAATCTGCTAGGTGACATCTTTACAAAGCCCATGGCCAGTTTCATACCCTATGTTTCAAGCTGGGCATGTGCGATGTTTAAGCTCTAGCTTGAGGGGGAGTATTAGAGTTCTTTTTATATTCTTTTTTATTTATTTTTTGTTAATTGTATCTACAATGGGTGAAACTCTTAGGGCACCACCCATATAATATATAGCACCATATAATATATATATATATATATGATATGAGGAGAGTGGTGGTAAATTCATGCTTCTCCTTTCTTGTTTTTTCCCAATAGTATTCTTCTCTGATTCTAGGTTTTAACTTTCTCCATTAACAATCAAAGAAAACCAGCAATTGGATATCAATCTCCAAACCATGTCGATCAGTTGCACACATAACCCAAATTTTCATGATATTGTAGTGATGAATAGCCATGACACCCGATCATATGCTTTAGCAAGGTCTAGCTTAAGCACAACATTTGCCCCCTTGATTTTAGCGTTTAACATTTGCAGCATTTCTTGAGCTAGTAGGACATTGTTTGAAATACTTCCCCCCTTCGTAAAACCACTTTGCTCTTCAGAAATTAAGCTTGGTAAAATAGGTTCCAATCTTCTTGTTAATAACATAGAAATGACTTTAAGAAAAAAATTGCAGAGGCTTCCAGGCCTCCATTCCCCTAAAGTTGTTGGATTTTCTACCTTAGGAATGGACACTATCAATAGTCCAAACCTTAGGTAATGCTCTACACTGAAAAAATTCCACCACTGGGTGGCAGAAATCAAATTTAATAATGTTCTAACATGCCCTATAGAATGAGCCCCCAAAGCCATGTGGTCCTGCAGCACTGTCTGCATCCATACTCTGAACTGCTTGGTAAATTTCATTATAATCTGGTACTTTAGCCAAAGTTTCATTCATCTCACCAGTCGCACAAGATGGGAAACATCTCTGCATTAAATCAAAATCTACGCTGCTATATTCTCCGTGGAATTGATTTTGAAAAAAATTCTACCCCAGCAGCAACAATTGATTGCTGATCTAATACCCAATTTCCTTGCATGTCTTTAATTCTGTAAAGTTTGCCTTTCCTCCGTTTGTAATTGGCAATTGAGTTAAAAAAACTTGGTATTCTTATCACTTTCTTTGAGCCATTTAATCTTTGATAGATGTCTCCAAACAATCTCTTCACATTCAAGAATTTGAGCCAACCTAGTTTCAATTTGACTCACCAGATTTTTAGCCTCCTTAGAGTCATCATTTTCACGTCTAATTTCTGCTTCTTTAAGAGCATTTTTAGCACCCCTAATATTTTCCCCCAGCTGGCCAAACTGATATCTATTCCAGTCTCTAGGCACCCTCCTTAACCGTTTGAGCTTCACATCAAAAGCATAAATGGAAAGCATTTCCATCAACCTGCTGTCCCCAACTCTCATCCACCACTTTCAGAAAAGCTATGGTGTTTCAACCACATATTATGAAACTTAAAACCCCCTGTACCCTGAGCTAGACTAGTGTTGAATTGCCCCAATAGTGGAGCTTGATCTGACTTATACCTATTGAAATGGAGTCATTGAGTTTATGTTGAGGCTCTGACTTTCATACTGAGTACGCCAAAACCTGAATTACGTTTTTCAACTTGTCTGAGTTATTTTAAAGCTCAAATATATTTTATTGTGACATATAAGAATTAGCATTAGAAAAAAATTCTTAATAACTAAAAATACTTCAAAAAACTGAATTTTATTATTAACCAATAGGAATATTTAAACACAAGTGTACTTCACATTTCCAATAAAAGAAATAACAATACATAAATATACCCTCCAAAGTTACCACAATACCAAAAGTCAGAAGACCATTACATTTTTGATTTAATTAACGTAATAGATCGATAGAATTATTGTAATGATTCCTAACCAACCTGTTTATGGTAAATCAAGACAAACACAAATTAAACCCCGACTCTTTAAAAAACACAGAAACAAGGAGAAAGGAACATACATTTTGGCACTCTCATACACTTCCCACACCTTCATCTTCTTCCCTCGAAACCCTTTTATCTTTCATGTATTTCCACAGTTTCCGAATCCACATGATGAGGCGAAACATGTGAACCAGCAAAATCGACCCAACAAGTCCAATGAGTGGCCATACTGAATTCTTTACGATACGATCGCTGACATCCCATGACCAGTGGGACTCTGGATGCGATGGCGTAATAGCTGGTAGTGTAACAAGGTAAGTGATTGCCATGAGCGAGGTTATCACACACACTGCACCTATTAGTACCCACATAAATGCCCTTTTTTTGAGCAGAGGTAACCCGCTCATAACCAGAAGAATTATGCTTATAGAACCAATGAAAGACGCTGTGTTAAACATCCAGAAAAGAAAAAAATATTTTGGGGCAACAGCAGCTATGATGGATGTTCCGGCCTGAACAGTTACAGTTTGACCGTTAGATTTCATTACAATTTTTTGGTCATCTGAAACACCACCGGGCGGGTTAAGCCCTGCTTGGTAAGACATAGTTGCAATCACGGTTGCTGCCATTAGTAGCATATCCTGCTTCCTTTTCAACATTTTTTTGATATTCTTGATATTGTGTTGTGACTTTGGGCCACGAAGTGAGGGAGGCTTCGGTGGTACTGTAACGCTAACCGGTGTTGATATCTCGTGTCCCATTGCAAAAAGTTCTCCTCTTTTAGCTCCTGCTTTTACAAGAAGTTCATGGACTTGCCTTGTTTTGAAATCTGCGGGCATTTGTGCTATAACATCCAATGCTGTGAAACCTTTTGCATTCACCATATTTATTTTTAGTTCAGTACTAGTACTCAACACATACTCGATTACCTGCAAGTTGCTGAAATATAAGTTTATAAACTCACATATTGTAAGAACTAACGACTATTGTGTTGTGGTGTATGTGCACAAGTGTTGTTGTAGCAAGGTAGGCATAAATTTGTTATCGGAGTCGTATCGTTTTACAAAAAAGTTGTAAATACTTTTTTATGTGGTATATATATATACACAATACTTAGGCATAATTATGTAATAAATGTATTTTATTTATAGTAACTTTTGTAAGAGAAGAAAAGAAATCCAATCTAAAAGACATTATCGTGAAAAAAATGTAAAAGATGTTTAAACAAGCAATTTTTAATTTTAATATGTTTAGGACTTGTCGGCTACTAGGCACTAGTCTTCTAATTAGAAGAGAAAACAAATAAAACATATAAATAGTAAAAACATATATATTGCATAACTGGAATAAAGATAATAGAGAACAAGGACACTAAGCTCTAATATGTATCCTGTTTATGATTTCAAGTGGAACTCTTCTTCAAGCAGACTTCTACCACAATAGAGGAAAAAAGGAATGGGAAAAACAGAAGTAAATTAAGGCGTTGTTTTTGCGGCTCAAAAAAGAACTAAAATATTGAGTGATACACTTACGAATTATGATACGCGACACATTATGTATGGCAAGATATAAAACAATGTATCGCTCGATACTCAAATTCACTATAGATTTTATGATATGTAAATATTTGCCTTTGAGATGATACATACTATGTATCATACGATAATGATTACCATGGGTTGTAGTGGGAGTTGTGAAGCTATACGCTACGGGTGTCCACCTCACATGGCTTAGGTGGTATGAATTTATGTGTTCGAAATATGTGTTGTCACTAGTTCTTTTTAGTAAGAGGTCTTTTGAAAAAAATCAAAACAGTATTAGGCTAGACCGCAAAACTTGACATATATACACAATGAGGCTCTGCAGTGTTCTCACACACAAGCTTTTAGCTATTAAAATTTTCATTGCCAAATGCAAAAAAACACATTCGTAGCCTGTGCCCGAAATAATTGTCGCTAAAAGTCCTTCAGCAAGATCGAGGAGCATCCTCTTATAAGCCACGCTATATATGTATATTTAATATTATTCTTATTATGAATACTGAAGTGGTTAAATTAATTACTTCCCAATGTTTCCACTAAGAATACTAGACTACAAGGGTTGTAAATTACCTCCGTTTGTTTTAAGGCAGTAATTTTGTGCAAAATGGTGTTGCCATCTCCATCTTGGTAATTTAGAACATTGTGATCAGCTTCAACTAAGTGCTTTAGAGCTTCCAAACCATTATGTATCACGTATGAGTGAATAATCGAAATGGCCTTTGCCGGGTTCAAGGAGTTCATCATCACTTCTGGTCGCATATGAACCAACTCATTCACAACCTCAACTCGGCCTTTCTTGGCTGCCAGATGAAGTGGGGTCCACCCACCTTCGTCTTCAGTTAAACAAACACTAGGGTCTGCCGTCACTAAAAATTTCACCATCTCAACATGGCCATTTGCGGAGGCCAAGTGAAGAGGTGAACGGCCCCATGAGTCTAGTTCTGTGACCATATCGGGCTTCTCCTCCAAAATAGCTCTCGCAAAGTCCACATGGCCTTTCATAGCCGCTACGTGCAATGGTGTCTCGTTGAAGCAAGTGATGGGAACTCCGTGCTCAAGAATGAGTTCGTCTTCTTGCATTAACTTTGTCAAGGACTGGACGTCACCCTTCAATGAGGCCTCGTAAAGACTCTTCTCTCTCATTGCTCTCTCTCTTCCATCCATTAATGACAACTAATGAGTACTCACTCTTGTTGTTATACATTCTTAGTCCCTCTTGTTGTTATATATATACTAGTTTGCATTATTCAAGTGGTGTCGGCATTTATGCTTTTGTTGGATTCCTAATCCACCTACTTGTATTTCACATATGTACTCGATGACTTGATCTTTATTAATTTTTAATAAAGTTAATTTCTTTGTTTCTGATCACAGAAATAATTATTAGTGTCTTATGGGAACCATGTTAAATACATTGGAAAGAGTCCAAAGATGGGCTCGCACAAGGGAAAATATTTAAGATTATTTTCACACAGTACTGCTTGTCAAATAATGTTGTGCCGCATAAGCTTGGGTGTGTGTTTCTACATGCAGGGGTGGTATCCATGTGGAGCAATACAATTGTTCAGATATACCACACGGCCATACACCCATTGTGCCAAACAGCAGTGATGGATCTGGGGGGGGGGGGGGGGGGGGGAGGGCGTGCGGGGGCGGTCGCCACCCCAAATTCTTTTAAAAATAGATTAGATATAGTAGTAATTTTGTATTTATAAAAAAAATATAAAAGCTCGTCCCCTCAAATTATTTCGAAAAGATTAAGTATGCCTCCTCAAATTATTTTGAAAAGATTAAGTATCGTCCCCTCAAATTATTTTGAAAAGATTAAGTAAGTCAATGTGTTTAATGTAACTTACTCACATGGGTAATCATATGTATATATATATGTGTGTGTATTTTTTGTAATTGTATATATATTGACATATTATATATGTTATATTTTTGCGTTAACTTGCTTTATTATTTGATGGTAAAATTTAGGTTGAATAATTTTTGTAATAATTATTTCTTGCTGTTGATTCATTTATATTCTCGTCCCCCCAAACCTAAAATCCTGGCTCCGTCCCTGGCCAAACCAAACGTCAAGCCTTGCTCTACAAGCTTGATAGATTCCCATCTGGAATAAAGAAGGGATACCTTTGGGGTAAGTTTAAAGATGTTCCGAACATATTTCAATTTCAACCTCATGTGCTAATTTGCAGTATTCAAAGGTGTCCTGCACACAACAGCCAATGTGTCATTTCATGTGGTTCCCACAGGTTCTTTCCTTGATATCTTAGGAGACCCGCGCGGAATGCTTCTATGTCAAACTTGACGGCAATGCTCTTTAAGCTTGAAATCTGGCAATTGGAATATATAAACAGAAAAAGGATATGAAGGTGAAAAACAAATCTTAATTTCCTCGTGTTTGTTTATGTCTTGTTTATCTTATTCCATCCCTCTTTGCTAATTTATTGTTACTTTACTAAGTTGAAGAGAGAAGGCAGAATATGATTGAGAATTTTACGTTTTCTTGCGAAGGCAGTTTCAATGAATTGATCTTCTGGTAAAGAAGAGAGGAAAAAGTAAAAGAGGGTAAGATTGTTATTTGAAATTTGAAGTCTTGAACAGGGAAAACACTAGTCACTTACAGGAGAAAACCCAAAGGTTTCTGTTTCCTTATTCTGTTAGAAGAAATAGAAGATTTGTAAAAAATTAAATAAATGAAATATCAATGCTTCTAGAAGAAATAAAAAGTTGGCAGAGAAACTTTCTGACAGGAACGATTCCATTGTTTTAGGCTTAATTCTGCCTAATACATGGAGTGTTTTCTCTCCTATTTGTTTTAGCTGTAAGAACTCTTTTCAAGATTTGTCCATTACAAGGATATAGAATGGTTGATTATACCCTTAACAAAAAAAAAATTGTTTTATTCCCACAAGTGGTTGCTAGGCCACAGCAACACTTTGGTGATCCAGTGGTGGGGCGGTAGTAGTTAGCAATGATTGGCACGCAGTGATTAAATAGATATTTTTAAAAAAAATATAGAGAATGTTTAAATGGTATTTTAAGTAAAGATTTTACAAATAGCAATAAAAATGTAAAATATCTTACTATATTTGTGGAAGTAGTTCTTAAATCCATTTGCTTCTAGAAGAAAAAGCTTTAGATCAATTTCTCACATAAACCTAGTGAACTACTAAACCACTATTCGGAAATGGAGAATCTTTATACATAAAACAAGTGGCCAGTGAATCTTTATACATAAAACCAATGTTCTAAAAATTGCTAGGCGCTCCTAGGTCGGTAAGGAGTGGCCTAGCGCCTAGAGGATTAATCGGTCAAACGATTTTTTATTAAAAATATTATTTTAAATAACATAATACTAATAAAACATAATATAACTTTTAAATTAAGATTAATTTTTCAACATTCAACTAATAAAACATGTCTTTTTCTAAATTATATTTACTATTTATAATATATATATATATATATATATATATATTATTTATTTATAATAAAATAGATACTAAATTATTGATAAATAAAATATAGAAAGACTTTTACAATAATAAAAAGTATTAAAAAAAAATAAATATTATAAATATTTCAAATAACCAAGGGTATCCAAGTCATTTTAACATTTACCAAAACCCTAAATATAAAATACCCCATTATCCTTTTCTTTACTAGCCGCCAGCAGCAGCAGGTAATCTCATTTCTTCTTCTCCTTCTTCCTTCTCCTTCATTCTTCTCCTTCTTCGTCTTCTCCTTTGTTCTCCTCTGTTCTCTTTCTCCTTCTGGGCAGAGAAACTGAGGTTTGTTCTTCTCCTTCTTCTTCATCTTCGTCATCTTCTTCTTCTTCTTCTCCTTCGTTCTCTTTCTCCTTCTGGGTAGAGAAACTGAGGTTGGACAGAGGAAAAGACGACAAAGCTCTCTTCTCATATCTTCTCCACTTTTTTCACTCATTTGACCTAGTTTCTCACTTTTCCAAATCGGGGCCTACCCCCAAAAATCGGCGCCTAATTACCCCGACGCCTGATCACCCTGATGCCTAAACACTAACGATTAGCCCTAGGCCGGGCGGGGGAGTAGCGATGTTCGCCTAGGCGCAATTTTTAGAACACTGCATAAAACAAGGGGCCAGAGGATGATAATTTTTGCTGTAGGACAAGAACAAGAAACCTATAACTAATAACTAACACATTACCAAGGGAGGCTTCTAAGGGAATTTGCGTCTTTTTCGAATCTTTTCAAATTTAAATCACCTTTTCCTCCTTTTTTTGAAACAAAATTCAAATTGATTAATTTGTGGCTAATCAATATAATGACCCCACAAATTTGGTTATTGAGAAAAAATAGCCATTGAGAAACGGCTACATTGTTAACTTTAACAACTTGCTAAATGAATAATCAAAAATCGTTTTGATTATTCAATTTTGGTTATTCCATTAGAGATGCTCTCAAGCGTGGTCAATAAATTCATAGGCAATGAATACGTTGAAACTTGTATGTACATGTTTAATTTTTAGTTTACTCTTGGGAATTCTAAGGTCAGGTCAGATTTGGTTGTTATTAGGGGTGTAAATAGATGTCTAAAAATTTAAATCTGTTCTGTATTTGAATCCGAATTTTGTGAATATTTATCCAAATAGATATTAGAAAAAGAGGATTTGAATAGTATTTTTAAATATCCAAGAAAATAGATAAGGATATGAATAATGATAGGATTCGACCTGGGTATCTCGTATTCGAGATGGACTATCTATATGTGTGGATATCCGGATCCGCTATAGTTTAGTATATGTAATTTATATAATATATATATTATCTCAACCTTAAAAAATAGGAGAAGCTTAATCTAGTGTTGACAAGATGAAAAAAAAAAAAGAAAAAAGGAAAGTCCTAAGTCGTATTTAGAATATATGTGATTTGAGATCATATCATGGTAATGATTTTCAATTTTGATTTATCATTTGAATTTATATGGTAGTTATCTTATGATCTAATGTGAATTTTATTGGGTTATATAGAATAAATAAAAAATTCATCATTTGAATTTAAAGTTTACTATAAAATGTTAGTCTTTATTTTAACAAGTTGTGATATATTCATTTTACTTCTCAAATTATAACTTGTAAAAGACTTTGTCTTAATTAATAAATCAAATAGTTAAATGTATTTTTACTAAATTTTGAAATTAACAAAACATAGGACAACATGTCTATAGTTATATAGAAAAATGGATAATGTAATTATCCGAATTCGAGAAATCTAATAGAATAAGGATCTGAATAGTTGAACCTACTATATGAAAGATTTGGATAGCACATGTAAAAACGGATAAGAATTATGGATAGTATCGTATATGGTTCATATCCCATCCATTTACACCATTATTTGATTTACATACTATTGAAAAACATATTAATATTTCCCAATTATGAACCCTTAGGCTTGTTTGGTATGTGTTTATTTTTATTTTTTTCCCCAAATTTAAAAAAATCAACTCTACTTTTACACTTCCCAAAATTTATTTCACTTTACTTTCTCTCTCTAAAAAAACTTTTAAAACAACATAACTTTAAATTTAAAAATCAAAATTAAATAAAAATATATATTTAAAACATACTCGTCGAGATCTATAAAATAAGATCCATTGTGAATATTTTTTTAAATTTTTTTATGAGATTTTTTATTTGGCTGAGAAAAACTTAAATAAAAACCAAATTCACTTTTCAACATACTTTCAAATTCTACCAAACACCATATTTTAAAAACTCAACTCAAAACATTCACCAAACATCACCTTAGTGCTTGTTTGGTTGATATTTTAAAACATGTTTTTTAAATAAGTTTTTGGGAAGTGTGAAAGTAGGTTGAAAGGTGAATTTAAATTTTGTTGGAGTTTTTTTCGACCAATTCAAAAAGTCTTTTTAAAAAATTCAAAATATAGTCACAATGGATCTTATTTTGTAGATCTGAATGAACATGTTTTAAATATATATATATATATATATATATTTATCTAATTCTGATTTTTGAATTTAAAATTATAGTATTTTAAAAAATTTATGAGAAAAAAAATAAAGTGAATAAATTTTGAAAAGTGTGAAAATAAAATTGACTTTTTGATAAAAAAAATTTAAAAACTCGATTTGAAAATCTCAAACAAACACCGCGTTAAGCTTTTCCACGGTGCTTTCCAGAATTGCAGCGCTTTTCATTGCATCAGGCGGGACTTAATATTGGCCAGACTTGGTTACTTGAAAACTCTTGATTGTACCGCATGACTAGCTGGATTTAACACCTAATAAGACTTGATAACCAATTTATGCCAATAAAATGATTTCCAACACCCCACTCAAATTATAAGCTATGTTAAACTGAAATAAATTTGCGGTGATACAATAAAGTTGCTCAACCTTTAATTGTTCAATTTATTATTTAATTATAAATTATCAGTAAGTGACTCAGTGATAGTGCATTGGTATAAACACCAAGAGATCTCAGGTCAAATCCCTCGCTCATCTTATCTTTTTCTTAATTTAGCATTAAACTTAAGACCAAGTTTCAATCTCACATTTCCGTCCATTTGCAATCTTGTTAGTGGCATCTTGATGATTTTGGTGTAATCTAATTACCAAACCTTAAAGCATATATTCTAAAATCCCATATTGAAACAAAGATAAGAAGAAATAATGTAACGGAAGCGTACCGGAATCCATTGGTGAATACAGTGAATGAGCGGAATAAGAATTAAACAATGATGATAGTCTTCCAACCCTTTTTCTCCTTAAGTATTTAATATTCTCTTGAGAGAGGATCTAGAGAGTTTTCTATAAATTTTGTTGTTAGAGAAATGGGTTGGGGACCATCACCCCAAATACATAAGTCACCAAAATGGTGGTTGGAAACTTACATAAATTTTACTTCTGCCCCTCATAGAAATAGAATTTACATTTTGGTGTCTACACTTTTTTATTCCATGACAAAACATACCCTTAAGCCTACTTAAAAAAAACTTAATTAGATCACTTAAATTTAGGCTTATAAAATGATAACACACATTAATAATATACATGTGTGGTTCCTAATTGTATTAATATAAAATTAATCCAACAATCTCCCACTGGACCACATATGTATCCTGATAAATATGTTAACCTTAGTGAGCTCAAAACTTGTTATCATGACCTGAGGATATCCAAAACAATCTCGTCCATCAACTGTATTAATATAGGATCAAAGAGGCCTTTGTTACATTAATCGTAACTTGACCCATCAATGGTCACGTATACCAACACAGTCAAATGACATAGATCAATCATGATGTGTAGCATGAAAATTACATGTAATGTGATCCACACATGCTTATTTTCGACTGGTCCTCTTTATTGAGATCGATATTTCAAAATACTTAACAGAGTGTGGTAAACTGAATACTTTATTTTTGCAAAAATTAAAATGAATGTAACTGTAGTTAACATAAAGAAACAAGCTAAATACAAACTCCTACTAAACTAAAGTATCCTCAAATAGGCTGACACCCATATGAGCAGTATGCTCATGAAAGACCTTGGGTGGTAATCCCTTGGTAAGCGGATCCGCTATCATGGAGTTTGTTCCAATGTGTTCTATAAAAATCTGACCACTCTGTACTCTTTCTTTCACAACGAGAAACTTGATGTCAATATGCTTTGACTTTGTTGAGCTTCTATTGTTATTAGAATATAGAACCGCTGATTTATTGTCACAATATAGTTTGAGTGGTCTTTCAACACCTTCCAAAATTCGTAGCCCAGTGACAAAATTTCGCAGCCATATTCCATGATTAGACGCCTCATAACATGCTACAAACTTTGCAGCCATGGTGGACGAAGCAATGAGCGTCTGCTTAGTAAACCTCCACAAAATCGCTCCACCAGCTAACAAATAAACATAGCCTGAAGTGGATCTCATGCTGTCTTGGCATCCAGCAAAATCGGAATCGGAATACCCAATGATCTCTAACTGATCCGATCTCCTGTATGTGAGCATGTACTCCTTTGTTCTCTATAAATACCTCATAACCCGCTTGGCTGCCTTCCAATGATCCATCCCAGGGTTACTTAAATATCTACCTAACATGCCGACTATGAACGCAATATCTGAACGCGTACATACTTGAGCATACATTAGACTCCCTACAGCCGACGCATAGGGAATCTTCTGCATTTCCTTAATTTTAAGGCTATTCTTCGGGCATTGACTAAGACTAAACTTATCTCCCTTAGCGACTGGGGTTTCCCCTGGTTTGCAATTTTGCATGCCAAATCTATTGAGAACTTTCTCAATATAGTTCCTTTGTGACAATCCCAATATACCCCGAGAACGATCCCGATGTATCTCAATTCCTAACACAAAGGAAGCATTCCTAAGATCTTTCATTTCAAAATTCTTTGATAGAAATCTCTTGGTGTCATGTAATATGCCTACGCCATTTGTGGCAAGTAAAATGTCATTGACGTACAAAACCAGAAAAATGTGTTTACTCCCACTGAACTTGTGATACACACAATCATCAACAACATTCGTTTTGACATCCATTTGATGCAACTCAAGATCAAAATATGCAACAAGCGCCATAATTGTCCTAAAAGAGTCTTTAGAAGAAACTGGAGAAAAAGTCTCTTTAAAGTCAATTCCTTCCTTCTGAGTAAAGCCATTTGCCACAAGACGTGCATTATACCTCTCCACATTACCATTCGAATCCATTTTGGTTTTAAATATCCATTTACAACCTACGGGTTTCGCACCATCCGGTAATAGGACAAGTTCCCAAACTTTATTATCTTGCATAGACTTATAGTCTTCATTCATGGCTTCAATCCATTTATGAGAGTTGGAACTTTGCATAGCTTGACGGAAGTTAATTGGATCATCTTCCGACATTCCACTTTCTACCTCCTGTTCTTGGAGATACACGACATAATCGTCCAAAATTGCAAATTTTCTTTCTCTCGTGGATCGTCTTAATGGCGCAGATTCTTGAGGTTGTTGAGTTTGTTCCTCAGGATTGGGTTCCTCGGGAACAATTTCCTCATCTTGAAAGAGGGGTTGAACAACATTGCCCTGTCGAGGATTTGAAGTAACTTCTTGATCAATGACGGGTATAGAAACCTGCACATTGTCAAAAGTAGTGGCAGGAATTGGGATTGCTTCATTTTCCTCCTCGAAGACAATGTTCTTAACTTGATTTCTCCCCCCAAACTCAGCATCCTCAAAGAACGTTGCATTTCCTGTCTCAAAAATTGACTTACTAGTGGGATCGTAAAACTTGTAGCCCCGTGATCGTTCTGCATAGCCAAGAAAGTAGCTGCTAACGGTTTTGAAGTCTAATTTTCTTTCATGAGGCTTATAGGGCCACGCTTCAGCAGGACATCCCCAAACACGCAAGTGTTTTAGACTAGGCTTTCGCCCAATCCAAAGCTCATACGGCGTTTTTACAGCTGCTTTTGTTTTCACCCGATTTAGGATATAAGTTGCCGTCTTTAGAGCCTCACCCCAGAGTGACTCTGGTAAAGTAGATTGACTAATCATACTTCTTACCATATCCTTAAGAGTCTGGTTTCGTCTTTCATATACAACATTCATGCTAGGCGACCCTGGCATAGTGTATTGTGGGACGATTCCACATTCCTCTAGGTATTTAGCAAATGGTCCTCGACATTGTTCACCTGAGCCGTCGTATCTGCCGTAGTATTCACCACCGCGGTCTGATCTAACGCTCTCTATTCGTTTGTTGAGTTGTAACTCAACTTCAGCCTTAAATGTTTTGAACACATCCGAAGACTGCGATTTTTCATGTATAAGAAATATGTAACCATATTTAGAATAGTCGTCTATGAATGTTATAAAGTATTGTTGACCATTCCAAGAAGCTGTAGGGAATGGACCACAAATATCAGTGTGGATTAATTCTAAGACGTCCGTAGTTCGATTGGCACCTATTTTTTTGTTTTAGTCTGTTTTTCCTTGATACATTGAACACAGATATCAAAGTCTGAAAAATCAAAGGAGTCCAAAATTCCATCAGACACAAGCTGCTCAACTCTAGATTTAGAGATGTGACCTAGGCGTTTATGCCATAATGAGACTGAATTTTTCTTATTTAATTTACGCTTAGTACCACGTGATTCCACATGTAAGGTTTCATTATAAGATGAAATAGTTTCAAGCAAATATAGATTATCAAAAGTACTAAGTTAACTGGTACCAACAATATTTGAATTTAGAGATAAACTAAACGTAGAATTTCCAAATGAACAAGAGTATCCATATTTGTCTAAATCAAAAATTGAAACCAAATTCCGTCTAAAAGACGGTACAACAAAAGTGTTTATCAAATCCAAATAACACCCAGTTTTTAACAATAATCTAAAGTGCCCTATTGCCTTCACTTCCACCGACTTTCCATCACCTACGTAAATGCGTCTTTTAGCATTAGTTGGCTCTAGGTAGTTCATGCAACCCTGCATAGAAACACAAATGTGAGTAGTAGCACCAGAATCTACCCACCAAGTGTTTCTTGGTACTGAAGCTAAATTGATCTCAGAACAGACCAAAACATGATATGTACCTTTCTTTTCACGCCATGTGGCATATTTGGTACAATCCTTTTTCTTGTGTCCGGTCTTTCCACAAAAGAAACAACCATTTTTAGTTTTCTGTTTCTTTTGCTCTGGACCCTTAAGAACAACAACTTTTTTTCCCATATCCTTCCTTTTGCCCTTACCCTTAGAGGTACTAGCCAGATGAGCACTTTCAGTCCTTTCTTGATTCAATCTCTCTTCTTCTTGCACACAAAATGAAATGAGCTCATTAAGAGTCCATTTCTCCTTTTGGCAGTTATAACTGACTTTAAATTGACTAAATTGTGCAGGCAGAGAGATCAGAATTAAATGCACGAGCAAATCATCCGATAAGTCGAGCTTTAATACCTTAAGTTTTGAAGCAAGATGAGACATCTCCATGATGTACTCCCGAACATTACCCTTACCTTTATATTTCATTGAAATCAAGTTTGCCAAAAGCGTGCTTGTTTCAGCCTTATCGTTTTTGACAAAACGATTCTGAATTTTCTCAAGGAACTTACTGGCAATGAGATTGTCATCTGTAATTGCACCTCTAAAGGCCTCTGGAATCCCACGCTTCATGATCATGAGACTTAACCTGTTTGAACGATCCCATTTTTCAAAGTATGCAATTTCCTCAGGAGTACTTTGTTCAATGAGATCATTCGGTTTTGGCATTCTCAATGCTAAGTCTATGTCCATGCAGCCAAGAATAATCAATATATTCTCTTTCCAGTCCTTAAAGTTTGTTCCATTTAACATTGGAACATTGCTTATGTTTGCAGATATAGAAGTAGTAGACATTAAAGCTGAATAAAGAACAAAAGTAAACTAAATTAACAATAATACTCACATCAAAGAACCAAAAAACTAGTCTATAAATTGATTAATTGTATCGCAACATATCAAGATACCTAGCACAACATCAATACCAAGCCTTTGGACAGTGATATTAATTGTAAGTGGTACTCTTGTGGTAATGGTCAAATATTGACAATAAGTTATATCAAATAACAAATCTATCTTTGGATTGATTTATTATTCACATTAAGTTACTTGGATAATTGTCACATATGTACCATCACAAATGTGTATGAAATTCAGCCAAATATGAACGCCTCTTTGGATTGGTTAATAGTCGCACGAATTACATAAACACAAACATCTAATCATTCTTTATCTACACAAGAGAGGTCACTTTGGTAACATCTTATGTAAATTGGACTTCATAGAATGTTTAGACAAGTAATAAAAAAAATTAGATGTCGCATGTAATTAATCAAATTTATTATAAACAGAAAAATTATGATTACTTTGTCATTGCCGAAAACAGTGACAAACTGAAACTAGTCACAGTTAAAAACTGTGAAAATTAGGGATAAACTGGTCACTGCTATAAACAGTGACAATTATAACGCGGAAACGAACAATTTACCTTCTCCATCAAATTTTCTGAAATTCCGCCCTTATATATATATATATATATAAATCAAATTAAATTAAATTAAAAGATCCCTTGTCTTCAATTTAATTAAATTAAAAAATTACTCATTAAGTATATAAACTAAAAATTAAATATATAAATAAATCTAATAAATACATAATATCTCACCCATCAATTCACTGAAACCAACATGGTATATAATTAAATGGGGATGACACCATCAACAAAATTGAAGGATGCAGGCAACAATTAGGGCCATAATAAAGAATTGATAAGTGTGTTGTCTTCATATATATACACACGACATACACAACAAACATATAGATATATATATAAATATATTTCAGCAAACATATGTATATATACACGGCAACTATATATGTGTAAATATATATACACAAACTTATATGTATATATGCAATCACACGGCAGACATATAAATAGATATACATATATTTCACAAACATAAAGATATAGATTTTATGTGAAATATAAATGGAAATAAATAAAACATATGCCACAAAACAATTAACATGTAATTGCTATCTATGGTTAGAACCATAGGCACCAAGATCAAGGGATGGAAACATTGAATTAAAAGTTACATGTAATCTTAAATAAGGCAAAATAATCTGTTATTGCATGTAGAGATAATTTGACCCCATATATGTGTAATAAAGAACCAGATACAAATCTGAATGGCCCTATTCGAATTGCCCAGAACCGTGGGGCCTTTTTTTTTTTTTTTTTTTATAAACAAACCGAGAGCATACATGTAAATGAATTTAAACAGTTCATGAAATTAATCAAAGTCTTTATGAATCAAACATGGGTCCTCTGATACCACTTGTAATCTAATTACCAAACCTTAAAGCATATATTCTAAAATCCCATGTTGAAACAAAGAGAAGAAGAAATAATGTAACGGAAGCGTACCAGAATCCATTGGTGAAAACAATGAATGAGCGGAATAAGAATTAAACAACGATGATAGTCTTTCAACCCTTTTTCTCCTTAAGTTTTTAATATTCTCTTGAGAGAGGATCTAGAGAGTTTTCTATAAATTTTGTTGTTAGAGAAATGGGTTGGGGACCATCACCCCAAATATATAAGTCACCAAAATGGTGGTCGGAAACTTACATAAATTTTACTTCTGCTCCTCATAGAAATAGAATTTACATTTTGGTGTCTACACTCTTTTATTCTATGACAAAACATACCCTTAAGCCTACTTAAAAAAAAACTTAATTAGATCACTTAAATTTAGGCTTATAACATGATAATACACATTAATAATATACATTTGTGGTTCCTAATTGTATTAATATAAAATTAATCCAACATTTGGTGCTGCTGAGTTGTGTAGCAGCAGATGAGTTGCCTCAGATTTTATCTAAACAAAATCGAACCCTTTTTGTTACAAAATAGAAAACAAATTAAACTAAACTTTCTCTATGCACACTACAAATATATAAATAAACTAAACTTCTATCACAGTACTTACAGCGTCAAAAAAAGGACGACGCCTCTGTTTCTCTCTCTCTCCCAATCTTGCGGTCGAATGGCGAAATCTCCGTCGAAGTTCAATTCTTCCAGTTTTGGTTCCAAAGTGAAACAGGTGATTTCTCCATCTCTAGACGCGTCTGTTTTAGTTTTCTCACTGTAAGTTGCAATTGAAGCTGTGACTTTTTTTTTTTTTTTTTTTTGCAGTAAAGACAATAGAGTAAGATCTTTATGCTTTGTTTTACAATTATTTATTAAAAGTTTCGACTAATTAGATCTAAAAGTCCTCTGTATATTGACGAATTTCTCGTTTTGAACTTTAAAACTTTCAAATTCAATTGATTTATTTGTGTTTTACTTTGATATTTATCTTCAGGACATTGAACTGATACAATCAGAACAGAAGAGTTGTATGATCGGGTTCCCCTCATTTGATTCATTTGTGTTCTGCTTTGTGGTGCTCTGTTTTGAATGGTGTGTATATAACTCTGTATCTACTCTATATATAAACTTTTTTTGGTGCCAATCCGTGGAGTAAAAAATTGGAGGGAAAAGTGGTGTTGCTTAAGTGACCTTTTTGCCCTTCCCTTGAGGTCATGTGCATCGAACATGCGCTATTTTTGTGATGTCAACGGCAGAAATTGGATAGAATGGTGGGATTGAAACTCGATCACAAGTTTATGTGTTAAATTAATAAAAAAAAAAAAAAGATGAGCGGGCAAATTGAAGCTCAGTTTATAGTTCAATGGCCAATTTTGTAATTTACTCACGAGGCAAAATGTGCTAAAGGTTGGGACAACTTCTACAGCAATATGTACATAGGTGGAAATAACATCTACAGCAACATGTACATTGCCCAAAATAAGGTCCATTACGAGACTGGTAAGAAGAAGATTTGGGGTTCTAAAACTCAACAACAATGTGGGTTCCGTTGGTTAATTACCACTGGGATTGGGAAGAACAAAAAGCTTTTGCTTATGAAGGCAAAAGCTTAAATGGAAGTAACTAGCTGCATTGAATCCCGCATATTCGGAACCCCCAATGTTATCTTCCCAAAGAAACTGTTTTATCACAAAAAAATTTCATTTTTTTTAACTTTTGTGGGGAACTTCTTCTAGTTATTCTGAACATAGCAAGGCAGAATAAGCCTATTGGGAGGCAGGCTTGAATGGAATGGTTCGAGTTACTTTGTGCTCAGAAAGCTTGCAAATAGTCCTACTTGGAGATTGCACAAGAGATCTGATTATATTGCTGAATTCTTCCTGCTGTGGTTTCTCTTGTATTTATACCAAATACGTTCACCCATTGTATACTTCGACCGTTACAGGTATGCAAATACATAGAATTTTATGTTTTTTTCTTTTCTTTAGCCGTTATTTTGTATATAGACATATATGCTTTATAGGTTTGATTGTGCATCCCAGTGTTTTCCCTTTGGAATGAATATTTGTATTCATTTTCATCTCATGAAGAATATAAAGAGTGCTGGTAGTTTTTATATGTTGTTTTTTCGAGTCTATTGTTGTTTTCTACATTTGTTTTCGATCTCTAGGATGGTAGTTTCATGTTGGGATGGGCATTGGATGAATTACATGTGATGTTAGTCTTAAGTATATTTGTATTATGTAACAAAAATGTACATTAGTTATCTTGAGGTTCGAATATATATTCTTGAGACCTATAAGCATCAGTATTCAGGGAAAAAAATAAAAAATTGAAGAACTGAAAATACTGCTAAAGCTCACATATCTAAAGGTGCCTCTTTCTCAAGACAATCCCCTCGTTAACCCGATTATTAGCCAATAGGAATAATAAACACAAAGTTTAGTTCATATTTCCCAATAAAAGAGATAACAATTCATAAATATTCCCTCCAAATTTACTGCAATACCAAAGGCCAGAAGAACATTACATTTTTTATTTAATTTGTGTAACATATTAAAAGAATTATTGTATTGATTCCTAACGAACCTGCTTATTGTAAATGAAGACAAACACAAACACTGACTCTTTAACAAACACACAACAAGAAGAAGGGCTAGTGTATTTTGGGACTCTGCTTCAGACTCGGCCCTCACCTTCATCTTCATCACTCGGAACCATTTTATCTTCCTCATCTTTCCACTGTTTCCTGATCCGCCTGATGTAGTGGAACATGTGAACCAGCAAAATCAACCCACCAAGTCCAACCAGTGGCCATACCGACGCCGATATAATATTATCCGTCACATGCCATGGCCAGTGAAAGTCTGGATCCCATGGCGTAATAGCTGGTAGTGTAACAAGGTAAGTGACTGCCATGAACGCGGTTGTAACCCACACAGCACATATTAAGAGCCACATGAAGGCCCTTTTTTTGAGCAGAGGTATCCCGCTCATAACCAGAAGAATTATGCTTATAGAAACAATGAAAGATGCTGTATTAAATATCCAAAAATGAACATAATAATTTGGTTCAACAGCGGCCAAGACCGATGTTCCGGCCTTAACAGTTATATTTTTACCACTAGAATTCCGTATAACTTTGTCGTCCCCCCAAACACCACCGGGGGGGCTGAGCCCTGCTTGATAAGACATAGTTGCAATCACGGTTGTTGCCATCAATAGCATATCTTGCTTCCTTTTCAACATTTTTTTAATCTTCTTGATTTTGTGTTGCGACGCTGTAACACTTACTGGCATTGAAATCTCATCGATCTCATCAACTCCTATGGGCCCTAATTGGTTAGTATCGTGTTCCATTGCAAAAAGTTCTCCTCCAGTTTTAGCTCCCGCTTTTACAAGAAGATCACGGATTTGCTTGGTTTTGAAATCTTTCGGCATTTGTTCTATAACGTCCAAAGCTGTGAAACCTTTTGCATTCACCATATTTATTTTCAGCTCAGTACTAGTACTAACCGCATACTCGAGTACCTGCAAGATGTAGAAATATATATGTATATACACTGTTATATATTATGACGACTATAGTGTTGTGGTGTATGTGCCCAAGTGTGGCATAGTAGGTGCTGGCAGGCTACACACTACGGGTGTTCACCCCATATCAGTTGGGTGGTGTGAATTTATGTGCTAGATATGTGTTTTCACTAGTTCTTCCTAGTAAGTGGCCTTTTGAGGAAAAGCAAAACAGTGAGGGTTTGGGCCCGAAGTGGACAATATCGTATTGGGCTAGACCAGGACGTGACCTATATGCATAATGAGACTTTTAAGAGTGCAATTAAAATTTTTCATTTCCGAATGCATCAAAAACACATTCATAGCCTATGCTCGAATTAACTGTCAGTCTGTCACTAAAAGTCCATCAGCGAGAGGAGCATCCTCTTAAAAGCCATGCTATACATATATATATTGTTGTTATTATTATTATTATTATTATGGATACTGAAGTGGTTAAATTAATTACTTCCCAAAGTTTCCAATAAGAGTACTAGACTAAAAGTGTTGTAAATTACCTCCGTTTGTTTTAATGCTGTAACTTTGTGCAAAATGGTGTTGCCATCTCCATCTTGGTAATTTAGAACATTGTAATCAGCTTCAATTAAGTGCTTTAGAGCTTCCAAACCATTACATATCACGTATGAGTGAATAATCGAAATGGCCTTCACCGGGTTCAAGGGGTACATCATCACTTCTGGTCGCGCTTGAACCAGCTCTTTCACAACCTCAACATGGCCTTTCTTGGCGGCCAGATGAAGTGGGGTCCACCCATCTTCGTCTTCGGTAAAACAAACATTAGGGTCCACCATCACCAAAAATTTCACCATCTCAACATGGCCATTTGCAGAAGCCAAGTGAAGAGGTGAACGGCCCCGTGAGTCTAGTTCTGTGACCAAATCGGGCTTCTCTTCCAAAATAGCTCTCGCAAAGTCCACATGGCCTTTCAGAGCTGCCACGTGCAATGGTGTCTCGTTGAAGCAAGTGATGGGAACTCTATGCTCAAGAATGAGTTCGTCTTCTTGCAATAACTCCTTCAAGGACTGGACGTCACCCTTCAATGAGGCCTTGTAAAGCCTCTTCTCTCTCATCACTCTCTCTCTTCCCTCCATGACAACTAACGAGTACTCGCTCCTGATGTTATACGTTCTTACTCCCTCTTGTTTTTATATACTAGTTTGCACTATTCAAGTGGTGTCCGCTTTATTGCTTTTGGTGGATTCTGGTCCATCTGTTTGTAAAAATCATATATACTCAAATCTTTAGTAAGGTTGATCTGTTTCTGATATTCTTATTTTGTTAAAGTAGTGTCCTATGGGACCCGTGTTAAATCAATCGGAAAGAGTTGAAAGATGGGCTTGCACAAGGGAAAATGTTCTGGATTACTGTCACATAGTACTCCAGGTCAAATAGTGTTGTGCCACAAAAGCTTGGGCATGCATTTCTACATGCATGGGTGTTATTTATGCGGCGCAGTACAGTAGGTCAGATATACCACATGGCAATACAACCAGTGTGCCACACATGACGGCTTGCTTTATAAGCTGCCCATTTGGAATAAAGAGGGACAATTATATATTTAACCCTAAAGATATGGGGTCAGCTTCAATGTTTTAATTGTGTAATGTTTTTCAATTTGAACCCCACGATCTTGTTTGCAGTATTCAATTGTGTCCTGCACCCAATAGCCACTGTGGCATTTCATGTGGTTCCCACACTCTTTTATTGATTTGTTACGGGACCACCTCACATTCATATATGTCAAATATTTTTGCGATGCTCTCTAAAAGCTTGAAATCTGGTAATTGGAATAAACAGAAAAAGTTATGAAGGTGAACAAGAAGTCTTAATTTCAGGATTGTTCATTACTTGTTTCTGTCATTCTAACCCTTTTTGCTACTTTATTAAGTTGAAGAGAGAAGGCAGAATAAATTTGAGAATTTTCAGTTTTCTTAAGGAAGCGGATTCATTGAGATCTTCTGGTAAAGAAGAGAGGAAAAAAAATAAAAGAACATAAGATTGTTACTTGAACTTTACATCTTGAACAGGTCAAACACTATTCACGTACAGGAGAGAACCCAAAAGGTGGAAACTGTTTGCTTATTTTGTTAGAAGAAATAGAAGGTAATGACTCCAAGCATACAGGTAGTCCAAAAAGAAAGAAATGGTCGAGCAATGCTACTAGAAGAATAAAAATGTAGTCTGCAGCAACCACTGCCGAGCTCTGTTGGTGGGGCGGCAGTGGTTGGCTTGGCTGGCCTGTGGTGATTAAAGACATAATGAATGAATGGTATTTTAGGTAAAGATAAAAGAGGTTCCCTATTTTGCAAATTGCAATAGAAAAGTAAGGTATCCTTCCTTTGGATATAATTGTGGTAGGAGCCCTCAACACATTGCCTCTAGAAGAAAACCCTAGGAATACCAAGAAGAATCTTGTAATGGGTTGCTTAATATTCAGAGACATGGACTCTGTTTATACACAAAACAAGGGCCATATGATGATGAAATTTTCGCTGTAGGGCAAGAACAAAAAACCTATAACAAGGAAATTTTGGTCTTTTTAGAAGATGTTTCATTTGAAGGACAATCAAGACTTTGGATTATTTTGGTGGTGTCATAATTAGTTTTTTCATTATTTTGTCTAGTCATTATTAAGTCAAGGACGTTCAAAGGGTGGTCAAGGGGATTCCTAGGCAATAAATAGGTTTTTGGATAGTTGTATGCATTTAATATTTAGTTTGCCTTTTTGGGAACTCTTAAGGTTTAAGTCAACTTTGGTTATCTATAAATACTACTGTAATGGAGATTTCTTTTGATAATTAAATATCTATATTCCTGGATTCTTTCCCAGTTATCAGCCCTTTTAGGCGTTTTTTGCCGCATCAGGTGGGACTTAATAATGACCAGACTAATTATGATACAACCAAAATAACTTAAAAAAGTCTTGATTGTCCTTCAATTGTAAGCCTCCCTTGGTACTGCATGACTAACGAGATTTAACACCTCATAACTCCAGATAACCACGTTGCTCCTCCTTTAAGTCTTCAATTTAATACTCAATTGCTCCATTTGTGCTTGAATGCATGCATAAAAAATTAACTCAATTCTGTAAAATGACAAGGCAAAACGTGCTAAAGCTTGGAACAACTCTACAGCAACATGTACGTAGGTGGAAACAACGTCTGCTCAAAATAAGGTCCATTATGAGAGTGATAAGAAGAAAATTTGGGGTTCTAAAACTCAACAGCAATGTGTGTCACGTTGGTTGATTGCCAACGGGATGGGGAAGAACAATAAGCATCCGCTTACGAAGTCAAAGGCTGAATGGAAGAAATTAGCTGCGTTATTCCACATATTCGGAGCCCAAATGTTATCTTCCCAAATAAAAAATTCCATTGTACGTGCTGAAGGTGTTACAGTTTTGTGACATTTTCTTTAAAATTCTCTGTGGAACTACTTCTAGTTATTCAGAACATAGTGAGCCTAATAAGCTTATTGGGAGACAGGCTTGAATGGACTGGTTCAAGTGACTTTGTGCATTGAAAGATTGCAAATAGTCCCACTTGGAGATTGCACAAAATACCTGATTATATTGCTGAATTCTGCCTGCTGACGTTCCTCTTGTATTATACATTTATATCAAACATAGACACCCATTGTATATTTTTGCAATTACAGGTACGCATATACATAGATTTTTTTTTCTTTTCTTTTCTTTTTCTTTTGCTGTTATTCTGTATACATATATACGCTTTTTAGGCTTGACAGTGCATCGTATTATTTTTCGTTTGGAATGAATATTTGTATTTCTTTTTCATCTCATGAAGAATATAAAGAGTGCTCGTGGTTTTTATATGTTTTCAAGTCTGTTACTGTTTACCGTCATTTGTGTTCAATCTGTAGGATAGTAGTTTTCATGTATGTGAAGGAAGTTGGGTGAATTATATGTGAAGTTACTCATCAGTATTATACAAAAATGTACAGTTTTTCAGTTACCTTGAGGCTCAAATCTATTTTGTTAAGACCTATAAGCATCAACATTCAGGGAAAAAAGAAATTGAACAACTTTAAGTATTGCTAAAGTTCACATATCCAAAGTTGCCTCTTTCTCAAGACAATCCCATTGTTAACCTGATTATTAGCCAATAGGAATTGAAAACAGAGAGAATATTTGGGGAATACTTTTCTTTATTTTATTTTATTACTCTGCATGAAGGACTTTACACAATTTCTTATAGGAAATGCAAGGCATAAACTTAGAAATAAAACAAATATTCCACCTGACATCCAGCTAGCCAACAGATACACCTTCCTAAATAGGAGAGTTGACTTATTTTATATTTACAGAAATAAGACAGCTACTAAATCATTAAGAATCCGGAAATATCTCTGCCGGATCTTCTATTTTTTCCAACAGGAAAATATATAAATACAAGTTTACCTCACATTTCCCAATAAGATGTAACACTAAGGAGGGTGTATTTAATTAGGATTTTAAAAGATTATTTTAAGATAAATAAGTCTTGTGGTATTTAATTAAGATTTTTAAATAATTTAAATAAGTCTTGTGGTATTCAATTAGGACTATTCGGATATTTAAAAGAGGGTGTCCAAATCTAGTGGTATCCAATCAGGACTTTAAATAAGTAACAAAAAGTCTTTTGGTATTCAAAAGCTTGCTAATTTTAATATTTTTTTAAAATTAGGAATTTGTGTAACTTTTTAGTGGAAAGTATAAATACCAAACCCTATCTATAAAGAATCTCACCCTAACCTATGAAACTTTTCACGTGAGACTTTTGTTTTCTAATAGAGATTTACCGATTCTCTCATCTTTCTTCTCTACATTTACCTCTTCCTTTCACCCATTTCCCTTCTCAACTTCACCAATGCTTCTGTTTATAAAATGGGTATGTATATATCATCTCTCTATATATATACATATATGTATGTATGTGTACATTTTCATAGTCTTTGAGATTTGAACAATTTTTATGTATTTTAATTTATTTTTCCCTTTAGTGCCTTCTTGCCATTGAAGAATGAGACCTTTCAATTGAACCCTATTTTGAAGATTGCTTGCATAATGTTATTGATATTTTAAATAAATTTCATTGATGGGCATAAACACCAAAATCGGCACTCTCTGCCTTTCACACGAATCATAATGTTTATTACCATTTTTTTCGTTTCTTTTTATTAAGAAATGGTAGCGGGTTTTATAGAACCTTTGGTAAAGAAAAATTCCACCATCATTTGGAAAGCTTGGATTGTAGAGGCTGATACTGGAAAATTCGTGCATTATTGAACTAAACATTACTCATCATAAAATCCAAACATAAAAAGTCCTGAGTATAAAAAATGCATGTGGTCCTTTCAAATCTTATAAATTCTAATGATATAATTTTTAAAATCCAAACATAAAAAATCCCGAGTATAAAAAATCTTTTACAAAAATCTTATAAGTCATTACATTCTTAATAGCCTTTTAAAATCCACTGGACTAAATTATCCATAAATAATCTTTTAAAATCTCAATTGAATACACCCCCCTAAATAAATATATTCCTTCCAATTTTACCACAATATCAAATGTCTGAAGAACAATACATGTGTGATTTAATTTTTGTAATAATTTGAAAGAATTACTCTAATGATCCCTAACTAACCTGCTTATTGTAAATTAAGACAAACACAAACGCTGACTGTTTAACAAGTGCATTTTGGGACTCTGCTTCGGACTCATCCCTCACCTTCATCCCTCAAAACCATTTATCTTTCTTAACTTTCCACAGTTTCCTGATCCACCTAACGAAGCGGCAGATGTGAACAAGAAAAATCATCCAAGTCCAACCAATGCCCATAAAGACCCTGGTTCAATATAATTTGTCACACGCCACGACCAACGAACCCTGGTTTCCATGGTGTAATGGCTGGTAATGTAAAAGGTAAGTGAGTCCCATGCACCAGGTTGTCACCCACAGCCACCTATTAGTAGCCACCCTTTTTTTTGCAGAGGTAATCCGCTCATAACCAGAAGAATTATGCTTGTACAATGAAAGAAACCCTGTTAAATATCTATAAAAAAGAATATGATTTTGGGTCAATAGCCTGATGTTCCAGCCTGAAAAGTTACATTATAAACATCAGAATTCGGTATAACTTTTTCGTCGTCCAAAAAACCACCAGGCTGATTAAGCCATGCTTGGTATGCCATAGTTGCAATCACAGTTGCTGCCAACTTTCCTGCTTCTTTTTCAAAAACTTTTCAACCTTCTTGATTTTGTCTTGTGACTTTGGGTGAGAAAGTGAGGGCAGTTGTGCTAGTACTGCGCTTACTGGTGTTGATATCTCGCAACCTCTACGGTCCCTATTTGGTTAGTATTGTGTCCGTTGCAGAAAGTTCTCTTTTCGCTCCGGCTTTAGCAAGAAGTTTGTTAAGCATAAACACATGATATTCATTGCGGTTCCTTCTCCTAACAGTTTAAGCTTTTGTAGAGATGATCCTTAACATGGTATCAAAGGTTCTGTAAGTTGTAGAAATCTATATCTATGCTATATATAAATGTACGAATATAGAACAATTAGCCAAACATATCAAGAAACAACTGCAAAACACTATCACATATATAATAATACTCATAAATATTATATTACAGATTAAAATAACCATGTAAGAATTGGCAAATAGTAAATCAAAACAAACACATATTCTTAACAAATACGAAAACAAGAAGGCGAAGTGCATTTTGTGACCTCGCTGTGAAATTCTTTGTCTCCATCCCTCTATCTATCTATCTATGCAACTGAAATTACTAAATTAGACTTCATGCGTTAGAAATAAAACTAGGTACTTGAACTAAGATTTGAAGCTATGCTCGAGTATGAAGAGTACATTTTATCACCAGTTGACCAAATACCATCACATATTGTTAACATGTTTTACAAATCTAAATAATATGAGGAATTACATAGCATAACATTGCACATACATTGGGTGCACCGCAATTTCTAGTATAATACTTGACCAATATCACACACGTAGATTAAAATAATTATGTAAGAGCTTGCAAATACTAAATCAAGACAAAACACCAACTCTAATAAACACAAACAAGAAGAAGGGGAAGTGCATTTTAGGTCTCTGCTTCAGACTCGTCCCTCACCTTCATCTCCATCCCTCGAAAGCCCTTTATCTTTCCTATCTTTCCTCAGTCTCCTGATCCATGCGATGAAGCAGTATGTGTGAACAAGAAATATCAACCCACTAACTCCAAGCAATACCCATGTTGACCCCCTTTCAATATAACCCATGATTTTCCATGGCTCGCGATGATTTGTATCCGATAGCGTAATGGCTATTTGCATAGCAAGGTAAGTGGCTGCCATGGACATGGTTGTCACCTACACCGCTACCGTTAGTAGCCCCATGAATGCCCTATTTTTTAGCGGAGGTATCCCGCTCATAAGCAGAAGAATTGTGCTTAAAGAATTCATGAAAGACACCGTGTTAAAAATCCAGAAAAAAGTATAATAATTTGGTTCGTCAACGGCCAAGACAGATGTTCCAGCCTGAAAAGTTACATTATAACCATGAGAATTTGGTATCACTTTTTCAACGTCTCAAACACCACTGGGCAGGTTAAGCCCTGCTTCGTAAGCCATAGTTGCAATCAAAGTCGCTGCCAACAGTAACCCATCTTGCTTCTTTTTCAACAACTTTTTAATCTTCTTGATTTTTTCTTGCGACTTTGGGTGAGAAAGTGAGGGCGGTTGTGCTGGTACTGCGCTTAATGGTGTTAATATGTCATCGACCTCTATGGGCCGTAATTGGTTAGTATCTTGTCCTGTTGTTGAAAGTTCTCCTCCTCTTTTAACTCCAGCTTCAACAAGAAGTTCATGGACTTGCCTAGTTTTGAGATCTTTCGGCATTTGTTCTATAACATCCAAAGCTGTGAAACCTTTTTTGTTCACTCTATTTATTTTCAGTTCAGTACTCAACTCACCACATACTCGAATACTTGCAAGTTGCATAAATCTACATTATCTATACTATATATAAAAGTACGAATAATTTAAGTGTTTTTCCTCTTTTTTTATGAAGACAAATATGCCCCTTTATTTTAAGTACAAGATTTTAAGATTTACATTAAATAAAAAAGTATATATCCCCTTGATTTTAGCACAAGATTTTAAAAGTTATATTAAATAAAAAAAGTATAACTCCATATATTTTTATATTAGTATAAGTATTTAAGATAAATTTAAACTCTACTTTATTTGGCTAAAATTGTTAAATAAATATTTTAAAATTTACATTAAACAAATAAAAAGTATAAACAAATATTTTAAGATTTACATTAAACAAATAAAAAAGCATAAGAAAATATTTTAAATTTTACATTAAAAAAAACAATATAAATTGATTTTAAGATTTACATTAAATAAAAAGTATATGTCTCCCTTGATTTTAAGCACAAGATTTTAAAATTTACATTAAATAAAAAAGTATAACTCCATATATTTTTATATTAGTAGTATTCCAGATAAATTTAAACTCTATTTCATTTGGTTAAAATAATAAACAAATATTTTAAATTTTACATTAAATAAAACAGTATAAATCCATATATTTTTGTATTAGTATTTTAGATAAATTCAAACTCTACTTTATTTGACTAAAATAATTTAACAAATTAGAGTTTTTGTTGAATTATATGTATTGTGTAAGACTTCTATATAACTTGATAACAAACTTCCGTAGAAGAAAACTATTTAATAGGTCATACTAAAATGACAAAGCTTTTAGCTTGAATTAGAATTTCATTCCAAAGTCCAGAAAGGTATGTATATCAAATTTTACTTTACTATATTCTAAAACTTATTTGTTTATTTATAGTTATGTTTAGTGTTTAAAAAAAACATTTATTAAAAGAATTCAATGCGACAAAATTTTATCATATATTTACAATATTTTCTATAGTGACCAAATCTATGATTTTCTTATAATTAAAAAATATTTGTTATTATTTTTATTTTCCGCTTCATGCTAACTATTTAATTATTGCTATAGTTTACTAATTATATGAGTTTCTTGAATTTAAAGTGAATTTTACACTTGATACTATATTTTTATTTATTTGTTCTTATTTTTATTTCATACTAATTATTCAATTTTTAGCATATACGTTTTCATTAATAGATTTAATAACCTTTGTCAAACACTAAAACCACGTGCAACGCACGTGCACAAAAACTAGTTATATATAAAAAAACGAATGAGTCAAAGTGTTCCTTCCCTTGTCTCCGAACAGAACTATCCCTTTTCTAAATATGGAACATCTTCCAAAATTAACGGGATTCTTCTTTAATAGGACTCCCAATCCTTGATATAAATGTATCCATATTAAAATCTAATATGAAAAAAGTCGTATTTAAGTTATTTAAAAGAGATCATATTAATAAGGTCATTTTTACTCCGATCATATTAAATAATAAATTAAAATCACCTTCAAGCTTGCTGCATCATTGGGCATATTAAAATCTAATCTGAAAAAAAGTCGAATTTAAGTTAAAAAAAGGAAACCCAATTTAAAAGAGATCATATTAATAAGGTCACTTTTATTGCTCTCTTCATTTGGCATATTCAATTTATTATTTTTCCTCCATATTAAAGGAAACCCAACATTTGGTAAGTTTAGATAAATAGTTATTAGGACACAATATATAATTTCCTCCGAGCAATCCTAATTATTTTATGTTTAGGATTAAAGTTGTATAAATAAATTATACCCCATATGTAATAAATCCTTTTGGTTTTATCAATATATCAAATTAATATTTTGAGAATTTTTTCTTTTTTCTTGTGGATTCAAGAAGAGAAGTCAAAGACAATGGTTTTTCTCCTAAATCAATTGATTTTCTTACCGTTTTTCATATTGCTATCAAACGGAACATAAGTATTTAATTTGTAGATTTACCTCCACTAGCTTCAAAGCTGTGGCTTTATGCAAAATGGTGTTGCTGTCTCCATCTTGGAAATTTAGAACATTATGATCTGCTTCAATTAAGGGCTTTAGAGCATCCAAACCATTACACATCACGTGCGAATGAAGAATCAAAATGGCCTTTGCCCGGTTCAAAGGGTCCATCATAACTTCTGGCCATGTCCGAACCAACCCTTTCACAACGTCAACGTGGTCTTTCATGGCCGCTAGATGAAGTGGCGCCCACCCTTCTTCGTCTTTGAAGATACAAACACTAGGGCCCACCGTACCGCTAACAATAGTTTCACCACCCCAACATGCCCATTTACAGCAGGCAAGTCCGGTTTGTGTTGCAAAAGAGCTTTTGCAAAGTCCACATGGCCTTTCATGGCTGCTACGTGCAATGGTGACTCGTTAAAAACACGTGATGCGAACTCTGTGATTAAGAGTGAGCTCATCTTCTTGCATTAATTCCGTCAACGATGTACTGGACGTCACCCTTCAATGAGGCCTTATAAAGCCTCTTCTCTCTCATCACTCTCTCTCTCCCCTCCATTAACGATATAGCTAAAGGTGCATGTATTTTATTGTTGTTATACAATCAGTGGCGGATCCAGGATTTGGAGTACGGAGGCCAAAACACAACATAAAAAATATAATACTTTATAAATTTATTAAGAAGAACCACAGCCACTTAAATTTATTGAATACTTATAATATAAATAATAATGGGTATAACTATTGACACTCCATAAAAAAAAATTAACACTCTAAAATAATTTTTAGAAATAAAAAAAGTTATAACAAAATAAAAATGCATAATTTTATTTAAAGAGTGCCAACAACTATATTTATATAAAAAAAATACTAATACTAATGGGGGTTGAAAATATCTCGGGGGGAACCACCCCCCCTCCATCCACCACTGTATACAATCTTACTCCGTTTCTTTGTTAAAGACTAGTTTGTTGTTATACACTCTTACCCCTCTCGTTGTTAAATACTAGTTTTCATTATTCAAGTGGTGTCTTATGGGACCCATGTTGCATTCATTGGAAAGATCTAGGGCTGCATGGGCTCGCACAAGGTAAAATGCTCTGGAGTACTGTCACGTGGTACTCTGAGTCTAGTAATGTTGAACGGTTGAACCACATAAGTTTGGACATGCGTTTCTACATATATGGGTGGCACCCATGTGAGATAATTGGTCAGGTATACCACGTGGCAATACAGCCAGCGTACATGAAGCCTTACTCTAAAAGCTTGAAAGCTGACCATTAGGATGAAGAAGAGTTATTTATATACTTAATGGTAAAGTTTGGGATCAGTTTGAATATTCCGAACGCGTTTCAATTTGAACCCCGCGTTCTAGTTAATTTGTAGTATTCAAGGGGTGTCCTATACCCAATAAACACGATGGAATTCCATCTGGGTCCCACGTGAACTTTCATTGATATCCTGTGTGTCCCAAGTCGGGCATGTTCTCTAAGCTTGAAAGATGGCAATTGGTTAGACAGAAATGATTATAAAGGAAGAAACTAGAAAGGAAGTCTTTCTTTCCCTTTTGGGTAATTATTGTAACTTTATTTTTTGATATGATTATTATTACTTTTTCATCTAATTCATCATTAATTATTACTTTATTAGTGGAAGAGAAAAGTGTGATCATGCTAGAAAGTCAGTTGATCCTGTCTTTTATATAGATACAGCCATACCATATGAATCTTAACCATTTCAACCTTGTGGAATCATTAATGTTAATATCATGTAAATTATTACATAGGTATGTATATCCCTATGAGCTAATTATATACTAAAATGGACTAAACACTTTACCATAATTATTTGTAAGAGTAAGTTCTTTTATTTCTTTTTTTTTTAGTGATCAGTTTGTCCCACGAGAATATATTATTCCCTTGCTAAGAATGCCACTAATTTGTTCATTTTGGTTGGAATGTACCGGCCTCTGCATCCGGTACGAATAACTAACAGACATGGTAGTCATTATCGTACGATACGTGATACGTATCGTACGATACATCTCATTACGGAAAGAAAATGGTACGTACCGTGAACTGTATCGGATTTCTAGCTCTGTGTATCGTCCGATACACTTACAAATATCGCGATATTTTGGCGTATCGTGTATTTTTGTGTATCGTACGATTTTTTTTGGAGGCTTTTTTTTAGCAAAACGACGCTGGTTGTTTTTTTTTTTTTTTTTTTTTCCGAAAGTAGCTGTATCTCATCTGAACGATTGAACCCTAAAAGTCTAAAACAATTACGAAAGAGAAAGGGAGGGAGGGAGGGAGGGAGAGAGAGAGAGAGAAACGGCGCCCAAACGGGAAGGAGAACTCGAAGGCTCGAAGCCGGCGACGGAGCTTCCACTCGAAGTCGAAGGAGTAAGAGAGAGTACCTGACTTGCTGCAGCCAGCGGCGACAAGCTCTATGGCAAGCGGAGGGAAGAAGGAAGAAGAAGGATGTCAGTGGAAAGAAAAAAAAAAAAAAGGGACGAATATATATATATTTAAAGAGAGAACCTAGTGGAAAGAAAAAAGAAAAAAGGGAAGAATATATATATTTAGAGAGAGAGAGCCTGGCCTACTATTTTTTTTGGCATAATGAGTACAAAAATAAAAAGATAAAAGTAGGGATGGCAACGGGGTGGGTCGGGGCCGGGTAAGTATTACTCATCCTCGGAACCGTGGACCAGCCCCAGCCCTAGCCCCGGCCCCAGAACCATGTAAATCGGTTCGGGTAGTGCCCGGAACCGGCAGTTTCGGGTCCGGGTACCCCACGGGTACCCACGAATGCACAGCACTACGGTCTACATACTACAACAGTGAGATACAGTGAGATAGTCAAGAGTAAATATAAAGAAAAAAAAATGATGTTCAAAATTTGAATAGTAGTGGATTCGAGACATAGATAAATATATATATAGTATGAGCTCGAATTCGAGATTTTGAGCTCTAATTCGAGACATGGATAGATATATATATATATAGAGAGAGAGAGAGGGAGAGAGAGAGAGTTACTTGATGAAAGCTTGAGGGAGAGGAGGCCGAACTGCCGGAGTCGGACTGCCGAAAGATGACGAGAGGGAGACGATTGTGCTGTGCGGAGAGTCGGAGACGGTCAGACGGAGAGTGGGTGTTTGGGACTTTGGGTGAGTTACGTACGTTGTGTTGTGCGGCTGTGGAGTTTAAGAAAGTAAAAAGTAAAGAAGCCCTAGGCTAATATGTTATATTTATTGTTTAATAGTTTATATATATGTATATAAAAAAAATATTTATATATATATATATATTTCGGGGCGAGTCTTCAGGTATGGGTATTAAGATACCCGAAATCGGACCCGCTTAATTTATTCTCTCCTCGCCCTGGAACCAAGCCCGGACTCGAAAGTTACTACCCGAAATGGACCCGTTCGGGTAAAAGCCCACGGGTACCCGAACCCACAGTTATTTTTGCCATCCCTAGATAAAAGAGGAGGAAGATCAGAACAATAGGGGCCCACAACTCTATCAATCAATGTTTTTTACTATGTAAGTAAACAGGGCTTTTATTAAGCTTGCATGAACTTTATATTTTGAGGAGCCCATTAACTTTTTATACTGGGCTTTTTAATATTTAATAAAATATGTATTTTATAATGATATTTTTTATTTATATGTATGTTTGGTGTATGTGTATATGGGTTTGTATATATAAAAATATATATTTATATGAATATTAAAATTAAAGTGTATCTTACGATACGTTGCGATACACGATACACGATACTATTTTTTGACAAAACGATACGCATCCGATACACGATATTGACGCAGTGATACCGATTAAGTTAGAGATTATTAATAAAATTATTTTATTGTTGCTATTAAAATTTATTTGTTTTACCATCCCTAAGGGATTAATTAACTGTCCTTAGCGGGTTGGATACCCTTTTTTTCCTTTTCAATCACACTAAAGTTTGTTATACGGTTTGAAAACCATAATCTTTAACCCACAATTTTTATTTTTATCGCACTGAAACTTAGGTCCAGCCGTCCGGGCTTAAGTTCAAGTGGTTGCCAATATGTGTATTTTGTATTAGATATGTTTTGTAAGCTTGATTCTGCAGTCTGGTTTTTGTTGCAAAATACATTCCATTTGTTTGTTGACCTACCTCTTGTCTTATATCCTTCAATGTTTCAAGTCTATTGTTGTTTTCTTCATTTACAATGGTACGTAGTTTTTATGTTATGATGGAAATAGGGTTAATTATATTTGGTGCTTATGATTAATTACAAACAATAATTACATTTAATGAGTAGTTTATCTTGAGGCTCAAATATATTTTCTTGAGACCTATATGGCTATAAGCATGGACATTTGGTAAAGGTTATTTTAATTCCAAAGCTCACATTTCTAAAAATGCCTCTTTCTCAGCTTTACTTTATATGTACCTTATACAAATTGCATACAAGTAGCCTCTATCTTATTAGAGTTTGGAGCATCTAACCCAACTGGCAATAATAGAGTATCCCCTAGATGTTATATATTGCTTGATCACATTGAGCCAAACACGTGGACTGATTGTATTGGGTGACATAGAGCCCATATGGCCATTGGGTCTGACATGCGGGTAATAACACACCATATGATACAGTTCGAAGCATCTAATCCAAAACTAATTGACAATTAATAAGAGGAGTAGGTCCTAGAACTTACATATTTCTAGGCAAGGCATCGTTTTCCCAATCTCGGATTTAAGTCTCAACGTATCTATAGCAGAACAAACAAGAACCCCAGATATTGATAGAGCAAGAAATAAAGAGAGAGCAATAAAAGTGCTACACACTGAATATCTAAAACCTAATGTTGCTTTGTATTTTCTAATTCAAAAACACAAGTACGAGTTATGAAAATATGCCTCTGTTTTGTGCTTGTGATGATGGGGCTTTTTCTTTTTTTTTTTTTTCCTTTTTCTTTTTTCTTTTTGTTTTCTGGTGTGCTTGGTGGTGGATTTCTCATCCACTTCCAGCCGCTTTGCTTGTATCTGATTTTGCCAATCAATATAAACTTTGTTTCCGATAAAAAAAATATGCCCAACGAATTCATCACAATACAAAAGATCAAGGAACATTACATGGTCCTAACCAACCTACTATAATTTATATTGAATCGAATTTGAAAGGTTCTTCAATTATTTAAATCAAAATCGATTCAAGATTTCCAATTCCTACTCTCTCAAACTGTTACGTATCAATATTGTTTCCGTGCTATAAAGCTATTAGCTGATGATTTAGACAAAACTCCCTCCACTAATCTTAAGTAGCTAAGAATTATTGTTACCAACCAACGAATCCATTGGTAAATAGGTTCTTAATTTTTTCTTGATTACTACCTAAAGAAATTTTTCCATGGAAAAAGTAAGAGAATTCACCATATATCTCAACCGATTTTTCAATTTCTCACAAAATTACATTGATTTTCTTACCATTTTCTATATTACTATCAAACGGAGCAAACAACGCATATTTTTTGAGAGATATTAGTTGATGTCACAAAAAGAGAAATAGGCACACATCCCCATCTACCACAACTCATTGACACAAGGCCGACTTAAGATATATGAGTTTCTATATATAAATTTTATCATACTTTTTTTCGTACTGTATTGTATAATGTATTGTATTGTAACTTGTGCTCTTTGTGGTACCCCAATTCTATACAAAAGACTAACGATGTATAAAATATTGAGTGATTGTATAAATTGCAAAAATTATGATTGTGACTAGAAACCGAGTATAGTTGTCAACTCTGCATATTCTTAAGGGTGCATGACCAATTGGCGGTACATTGATCAATATTAAGGATAAAACACTATTTTCATTGACTATATTAAGTACAAAGAAAATATATTTTTATGACTTATGCCACATGCACTTTAAATGCTTTAAAAGTGTGCATGATATCGTGAACTACCATATGCATCAAGTGTGCTAAAGATTCTAGTTTAAATAGATTTAATGCATACTTTGGCATATTTCCATTAGTATAGACGAGATGCATTTGTAAATTATAATATTGGCCTAACATTCTTTTATTAGCTGCATATATGGAACAAATTAAAGTTGTAAGGTAAAAAACAGAACTCATGAAATTAATGAAAATCGCAAAGACAAAAATTCTCAAATTTTGAAATATTGACAAAGAAAAAACTAATGAATAATCCTAATATCTAAACTAATTCAATTTAGAAATAAAAATAAAAAAACTACTGATCTAAACAAAGCACCGAAATTGACGTGAAATGTCACTGATAAGATATTTTGCCATCATCTTATACGCTCTGTGTGTCAAATGAATTCCATCCCAACTCACATATCGATCAGGGTTTGCGCAAGCCGGAACCTGTGGATCGCCGCACATCCTCACCACATTAAAATTGTAGTTGCCTCCGGTACCACAACATGCTTTTTGTCTTGACTCGATATCAAATCCTTTGAAAGACAAAACAAAGAAGAGAAAAAAAAATTTGTTAAAGTACAAGAAAACGAGTTAGTGTTTCATTCTTTGGCAATCGTAGTGAGACTTACCAAGATGTTGCACGTTGCGGAATAACCAATGAAAGGCGTGGTAGTAATCGCCATACGCAATCGCAACATTAGGATTTTCCTGTCTCAATTCTCTAATGGCTTGCTGGAGATGCCTATTGTGATATTTTGAAAAACTGTTTAATCTCTTCAGGCAATGGTATCCATCGTATGCTTCGGAATTGTTGGTCTCAAATCCTGTCAAATAAATTGGTTGACAACCAATTGGAAAATTCCCAGGTATTACTAGTCGAACAGCCCCCTTCTGAATTACTTTCTGCAATATTCAAATTTTAAGAAAATTGGAACAACCAACATTCATAAACTATTTAATCAAGATAAAATTAAGTTTATACAAACTTTTTTAAATGAAACAAACTTACCTGAGCAGCATCCTTTATTGTTTGAACAACGTCGGGAACCATAGCTTCAACCTCCTCGATACTTTTTCCTTGGAATAGGGCGTAATTATAATCATTACCGCCTATTTCTCCAACCATAAAGAGAGAGTGCTTGAATTTTTTGGCACAATCTGTCAAAATAAATAACCAAATTGGCAGTTTAAGTAAAAATAGTATATTATATAAAGCTTATATCGAACTAATAAAATATACCCGTGTCGCAAATCGAATCAAAATGTGTGAACATCCATTCGAGTTGTACGTTGAGAGAACTAGGAGTGACTGGGGATGAAATGTTCTTTTCTGCCAAAACATGTACAGGTTGTGCAGTAGAACCAACAACTGCAAAATTTGCGCCATGGCTAAAATCTGAAGCATTGTTCTTATACGCATTGAGAAAAGGAAGACCAGCTGCAGTTGCTGTGAATTTATGGGAGAAAAATTAAAAGAAAACATAATTTTCAGTTTATTTTATCATAAGTGAAAATTAATAGTTGTTAGAACACAAAACGTGCAGTAGATCAGCTTCAAGTACAAATTAAATTTTAGTAATATTTTAATGTAAAATCCTAAACACATAAAAATTAGTGAAAAGTCTATATATAGTAAGAGACCAGTGACATAAAAACCAAATTGGTACATCAAAATCAATAGTTTTATAAGACATTAATAATACTGGCGGACATTAGATTTATGAATAGACGGACTAGGGTTTGATTCTAATTACTGTAACAAAAAAAAAGCCCGATAACATCAGGATAATTTATTTTTTTTGACAAACGAAAAGGAATTATTTTAATTAAGGAAAATCGCTAGAAATTACATCCGACATAAATACAGGATAAACATCAAACCACTCCTGCTGACCAGGCCAATTAGACTCTTAAGAATAATTTAATTGTCCTTTAATCTACAAATTAGACTATTTAGAATTAATTGATTTATAAATTATCGTATAAATTAGATAAACAATGCAATTAAACGGGCTACAAACTAAATAGCTATTAGAGTAAATCGTCAACAAATTTTCTTTACGTAAGAGTTAAAACCCTAAATAACTTCCTAATTACACTCAATTGCATATAATTTGTTTATTAAAGGTGGATCTCCAGTTTCTCTACATATAACTTAAAAAACGAGTATTAGTGAAAGAAAACTATGGAGAGTCACGTTTCGTCAATGTCTATTTATAAGAATAAAAAATCGGGAATTAATCTATTATGACATACCAAAAAGTATATAAAATTTAATATTAAATAATACACACGGCATTCCGATAAATATGTTAAAGAGTTCAAAATTAATTTAAACAATAATGATAAAGAGCTAGAATTCCGTACCAATATAGTCAATCATCAGCAACCCGTCGGAGCAACGGCCAGTGGCATTCTTGAAAAAAGTTTCGCCATAGGGAAGTTGAGCACAAGGAGTAGCGTGGCCAAAAGGGTTCTCGCGAATAAGATTACCGGTGTCAGAAATAGAATCACCAAGTTGATATATCTTATCAAACTTACAATACTTTAATGTATGACGAGAGTGAAAAGTGCTCGGTCGAGCTTGTAACAAAGACAAAGTAGTGATAATAAGAAGTAGAGGGAGGAACAATCGAGTTGTGAGAGCCATTGTTGAAGGGAATTAATGGAAGAGAAAGTTTGAAGTCAATGGGAATCGAATGAATGCAATGCTGATCACGAGGTGTATATTTATAGGGAGGAGGCTACGTTAATTAGCTGAGTTGTACTATATTTAGTAATCCTTGTAAGAATTGTAATAGGATTTTATTTTTGTATTTTATATTAGCTGAAATATACTATGTTTGGGAATCGTTGTAATATATAGTTCAATTATGACTTTTAATTCTATGTTTTGGAAAAAATAATAAATCTTATTTCTTATTACTTTGTTCGAATGTATTTATTTCATTTTTATTTTATTTTAGAAAGCTTTTGTCCTAATATTACGTTTGAGAATTAAGTGTAGAACATAATAAATATATAAAATTTTACGATATATTATAAAAGCTAAATTAGACACTTAATTTAGATAAAACTAATATTTTATTAACTCATAACCTAAGCCAACTGAATTTAGGATTGCTTGTTTGCGAAGACTACGAGAACAAGCTCAAAGGGAGGTTAAAAAAATTCGAGCCTGCACCATTCTGTTCTTTTCATCAAATTTATAATTTGTGTGAATTGATAGAATTTAAAATTTAAGAAATTCCAATAATGGATAATTTTCAATTTTCTTGTGCTTTCAAAAAATTTGTGATTTTGATTCTTATTTTATTTTGAGCAAGTTTTTTTTATCCGTATAGATATTTGACTTGCGGAGGGAAATTATTGCAGAGTAAGAAAAGAAAGAGATTATAAGTAAAAAGAGTTGTCTCAAATGTGAACTTTTTAATTACTTAATCACATCAATTTGTTATGTTTCTGAAATCCTGCAATCTGAAATTTAAAATCTCATATAAATGTGAACTTTTTAATTCCATAATATCACGTCTGAAGCATCTCTTATTGCTCGGCGTTCAAACCTCCTCTTGTCTTCAAGAACTCTCCAAGGATTAACTATGTTGAATTCCTTGAAGAGTTTGTACTTCTGTTTGTCGGACAATTTTCCCCAAACCGAAGGACAATTTTCGCCCTTGAAAAGAAAGAACGGTTTGGAAGGGGTTAGCCGAGGAGAATGTGAGCCAATCTGAGATATTGAAGGTCGTCCGATGTCCAAAGCCCTTCATGGTTGATGACCGCATTTAGCTGCCTTGTATTTATTTCTTCTAAGGATGGCTTGGCGAAACCTTCCTTAGTTCTGCCAACTTCCAAAAAAAAAAATGAGGAAGACGATTGGATTAAATTCAAGAAAAACAAAATTCAAGTGTTAAAGGAAATTAGCTAACAAATACGAACCAGGTGTGTCGAACTGCTTAGGAACCAGCTTATTTTCTGGATCAGGTTCAACATTTCCGGTGATAACGATGATATTACTGTACATCCCCTTATGGGGAAAAGCCAACTCTTCTATAAGAGATGAAGAGGAAGGGCTAGCCCTAAGCTTCCACTTTTCGTCTGCCAGACTGTGGGAATAACGATACTTGATTTCATTTAGGCTAGGGTTAAGATTAAATCGTATATTCAATCAACTCGGTTGTGCCAATTATAATCCTAACTGTGTTGGGGTTCTATTGCCCTAAGTGAAACCTCGTTTCTCTAAGGAAATCCACTAACAGTGGATCAAAAAGCAATCTAAGCCTAGCAAATATGAAGAAAGAAATATAAATGGGATATTGTCCCTCTGGGAGAGATTGATTAGGACGAATATCAAAAGGGTTCTCATTTTTATTACACTCCCTCTATATGGTGTTATCTGGGATATACATATCCTCAAACTCTAACCTCCTAGCGTCAATAATTAGATCATATTTACCCATCTCTACAACTAAGATCGCTAATAGAAAAATGGAAGCACAAGAGAGGAAAATGGAGGAATCATGAAGAATAGTGAAGTGGAAACCTAGAAATATGAAGACGGTAAAAAGAACTTACAAGGATCCAAGGAAATTTGGGTACGAAACACTCAAAATGGTCCTAAAACTGAACGATTTGAGATTAGTTGGTTACTATTAACAGTGGAAACGACGAAGTAAACTTTGGAGGGAGATAAAGCTCTGTTCTTGAAGGAGAAATCGAAAGCAAAAGTATCAGAAGAAAAAGAATACTAGGATTTAGGGTTTTTATACCCCATTTTCTCTCTCTTCCCAAACAACGTTTTCGCCTTGGAAACCTACACATAATGATCATGCTTCATTAATGAGGCATGACAATTGCTCTTGCAAAACTTCAAAATGAGAATCAGCTAATAGAAATATTACATGTGGCGAACCCCTAACCACAAGAAAAAAGATTACTTTTGAAAGCCAAAGATTTGTATAAAGACGGGAACGAAACTTCTAATAAATAAAGGCCATGGCCGAAAAAAGATTACACTGGTTGAGGTACGTAGCATCCGAGTTCATGAAATTGGCATAACTCAAATCTTTAGGGGAAATTAAAGGAACCCAAAACAATGATCTAATTTGGTCTTAAGAATTGGATAAAACCCATTAGAGAACAAAGGAAAAAGATAAGGCCCAAAGCGGAACAGCCTTGGGCTTATAGCCGAGTAGAATAAAGGTTGTCGAGTATAATCAAATTAAATGAATTACTAAAAATGCCGATGTGGCCATCCTCACCTATGAAGATATAACACATGTACCTGCCGAAATGAGTGTCACGGTCAATAATAGAGAAGCAGATGTAAAGTGCGAAGTTAGTTAATTATGGATAAGGGTTAATCCACATGTAAAGTGTTAGAATAGAGTTCAAGTTTTTCCCTTTGTAATCTTTTTACTGTTACCCTAATGGAGTATTGTAAACCTAATTCTATACATAAAATAGAAAGGGAAGGGATCATTAAAGAGGATCTCGTCCTAAATTTGAGGCAATAGACAATAGAGAGAGAGAGAGAGAGTTGATAATGAGGATGGACTGCCAAAAGGATGTAAAAATCTCTGGGGAAACATGCCTATAAACAAAAATATGTTGTCCTTCGTCTCATTTTATCCATTTTATATTGATTTTGCAAAAAACTCCTCATTAAGGTTTCTATCTCAAATTGTGTATTTGTGATAAAAGAGAATAGAGATATTTATATAAAGGTGAATATTTATGTTGATGAATAGACATATATATATACATCTATATGTTTAATATATACATATATGCTATGTTTTTATTGCGTTGAAATTGTTTGAACAGTGCCCTTAATTTGTTGATGAACATGTGGTGCTAAAATTGTTTTAGCACCTTCAGTTTAGTTATATGTGTTCACATGTGATGCTAAAACCTTTTCCGCACTATTCTAGTGTTGGACAATTGGTGTTAAAACTATTTTAGCACCATGTGATTGACGTGGCCGAAAATACTTCCTCGCTTATGAACCCAATTGTAGGTTATCAAGTTATAATACTTGGTAAGTCCAAGTGTCAAACAATAAGGATAGTCAGAAAGACGATGTGGTGATTACGAGTCCAAGGCTTTCTTTAAAGAAGTGGATTGGTTGATTTTAATTGTTGATTATTAAGTTATGCAATAAAAACTAAAGTGATTAATCAAAAGATGAGAAAAGGCTAAGGCATTATAGAATTCATTCACTTTGCAACATTATGTAGAATCAATCTCATTCAAAGTTCTCAATGTAATTTCTAAGTGTTAAGTATCTTACACTTTTCTAAGTGAAGCAAGAGTAACCCATTCCCATATAAATGCCATATAAAGAAATGGTGTAAGCAAAACTTAACACAAGTGTATCTCTCCTTCGTAACTTGTAATCAAAGGGTGTGAAGCAAGTGCAACCCATTTCCATATAATACTCAACCAAGATACAAATTTAAGATACACCAAAATAAAAGGCATAAATTTAAACTAGGCATTTGAGAACTCATTGTTACTTTCCCCTAGACAATTGACTTGATTATGAAAATGGCCACTTGAAGAGTTAAGCACAATAAATCATAACATTTCTTTTGCCTAAGATTGGGAGGTCTAGGTGGAGGATAAACCATCCGGTATAGACATGTTTGATAAATACAAATTGAATCCTTAAGATGGTTAGTGGAGTTATTTATGACATAAACTTAAGAGATCCTCTTTGGCAACATCTTAACTAAGAAAATATTGAGTCTCAAAATCACATAAAGTGTAGAAAGCACTCAACATATCATTAAGGCATTCAAGGATTGAAATCTCAAATTTATGGTGTTTCCATGAATATCAAAGACTAGTCATGCTTGGCAATGAAAATTATTTCATTCATAAAAGGAATGGACATAGGCTAGTGAGAAATACACAAGTGTATTATCTCTTCATTAATGCTTGAGAACTATGTATACAATGAATACAAAGTCAAATAATCTTATGAAGATTATCTTACTAGCTTATGAATGGTTGACTAAATGGAGAAGATTAAGGATTCAACAAGTATTTAACAATACTAACAATGGAATGAGAAATGAACTTTCATAATTAATGCATTGCAAACTTCATCTTTTAGCCTTAGCAAAGAAATTTACTCCATAATAAATTTAGAGACAAGAATTATAAAAGTGTGTTCCATTTCTCTTTAATGAAGATAATAAATTACAAATTCTAGAAAGAGATTAATATTCAAGACAAGTAAAAATATTAATAAGTCGAAGAGTCTAAGATTCCTCCGATACAATAATGGAGACTATATATAGATAAGTGTGTTGTCTCCTTCTCCTCTCTCTACTAAAGATCCAAGAGAAACTATCCCTTTTGTCCATTGAAAAATAGGCACTTTTGTATAAAATACAATATTCAAGGAGATAGATATTTGAACCACTATTTAGTATCCAAGCTAGCTATGAGATAGATGAGCAAAATAGGGGAGGTGACATAAAAGTCAAAGTAAGCCATCTAAATTAATCTTGGCTTGAGCTAGATGGATCTAAGTAATGGGAAAAATTTCTTGATTGATCTAGCAAAAATGTAACAAAAGGTAACAAAATATGCTATGAGGCTAAAATGTAACAAAAGGTAACAAAATGTAACAAAAGGTAACAAAATTCCTTGATTGATCTAAAGGTAACAAAATAAACACAAAAATGCCTTTTCAAGCAATGTTAAATACAAAATATGCTACGAGGCTAATCACGAGATAAATTAGCAAATCGAATGGTTTTAGAGAGCTAAACGCGTCAAACGACTTCGAAAATGAGCATATTAATGACAATATTATGCGTTTATCAGTAATTAGTTACTTTGGACAAAAATGGTGATAAATCTGGTTTAGCACCTTTGAATTTCGTTATTCTTTATTTTATATTAGTGCTAAATATGTTTTGCTACCATATAAATAATTAATATATTCTAAAGAATTGGTGCTAAATTTGTTTTTTTTTTTGCACTTTGATGTGTATCATTAGATGGGTACTAAATTTGTGTTAGTACCTTTAGTTTAATTATATGTGTTCACTTATGGTGCTAAAATCTTTTTAGCACCATTCTAGTGTTGGACAATTCGTGCTAAAATTGTTTTAGCACCATGTGATTAGTTATTCTATTCTCGGCAATTGGTGCTAAATCTATTTTAGCATCTTGAATTTAGTTATTTTATGTTTGCTATTAATGTTAAATCCGTTTTAGCACATTGAATTTTGTTGTTCTTTGTTTTGTATTGGTGCTAAAACCCTTTTAGCACCATTCTAGTACTGGACAATTGTTGCTAAAACTGTTTTAGCATCATGTAATTAGTTACTCTGTTATAGACAATTGGTACTAAATCTGTTTTAGCACCTTGAATTTCGTTGTTTTTTATTTTCTATCGGTGCTAAAACCCTAGTAGCACCATTCTAGTGTTGGATAATTAGTTGTAAAACTATTTTAGCACCATGTGATTAGTTATTATGTTATGGACAATTGGTGTTAAATCTATTTTAGCAACTTGAATTTTGTTATTCTCTGTTTTCTATTGGTGCTAAATATGTTTTAGCATCATAAATCATAACATTGTGGTCCATCCAAACAAAGGGATACTGCTAATTTCAAGGCTTGTTTATGGTTTTTAGCTTTAACATGAAAAAAAAAGTCATACTAGATCATAAGCACAAACGTACTCTCGTCTAATATAATTCTCACTCATTTTTAATTCAAACATTTGCTCTGGTTTTTATATACATATATATATATATATATTGCTTGATTTTAATTAAATCTTTCAGTAAGCCACACACAATAGCATAATTAATCGATTTGTAGTTTGAGTTAATTAAGGATGAAGAGGTGGGTATAGTCAAACAAGAGACTTATGATAATGAGGAAGGGGAGTTAATGTCTTTTTTTTGCAGTGTAATTAATTTACAATGCTAATTTATAAGTGTCATTTACAATATTATTATTATTATTATTATTATTATTATTATTATTATTATTATTATTCAAGCTAAGTGTGCTCGATCTATATTATTTGTAGTGTACAAGAGAATACTTAAATTTCAAGATATTCAAGTGTGCTCTATATTTTTCTTTGGAGTTAAATCTATTTGAAATACAAGATATTTGTTAGGAATATTTAAGAGCCATTTTTACTATTACAATATATTTGCCAGTTAATCCAAAATATCAAAACCCACTCTTTATTGTGAATTAAATTTTTCAACCCTAATTCACAATTTTCATTTTCTTGATGTAATTGTAATGTTGATAATTTTCTCATCTTCATGCTCCTTTGCGAGACTTTTGCTAGGCTACAACATTGCTGCACCTGTGAGAATCCGCAAATGCGACCCCAGGTTCTCAGCCTCTGGTTTGGGAGTCTGAAACATCGGAAAGGATTCCGTTGTTCCATTTGTTTCTATGTGTTGATAATTCATATCGGGTGTCCCTCTATCTTATTTTTAGATGCAAGAGGGTTCGTTCAGAGTTGTCAGTACGTTTTACGAGAAAACGGACAAAATAGTTGTGTAAGAGAAAATGCTACAGATAAGCCTTTCTTTACACGTTTGTCTACGAAACCAGGATTCTATAGAGTTCAGGAACTATATTACGGTTTGGGAAGGTGTTAAGCACCCATTTCGTCCTTTTGGTCTCTAGTGGTCTTATATGTTTATTTTATGTTGAAAAACTTGGATACTTTTACTGACAGTCTACTACTTTCCAAGTGAGAAAACCCTAATTTCTGGGAAAAACGGGGAAAGGGATGAAAACCTTTGTGTTCCGAGATCCGATGTTTTTATATTTTGAAAGATGTAAATACAAGTGACAAAACCTTTTATTTTAAGAGAGTTTTCCGTATTATTTTCTCGGATAATGACGGTTTTCTCGTATTGTGATTACTTTTGTAAAAGTTCGGATCTTGTATCGGGACTAATTTAATATGGAATTAGAACTCTTTGAGGGGAGTTTTATCAAACACGTCGCAGTCTACAAAGACAGGATATGTTGATTTTAATTCCTAGATAAGTTTTATCAGTCCGCGTTTTGAAAATAGGATTTTGTCTGGACGATAATGTACTTATTCTTCTGATTTTGGAAATGATTTTATCAGGGTCTTTTGTTTTGAAAACAGTAGACTACTTTGTAATTTGGCAATAAGTTTATTCAAATAAAACGTGGACTGCACAACTGAAGCAAAACAAGTACACAGATATATAATTTAAATACTAGAAGAGATTTTATTTACCTTCCCGGTGAGAATAATAATAAGAAAGAAAATATAATATGGCAGAGAGATCTCCGGCGATAATGATTTTTTCCTTCTTCAGATATTTCCGAGAATTCGATTCCAGAAATGGGACACGTCGAGTGTCGGGAATAGATTCGATAATTCCTCAGAAATAAGATTATAACAGAAAAATACTTGACGAAAGATTAGAAAATCAGATATAAGCCAATAATTCTCCAAATCCAAGTTGCTTTTTTTTAACCCTTGGGGGTGTTGGCCTATTTATATTGCGGGGGAAGGATTGTTGCGCAACATTTCCCCAAAAAGGGCAAGTGTCGCGCAACATGTTGACCAATGTCACGCGACATACGGCTGAAGTGATGTCTCTGACAGACTGATGTGTCAGAGAGTGGATGGTCGGAGTCAGAGGGGTTTGTCGTGCGACATAGAAGTGATTGTCGCGCGACAATACCAGTGATTGTCGCTCGACACACTGATATGTCGTGTGACAATCCCTCTTAAAAAATAGGTTTGTTGGCCAACAAACCCTTTCGGGATAGTTTCGGGTGCTCGGGTGGGTCCCGGACTCCAAAAACAGTAGTTCTCGTGGGTCGTTAGGGTTCTTGTGGGGGTAACGGATCGGGGTGTCTACAGACCCTCTCGACTCAAGTTTCTTACTTGTAAGGAATTGAAGCGACTGGAAGAGACCGTGATTCATGGCTCCCGCAAGAACTCTAAGGAAGTGTGCGTATGCAAAAAGTGTTCGTGAGTGCCTCCGGAGAGGACTTTGTGTTCGGTTTTGCCTCCGGAAAGAGCTTTTGTTACCTCATTGCCTCTTTCGAGGACTTTTATTTTGCTCCACTTACTTCAGATAGGAGGACTATCATTGCTCCACAAGCCTCAGATGGGAGGACTACCATTGCTACACTGTGCCTCTCTGGGAGGGCTTTGCTCTTCTCGCCTCAGGTGGGAGGACTACCATTGCTCCACTGTGCCTCTCTGGGAAGGCTATGCTCTTCTCGCCTCAGGTGGGTGGAGTACCATTGCTACACTGTGCCTCTCTGGGATGGCTTTTCTCTTCTCGCCTCAGGTGGGAGGACTACCATTGCTCCACTGTGCCTCTCTGGGAGGGCTTTGCTCTTCTGGCCTCAGGTGGGAGGACTACCATTGCTAGACTGAGCCTTTCTGGGAGGGCTTTGCTATTCTCGCCTCAGGTGGGATGACTACCATTGCTACACTGTGCCTCTCTGGGAGGGCTTTGCTCTTCTCGCCTCAGGTGGGAGGACTACCATTGCTCCAATGTGCCTCTCTGGGAGGGCTTTGCTCTTCTCGGCTCAGGTGGGAGGACTACCATTGCTACACTGTGCCTCTCTGGGGGGGCTTTGCTCTTCTCGCCTCAGGTGGGAGGACTACCATTGCTCCACTGTGCCTCTCTGGGAAGGATTTTCTCTTCTCGCCTCAGGTGCGAGGACTACCATTACTCCACTGTGCCTCTCTGGGAGGGCTTTGCTCTTCTCGCCTCAGGTGGGTGGACTACCATTGCTACATTGTGCCTCTCTGGGAGGGCTTTGCTCTTCTCGCCTTAGGTGGGAGGACTACCATTGCTCCACTGTGCCTCTCTGGGAGGGCTTTTCTCTTCTCGCCTCAGGTGGGTGGACTACCATTGCTAGATTGTGCCTCTCTGTGAGGGCTTTGCTCTTCTCGCCTCAGGTGGGAGGACTACCATTGCTCCATTGTGCCTCTCTGGGAAGGCTTTGCTCTTCTCGCCTCAGGTGGGAGGACTACCATTGCTACACTGTGCCTCTCTGGGAGGGCTTTGCTCTTCTCGCCTCAGGTTGGAGGACTACCATTGATCCACTGTGCCTCTCTGGAAGGGCTTTGCTCTTTTCGCCTCGGGTGGGAGGACTACCATTGCTACACTGTGCCTCTCTGGGAGGGCTTTGCTCTTCTCGCCTCGGGTGGGAGGACTACCATTGCTACACTGTGCCTCTCTGGGAGGGCTTTGCTCTTCTCGCCTCAGGTGGGTGAACTACCATTGCTACACTGTACCTCTCTGGGAGGGCTTTGCTCTTCTCGCCTCAGGTGGGAGGACTACCATTGCTCCACTGTGCCTCCCTGGGAGGGCTTTTCTCTTCTCGCCTCAGGTGGGAGGACTACCATTGCTAGACTGTGCCTCTCTGGGAGGGATTTGCTCTTCTCGCCTCAGGTGGGAGGACTACCATTGCTCCACTGTGCCTCTCTGGGAGGGCTTTGCTCTTCTGGCCTCAGGTGGGAGGACTACCATTGCTACACTGTGCCTCTCTGGGAGGGCTTTGCTTTTCTCGCCTCAGGTGGGAGGACTACCATTGCTCCACTGTGCCTCTCTGGGAGGGTTTTGCACTTCTCGCCTCAGGTGGGAGGACTACCATTGCTACACTGTGCCTCTCTGGGAGGGCTTTGCTCTTCTGGCCTCAGGTGGGAGGACTACCATTGCTACACTGTGCCTCTCTGGGAGGGATTTTCTCTTCTCGCCTCAGGTGGGAGGACTACCATTGCTCCACTGTGCCTCTCTGGGAGGGATTTTCTCTTCTCGCCTCAGGTGGGTGGGCTTTACTCTCATGTTGTCCTCAAGTGACGATACTTCTCTCAGAAGGCAGTTTTCGGATTTCTTTTGCTCTCCGCAGAGTGATGATTCGAGGTTTTCCAAACAATCTCTCCTGTATCGTGTTGAAAAGAAAATTTGCTTGAAAGTTCAATCTCTGATCTCTGTTCTCTGTTCTCTTCTTTCGGTGGGCCCACATCGTATTCTGTTTTTCGATACCCTTATTTCTCCCTCGTTTGGGAAAGACTTTTCCTGGCCTTCTCTATTTTTGACCGGGAGTCTTTTTATCTCTTTGTCGTGATTAGGAGCCTTACTCACCCAAAACGAAGCCCTGAGCCGGTTTCGGCCAAGCTGTCACTTTTGGTGTGGCTCTGGGCGCTCATGCGAGTTCTTTCTCTTTTCTACCTTTTCACTTTCTTTTTCTATTCCCGTCTTATCTTGATATTTTGCTTTCCTCATTAATGGTCTCGGTCCTTCTTGGGAGATCAAAGACTACTTTTAACTATTTATTCTCGCATTTTTTTGTAGAGATGATTTGGAAGTCTTTTTCCTCTAATTTTTATCCTGGGTGTGCGGTATTTAGCAAGTTTTTCGAAAATTGTTTCTCTGAAGTATCCCTGCAGGAGATAAAATGAGACAAAGGTCAAAAAAATCAGGGGAGGGGACCAATATGTCGCGCGACATTTCGGTGTAGGACTCATTGTCGCGCGACAATGAGCCCATTTATCGCGCAACAAACTGGATCATTATATAAGCCCCTTGCTGAGCTCATTCCACCTCATTCTCTCCTTTCTCTTTCTCTCTCTAGCTCCCTTTCTCTCTACTCTCAAGAGGGGAAGCTCTGCGGCTTTTTTGATTTTCCGATTTCTCACTACTCTCAATATACACAGATGGATCCCGCACAGCCAGATCGACTTGAGGGTGACCAGGAGGAGGTTACTTTTACTAACGCTCAAGGAGTCCTTCGTTGCAGCCCTCACCATGATGATTAGGAGGAACTTGACTGGTATGGTGAGGATGGGGTGGACCGCGGTCGGGCGGTGGTCTACCGGGATGTGACCTGGGCTGCTCCAGTCCCGGATGTTCCTTGGCTCTTGATGGAGCCCGCTTCTCATGAGATCTGTCGACGGTCTCTGGTATGTTCTCTTGAAATTCTTTTCCTTCGTGTATTTATTCATTCTATTATTTCTGTTGTTTCCTGCATGAATTTTAAACAATGTTTAGTATGCATGTCTGCCTAGAAATAACGTCCGATTTAACGAACACATACTTTTACTTGTGATACTCTTAGGTTTTGAAAAAGAATTACATAATCTACCCCTATAACCCTATAACTCTCATAATTACACCAAAGTACCCTCAGGTTTGGAAAATTGCATAATTTACCCTTATATCCCTATAACCCTCATAATTACACCAAAGTACCCTCAGGTTTGGAAAATTACATAATTTACCCTTACAACCCTATATCTCTCATAATTACACCAAAGTACCCTAAGGTTTGGAAAATTACATAATTTACCCTTATAACCCTATATCTCTCATAATTACACCAAAGTACCCTCAGGTTTGGAAAATTACATATTTTACCCTTATAACCCTATATCTCTCATAATTACAACAAAGTACCCTCAGGTTTCAAAAATTACATAATTCACCCTTACAACCCTATATCTCTCATAATTACACCAAAGTACCCTCAGGTTTTGAAAATTACATAATTTACCCTTACAACCCTATATCTCTCATAATTACACCAAAGTACCCTTACGTTTGGAAAATTATATTTTTTACCCTTATAACCCTATATCTCTCATAATTACACCAAAGTACCCTCAGGTTTGAAAAATTACATAATTTACACTTATAACCATATATCTCTCATAATTACACCAAAGTACCCTCAGGTTTGAAAAATTACATAATTTACCCTTATAACCCTATATCTTTCATAATTACACCAAAGTACCCTCAGGTTTAAAAAATTACATAATTTACCCTTATAACCCTATATCTCTCATAATTACACCAAAGTACCCTCAGGTTTGGAAAATTACATAATTTACCCTTATAACCCTATATCTCTCATAATTACACTAAAGTACCCTAAGGTTTGGAAAATTACATAATTTACCCTTATAACCCTATATCTCTCATAATTATACCAAAGTACCCTCAGGTTTGGAAAATTACATAATTTACCCTTATAACCCTATATCTCTCATAATTACACCAAAGTACCCTCAGGTTTGAAAAATTACATAATCTACCCTTATAACCCTATATCTTTCATAATTACACCAAAGTACCCTCAGGTTTGGAAAATTACATAATTTACCCTTACAACCCTATATCTCTCATAATTGCACCAAAGTATCCTCATGATTTGAAAATTACATAATTTACCCTAATAACCCTATAGCTCTCATAATTACACCAAAGTACCTTCAGGTTTGGAAAATTTCATAATTTTATATTTTCGCTTTGTCTACAGTGGGTCGGCCGAGGTTGGGGTTCTCCCAACACTATTTTCTTAGAGTGGCGACAGGCACCGGCTCCTGTCCAGGAGTTGCTCCTTGCGACTCCATTTGGTCCTCTTTTCGACGCCCTCCCGGAGCGGGTATCTAGGGCGGCTGTGTTGGTGTCGGCTCTAGTCTGTCACTAGTGGGACACCACTCATACCTTCCACTGGAGTTGGGGGGAGATGACGATGACCCCTCTGGACCTATTTGTTCTGACCGGGATTCCTTTAGGGGGTCCCTATCCAGGTCGATTTCCCTTTGCGTCTGATGGCAGAGGGCATTGTGGGCGCACTCGGGTGGTTTCCTGAGCGACAGAGTTCGGGCGACACGATCCCTCGGACGATTTTGGTTACACGACTAGCCACAGAGAGAGCCCGGTTGGTTGCTTCTGGAGCGCCGATGACCCGTCAGGAGGTGCGTCAGTATGCCCGTGTTCTTCTCTTGCTGACGCTCTATGATCTGTTCGAGGCCAAAGGAGGGGACACAACCCATCTCTGGTGTTTGCCTTATCTCAGAGACTTCAACATTATGTTTGACTATGACTGGGAGGGCTTTATTCTGGTTGTCTTGTACGATGCTATGGACCAGGTTTCTCGCCATCTAGCCCTGAACCTCAAGGGCTTTTCTTTGATGTGGGAGGTATACACTTTTGTTCCCTTATCGTTGCTTCAATCCCTTATATTTATTATCTATTGTCGCTAATATTCTTTATGTCTCCTCTTTAGAGTTGGTTCGTGGCGTATACCCGTCTGGGTCGTGTCCAGGTGGATCTCCTCGTCGAGAACGAGGATCAATTTCCTTTTCTCCGCCGATTCATTGCGGGAAACTACAGGGCTCCTTATGTATACCGGACTCGGAAGACCGGAGCTGCTGCCGTCCATGACCTGTTGGAAGAGTAAGTAAATATCTTAGTATTCTTTCTTTTTAATATTTAACTAATAACATAGAATACAAATAACTGGAATAAAATTTGGTTTTGTTCAGATTGAGTGGGCTCCTTAGGGTGATTTGGGTCTACATTTTGGGTATGGCCGTGCTCTGACTACCTCGAGGACCAGGCGACTTATTAGGGATGAGTACGGCCTCCATTTCTACTTGGGCGAGAGAGTTATTCGCCAGCATACACCGGCACAGTGGCCAAGAGTTCCTTCGTTCCCGCCAGTTTTGATGAGGCGGACGGGCGAGATCGACCCGCTGATGGTGCAGGCGTTGGTTGACGGGCTCGATTTTCAGACGTTTACCGAGGAGGGAGATTATGCTGTCTTCGCTGCCCGTTACTTGATGAGGGAGCCGAAGGGGACTCGGGGACGAGTCTTTTAAGAGAGATATCGGGCGTTGGGCGGTGATCCCAACTATATACGAGGACAGACTCATTTGTCCCGGACGGTTCCTGGTCAGCTGCCGCATGTCCCTGATCAGCGGGACAACATTTTGGACTCTGACGATGACGACCCCGAGGGAGAGAGGGATGTCCCTGCCGGTACTGAGTGATGCGATGATAGGCCCGAGGGAGGTGATGATAGACCCGAGGGCGGTGAAGGAGGTGGGACATCGGCTGTTCCAGAGCAGCCTCCTCAGACTACTCCTAGAGAGGAGCAACCTGTCGAGGGTTTTGAGTTCCCCACCGGTCCGTCAGCATCTTCGGGGGCTATTTTTAAGGCTGCTGCGGGAGGTGCAGCAGATTTTTTGAAGCGGTCCTGGGAGCCTGCGGACTTTGGGGTCGACTATGAGCAGTTCGGGCGAAGCCCTCCTGCTGCTGCGACCACTCCTTCTAGTCGACCGCTCTTCCCTCGACTGTTATGGGCCCTCCGGCCTGATCTCCGGGTCTCGGTGGCTCATCTTCTCGGCTTCCCCTATTCTCGATTCGCGAGGAGGGTGGGTCCACTTCTGCTAATGTTCTAGCGGGCTCGTCCATTCCTTCGGTAGATCTTCCTCCACTTCCCAGGGATATCTCTTATATCGGCGTCGATTTACGTTGATACACTATTCCTGAGTATCCTCTACCTGAGGACGCTTTTGACTTCTTAGGTGGTCGCTCTGACGATAAGGTACCTATTTCAACTTTTCTTGATACTTTTATGTCTATATTTATTTTGACTGTGCTGATTCTCTTATCTTATGTCTTTTACAGCAGGTGAGTGTACAGGTGGCGGATCTGAGGGCTTGGCATGCCCAGCACCTCTACAACTGGAACCTTCTTCAGTACGTCGGTCGAGACCCTCCAGCATACATACGTGACTATCAGAGAGCGATTGACATTTCTTTACGGCCGGGCGACCCTCTGACTTCTTCTCATGCCCGGACGGAGTCTCGGAGGAGTAGTAGTCGGACTTCTAGGTGCTCTCGGTCCTCGGTGATCCATCCTACAGCTCCTGTCCAGTCGATGGGGCCTTCCTAGGCGGTAGTCCCTCCTATTCAGGGTGTCCTAGTGGTTGACCTTATTCCCGAGGAGGGCTCGGGCGATAGTGGGAGCGTGTCAAAGCGCGCTCGAGTAGATTAGCGTTTCTTTCCTGCACTTTTTGTTAGTTTAAAACAGATATGTAGTTTTATTTTTAGATATTTTAGACAGAGATTTAGTTTCTTGAAAACTGTTCTTTTATTAGTTTTTATAAAAATCTTTACTTGTGTCTGATGATGTGTTTTTTTATTCCTTATCTGTGATGGAAAGATAATAATTACGTGAATCGATAATTTTAGGAGCCATACCTTGTAATGTGGCGATAGTTAGGGTTCTTGCGAAAGAACAGAGTGAGCACAGTGCAAGCAGAAGTGATTCTTTTGACAAAAATGACTCTTACGGGTAAGAAATGCCAAAACAGGGTACATCAAGGAGGATTGTCGCGCGACAATCCCTCCTGTATATGGGTTTGTCACGCGACAAACACGTACAGGGCCCTCTTTTTTTACTATAAATACACCCATTTGTCTTCCTTCATCCCCACACCTTCCTGAAATGTCTTTTTATCGCACAAATACTGATTTTTTTTTATGTTGAAGCCCGAGATGTTCTGATATCTTCTGAGAATGGCTTGAACTTTGGTGCGTTCAGTCCTTTAGCAGGCTGGTGCCATCGTCCTGTAGATGTTTCCTTTTTGTTAGGCGCTTTGTATTTCTGGAGCCCCGCTGATCATCTTTTCCGCTTCGGGCTAGATGAGCTCTGCCCGACTTACGAGGAGTTTTCCTGGTTGTTGCGTTTTGATGTCCGTCTCCCAATGGCTGTTCCTATAGAAGAAATCGATCCTCGAGATATGCTGATTGCTCTGTTGGCCATTCCCCAAGCGGCCTGTGATGGTTTTATTGTTGACGGGCTTCTTGACCTCCATAAAATGGTAAGGTTCTTCCATCGTTATGAGGACAAAGCTTCTTATAGCGTGGGGCATACTGCGGTGGCCTTGATCTATCTTGTTTCTGATATGCTACTGGTGACGGGCTCTTCCCGTGTTGATCCTACTATTCTGAATTTGATTTATCATGCTAGGAATGGGGAGTCTATAGTGTCGATCGTTCTTGCAGAGACTTTAAATGGCCTAGATGATCTCCAAAAGGGAGCCTCTCCCTTTTTAACGGGAGCTCTTGTTTGCTATACATGTGACTATTGGAGCGTTTTCGATCAGTGGGTTTCAACGGGGTTCGGCTTGACAACCCGACGCACTTTTTCTGTTGTCCCTTCTTTGGTGCTTTGACCATGTCTTCCTCTGATTGGACGGTGTGGTTTTCAAAGAACTTTCGGGCTATTCGGTGGAACATTCCTTGGTGGAAGCTGAGGGCGATGGTGCTTAGTACAGGGGGTCAGAACTATGTTCGACTCCGCGGGCTCTAGTTTACCTCCTTTTATCTCCCAGGACGTCTTCTTCAGTAGTTCAACGTTCCTCAGGACATTCCCCTTGGTTTGAAAAACTTCTCCTCTGGGTCTAAATTTGTGACCCCGCATGTTTCTTTATCGGTGGAGAGGATGTGGCGTGCTCGACTGACTCGTCAGTTCAACTATGCCCGTTTTGGTATTACCAGGCCCCTCCGGGATGACATCATTTATTCTTGTTGGGGGTCTTTGGAAGGGGAGTTAATTGATGATCCCTTCCAAATGGAGTGGTTCCGGTTCATGAATTCTGAGCCTACAGAGGAGAACATTGTCTTTGCGTACTAGATTCTGGATGAGGCTCGAATTAATTTGGCTACTAAGGACCCTGCTTGGCCAACCCCTAGGGATTAGGTTTTTCTGTATGTTGTATCTCCTTTGTAACTTTCGGTGTTCTGAACCATCTTAATAATATATGAAGGACTGTTATGGGAAATAAATTTCTTTATAATGTTTAAACCGGGCCTAAAGTCACTTCTCAGGTTGCCTACGTTCCCTTTTGATTTTTCCAAAAACACATTTTCGAGTTGGGGCTCAGGTTTACATAGTTCTTATCTATACATATCTATTGGTAATACTTCTTCAAACGATCCATGTTGACTGGTGAATGCAGTAATTGCCCGTCTAAATCAGCGAGTATAGCGGCACCCCCAGTGTCAATCTCTTTGACGATGTACGGGCCTGTCCACTTCTGTCCGAACTTCCCCTTTGGGTCCCTGGCTGGTTCTCGAATTTCTTTCAACACGATGTCGTTCTCATTGATACCCCGAGTCTTTACTTTCTGGTAAAATGCTCGAGCAATTCTCTTCTAATACCCTTAGTGGTGGTATGCGGCTCTCAATCTCTTCTCATCTAGCAAGGCCATCTCGTTATAACGTGCCTGGACCCACTCTAGCTCGTTAACTTGATTCTCTAGTATAATTCTGAGGGAAGGGACCTCCAATTCAATAGGGAGGACTGCTTCCATCCCGTATGTAATAGAAAACGGGGTTGCCCTGGTGGAGACCCTCTCGGTGGTGCAGTATCCCCACAATTCATATGGCAATTTCTCGGGCCAGTTCCGGCAGGTGTCGGTCATCTTGCTTAGGATATTCTTCAGGTTCTTGTTGGCGGCCTTAACTGCCCCATTGGTTTGCGGTCTGTATGGCGAAGATCTGTGGCGGGTGATACCGTATTCTTCCATGACAGTATTAGCCTCTCCTTCGAAGTGGGTGCCGTTGTCTGAGATGATTTCATATGGGACCCCATACCGGTAGATGATATTCCGCCTGATGAATCGGGCAACTTTTCTGGCGTCAAGGGTTTAAAAAGACTTGGCCTCTACCCATTTGGTGAAGTAGTCGATGGCCACTAGTATGAATTCATGGCTATTACTTGTTTTGGGCGAAATTTTTTCAATAATGTCGATTCCCCAGGTTGCGAAAGGCCAGGGAGCAGTCATGTTGTACAACTCTTTTGGGGAAAGTTTCTGAGATTTAGCATAGATTTGGCACTTGTGGCAACGGCATTCGTGGTTTACGCAGTCGTTCTGCAGGGTAGACCAATAATAACCTTGTATGATGACTTTGCGGGCAAGTGTATGGTTGCTCATATGAGGTCCACAATCGCCCCCATGTATCTGATCCATCACTTTGACAGACTCTTCTTTAGTGAGACATTGGAGATGGGCTCCGTCGTAGTTTCTCTTATATAGCCTTCCGGCGCAAAGTATGAATCTTGATGCTAATCTCCTGAGTGTAACCCGTGTTCTCTTGTCCGCTTGCTTGGGATACTGATGGTTTTTCAACAGGTTTCAGATGTCGTAAAACCAAGCGATTAAGTCCTCGTTCTCTTCATTTGCTACCTTAAGGGTCATGCAGTGTGCTGGTTCTGATCTTCTTTGTATTATAAGAGTTATTTCTTCCATCCCCTCCAGGATATCGATCATAGATGCCAGGGTTGCTAGTGCGTCAGCAAAACTATTTTGTGACCTGGGGACATAGTAAAACTTTGAATGCTCAAACCTTCCTGCGACATCCTTCAGTCGGGCGAGGTAAGGGACTAATTTTTCGTCTTTGATCTTCCATTCCTTCAGAACTTGGTGGACCACTAACGCTGAATCTTCGTACACTTGTATTCTCTTTATACCCCTTTGGAGCGCGATCTCTAATCCGATTATACATGCTTCATACTCGGCCATATTGTTGGTGCAGAAAAAGTCTAGACAGTATGATACCGGAGAATGAGTTTGGTCTGGAGAGACTAACAGGATGCCTATCCCGTTCCCGTTTCGATTGGCGGCCCCGTCGAAGTACAATTTCCAGTCTTCATCGATCTCAACATTCATAATAGTTTCGTTTGGGAATTCGGCTTCTTCTAGCATATCCCCCAATATTGGATTGTGGGCCAGGTAATCAGCTATAATCTTGCCTTTGACTGCCTTCTGGGTCATATAGGTGATGTCAAATTCGGAGAGCAAGAATAACCATTTTGCCATACGGTTCGAGAGAGCTGGTTTCTCGAAAGAGGTATTTCAACGGATCAATTCGTGATGCCAGGATGACCGGGAAAACCAGCATGTAGTGCCGTAATTTTTGTGTTACCCAGACGAGAGATGTGCATGATTTTTTCAATGGCGTGTAGTTTATCTCAAATGGGGACAAATTCTTGCTGATGTAGTAGATGGCCTGTTCTTTCTGTTTATCGGTCAGATGTTGGGCTAGCATGGCTCCTGCAGCTGAATCAATGACGGTCAGGCATAGAATTAGTGGCAGTCCGGTCTATGGTGGGGCTAACACTGGAGGTTTGGAGAGGTAGTCTTTGATTCTATCAAAAGCCTCCTAGAACTGATCGTCCCATTCTCTTGGTGAAGACTTCCTCAGGAGTTTGAAGATGGGTTCGCAGGTCTGGGTAAGCTGAGAGATGAACCTGCTAATGTACTGTAAATTACTCAAAAATTCCCGAACTTCTTTCTCGGTACGAGGCTCGGGCATATCTCAAATAGCTCGAACCTTGGTAGGGTCTACCTCGATGCCTTTCTGGCTGGCGACATAACCCAAGAGTTTTCCTTTGGTTACTCCGAACACACATTTCTGCGGATTGAGTCTCATCTGGTACTGGCGGAGGCGGTAAAAAAAGGCTCGTAAAGCTGGTACATGGCCTTCGCTCCTTTTCAACTTGATTATCATGTCATCCACATACACTTCTACCTCTTTGTGAATCATGTCGTGGAAGATAGCGGTAGCTGCCCTCTGATATGTTGCCCCGGCGTTCTTCAGCCCGAATGGCATAACGGTGTAGCGGTATGTCCCCCACGGTGTGATGAATGCTATTTTGTCTTGGTGATCCAGGTGCATCTTGATCTGATTATACCCGGCGAAACCGTCTACTAATGACTTCAAAGCATGGTTAGCGGTATTATCCACTATTAAATCAATGTTGGGTAATGGGAAATCATTTTTCGGGCAGGCTTTATTGAGATCTCGGTAGTCTACACACATGCGGACCTTCCTATTTGCCTTTGGGACGGGTACAATGTTGGCTAACCATGAAGGGTACTCGATCATTCGCAAGAACCCCACACTCAGTTATTTCATCACTTCTTCTTTCACTTTCAGGGACCACTCAGGTGTAAGTTTTCTTAATTTTTGCTTGATTGGTCTAAACTCCGGCTTGGTGTGTATCTCGTGCATGACTATCTGGCTGTGCAATTCTGGCATATCTGCATAGGACCCGGCAAAGACATCTACGTACTCATTCAGAGTTTGTGTGAATTCTTCTTTTTCTGTCTCGCTTAGACTTGCCCCAATACGGACCTCTTTTCTTTCTTCTTCTGTCCCGAGGTTAATCAAAAGAGTGTCTCCTTCCTCACTCTGTATACGCTGCTCCTCCCGTTCAGGGTGTTCGTTTAGTCTTTCCATCTCAATATAAGCAATTACAGAATCAAAACTAAAAGGATAACGCAAAACAGAGTCTTCTTCATTAATAATAGTGCTTACAGGTACAAGTTTAAAAAGTAAATCTAGGAGCGACTCCTCCCTACTCTTATCTCTCACCCTTATAATTTCACTCTTTTCCCCCTCTTTCTGGTAATCTGGATCGGTATGTATTAAGTGTACAGGGTCGTCTCTTGGCTCATCATCCCCTAGAGCCATGATGTCGAAGAGATCTCCGATCATTTCTTCCTCTTCATCGTCCTTGTCTTCATTTTCTTCTCTCGGCCCGATCGTCAACTTGGTAGAGAAGCTGTGCAAAATATTTTCTTTGAGATAGAGGTCCTCTTCATAGAAGATTTCCCATCCTGGAAGGTTATCTCCGTCGTTGTTTTTCCAAGGCTCCTGAAAGCCGCAAAAGGAGAAGTCTTTTCCTTCTTTGACGAAAAACCCATTCAGAGAGCTAAAACTCGGATACTGATGCCCTCGACCTTTTTTTCTTGGTTGTCTTCTTCGGTGTGCCAGTACCCCAACCCTTCTCTTTTACGCCTCGTTACTGGTTCTAAGGCCTGAAGTAATCATGACTGTCCCATTCCCAGACCGGCTCCAAGTAAGTATTTCATCATTCTCAGCATATTCGTGATCTTGGTGCTGAGACCGGGAATATTATCAGGGGGTAGATACTCGATTCTTTGGGTGGTGAGAGCTTGTACTTGAGGCTCGTAAGAAAAGCCTCCCAGTTGTATGCTCTGGCTCCCGATGCCCAAAACAGGTAATTCCAGATCTGCCAAGGTCCTCTCAGGATCTCCTTGGATGGTAATTATATTCCCTTCGAACGGTATCTTGATCTTCTGGTGTAAGGATGACGGGAGTGCTCCTATGTTATGTAGCCATGCTCTTCCCAACAGGAGGTTGAAACTGGAGGGAATGTCTATGATTTGGAAATTGGCTGGAAAATTTCTGGGACCGACCATGAGATCTAGCTTTAGGGAACCCAGAACGGCCCTTCTGGTATTGTCATAGGCTTTAACGGTCACTGCTGATGGAAAAAGTTTGAGTCTAAGATACCCAAACACTTGTCGGTCTTCAAAGGGCAGACATTTATGGTTGATTCATTGTCGATGAGGACCTGTGGCAGGATTTTCCATCGGGTCTGGACAGTAATATGGAGGGCCAGACTGTGTTTCTTCCCCAATGGAGACAAGTCTTCATCTGAAAATGACAGACTTCTTTGGACTGTAAGGGACCCGATCATGTTTGGTAGTTGTTCGGGCGTAGAGTCTGGTGATATGACGGCCTTATCTAGGAGTTTGATGAAGGCGGTCCTGTGAGATTTGGAGGCAACCAAGACGCCCCAAATGGTGATGTGTGCCTGAGTTTTCTTTAACTGTTCCAGTACTCGTCGTCTCCTATTTTCTTAGGAGGTGGTGATTTCTCGGTATCCATTGGGAGTGGTTGGTATACCCTCCCTGAACGGGTAATTTATTGTATCCAAAGGGATGCTGGGTCTGATCCCTCTGAGGCTTCCGATGATTCCGGTTTCGTAGACCAACTAAAAGTTTCGGGGGAGGTTTGTGTCAAACAAATTGTCTCCTTGGGAAGACCCCGGGGGCTTCCATGGTTGTTTCTTCTTATCCTGGATCCATCCTATCCCAGATTTTTTGGGATTGGTCTTGTTTGTAAGTGGTTGGGAGATCCCCTGATTCGCCTTCCTAAACCCTGCCCGGGCAGAAAGTTCATCTTAGCCATCCATTAGTCAATTATCGGATTGAGGCCTGGGGCAACTTGAGCCTTCTTTGGCGGCACAACTGGTGACTTGTAGGCTGGGTCGTCTCGAATGAGTCCCACGGGATCAAAGCCTTCTTCATCAGTGATTAAGGCGTTAATTCCCGCAGGTGGAGCATGGTTGGGAAGGGGGTTGTTAGTAATATTGGGCCCACTGGGTGCGGGGATGGTTCCAGCTTCAATGAGGTCCTGGATATGATGGCGAAGAGCCAAGCAACATTCCGTGTCGTGGCCCGCTACTTGATGGTACGCACAGTTCTCATTCATTCTCCAGGTGCTGGGAATAGGGTTTGGTGAGGGGCGCGGGTTGAGTGGAGTGATCAGTCCGGCCTTTCGGAGTAGTTCTAGGCTTTTGACCAGGGTAGTGAGAAGGGTGCAGAAGTTTCTCCATTTCTTGGCCTCGGTGCTCGAAGAGTCTCCTTGTGCAGGCCAACTCATCGGGGGGGTTTGTTGGGACTGTTGAAATGGGTATGAGCTTAGTTGGTTCACGGCTGGAGTGGCCGTCTTTCTCCCGGTGTATGAGGCTTTCTTGGTATCGATTTCTGCCTTCTTGGCCAATTCTTCCTCTACTTGCGACCCCATGCTCAACAGGGCTCTGAAGTGTGGGAACACATGCTTTCCCATGCAACTCAGTACAGCTGAAGTGAAATTCTTCTGTATGATCTCCAACTGTTCTTCCTCATCAGGCCGTTTGGACATTTGGGAGGCCATTTCTCTCCAGCGTGTGACGAAATCGCTGAAGCTTTCCTTCTCTCCTTGTTTGGCCATTTCTAGGTGTTTACGGGTAATTTCTAAATCCTCGTTGGACCCGTATTTGGTCATGAACTCCTTGAGGATATCTCCCCAAGTTTTTGTGTGGTGTCTCTCCAAATCGAAAAACCATCTCAGGGCGGCCCCCGTGAGAGTCATGTGAAAGGCTTGAGCTAACTCCGGCTCTCCACAATCGGACACTTGCATGGATCTGATGTAGGATTGAAGATGGGTTTTAGGGGGTATGGTTCCTGTGAATTTGGTGATGGAAGGGAGTTTGAATCCCTGGGGTAATCTTGCTTCTAGGTAGAGGGAGAAGGCATTCATATCTGTAATCTCGTCTGCCCCTTTTATTAGGAAAATCCCCCTTTGCAGAACCTTCATCTGCTCTTTCAGTTTCTTCATTTTTTCACTTTCTCTTGACACCTCATCGGGCTGTTCCCAAGCTATAACCAATTCGGCATATACTGCCCGGAGTCGGTTGATGTCTGGGTACTCATTAGCAGGGGCTACCAGAGCCGGGGGTGGAATAGGCCTTGGGGGAACTTGTGGCCATGGTTGGTACTGAGGCTCAAAGCCTTGTTGGGATTGGGGCCAGACGATGAGTGGCTCTTGTTGCTGATAAGTGGGGCCTGAATTCGGGGCCCATTGATTTTGATTGTGGGGATCGGTCTGAACAGGACCGGCTATGATAGGGCCCGTTTGGGGTGGATTGGTTCCTTGGACTGGGGGAAGTACTTGCAATGAGTGCCCTTGATTCGGATTTGGTGGTAGCCGTTCAAACCCTAGTGGTGCGGTTCGCTCGGCCGATAATTCTTCTACTCGAATTTGGGTACCCTGTTGCTTGGTCGCGAGGCTTGTTAAATTCTTGCTAACAGTCATAAGTAGACGATGCATCTCGGCTAAAGTTGGATGTGCTGCAGACGCCTCGGCTAGGCTCTGATCTATCTCTTGATTCTCGCGTCCATCGGCCATTTCGGGTGTGCTTGGTCTTACTAGTCTTCCGGTATGATCTCGACCGGCCCAACCTTCCAGACTGTTATTGTTCACGGCTGTAGACGAAACCACGTGGTGAAGATGAAGGAAGACTATGATGCGACTTGATTTTTTCCAAAAGAACCACTAAAAATTGCCGAGAAAAGACTCGGGTTTTTAAAAAGGTGTTGTAAGGTAAGCCGTAAGGTGGTACATCCCCTACGGCTGTTTGACAAGTGTTTTAGCCGACTTGATCTTATATGCAGCGCAGGTGTACGAACGGTTAAGGCTTCAGGCTCCCTCTTATTTGGCAAGACCTTGCGATATACCCATAGGGGCGGGTATGTGCAAGAGTCTTTTGATATACTTCTCGGGTACGTGAGTGTTCTCGTCACTCGATATACCTCGGGGGCGTACTTAGCTAAGGAAAGTGGAAGTAAATGCTTTCGGTTTATGTTGGCCCAAGCAAGCCAACTCCCTACTCACTTATAATACTTCCGAGGGTTTGGGGTAATTTCACACTCGTAGAACCAATGCATGATTTGTGAAAGTGCATGTAAAGTTCGAAAGGTTGGTTTCACAAATATCATTATCTTTATTACGTATTTTTGAAAACTTCTATTTTTAGAAAAAGGTTTCTTCTCAATCAATTAACATAAGTAGGGAAAGCAGTAAAAGCAAGTTTTCAATAAATAAACAAAAAAGTCCACATATAAGAGTCTAGTTTTCTAGTGTCCCCAGCAGAGTCGCCACTGTGAGAATCCGCAAATGTGACCCCAGGTTCTCAGCCTCTGGTTTGGGAGTCTGAAACATCGGAAAGGATTCCGTTGTTCCATTTGCTTCTATGTGTTGATAATTCATATCGAGTGTCCCTCTATCTTATTTCTAGATGCAAGAGGGTTCGTTCAGAGTCGCCAGTACGTTTTACGAGAAAACGGACAAAATAGTTGTGTAAGAGAAAAGGCTACATATAAGCCTTTCTTTACACATTTGTCTACGAAACCAGGATTCTATAGAGTTCGGGAACTATATTACGATTTGGGAAGGTGTTAAGCACCCATTTCGTCCTTTCGGTCTCTAGTGGTCTTATATGTTTATTTTATGTTGAAAAACTTGGATGCTTTTATTGACAGTCTACTACTTTCCAAGTGAGAAAACCTTAATTTCTGGAAAAAGCGGGGAAAGGGATGAAATCCTTTGTATTCCGAGATCCGATGTTTTTATATTTTGAAAGATGTAAATACAAGTGACAAAACCTTTTATTTTGAGAGAGTTTTTCGTATTATTTTTTCGGATAATGACGGTTTTTTCGTATTGTGATTACTTTTGTAAAAGTTCGGATCTTGTATCGGGACTAATTTAATATGGAATTAGAACTCTTTGAGGGGAGTTTTATCAGACACGTCGCAGTCTACAAAGACATGATATGTTGATTTTAATTCCTAGATAAGTTTTATTAGTCCGGATTTTGAAAATAGGATTTTGTTTGGACGATAATGTACTTATCCTTCTGATTTTGGAAATGGTTTTATCAGGGTCTTTTGTTTTGAATACAGTAGACTACTTTGTAATTTGGTAATAAGTTTATTCAAATAAAACGTGGACTGCACAATAGAAGCAAAACAAGTACACAGATATATAATTTAAATACTAGAAGAGATTTTCTTTACCTTCCCGACGAGAATAATAATAAGAAAGAAAACATAATATGGCAGAGAGATCTCCGGCGATAATGATCTTTTCCTTTTTCAGATATTTTCGAGAATTCGATTCCAGAAACAGGACACGTCGAGTGTCGAGAATAAATTCGATAATTCCTCAGAAATAAGATTATAACAGAAAAATATTTGACGAAATATTAGAAAATCAGATATAAGCCAATAATTCTCCAAATCCAAGTTGCTTTTTTTTTTAACCCTTGGGGGTGTTGGCCTATTTATAGTGCGGGGGAAGGATTGTCGTATGACATTTCCCCAGAAAGGGCAAGTATCACGCGACATGTTGACCAATGTCGCGCGACATATGACTGAAGTAATGTCTCTGACAGACTGACGTGTCAGATAGTGGATGGTCGGGGTCAGAGGGGTTTGTCGTGCGACATAAAAGTGATTGTCGTGCGACAATACCAGTAATTGTCGCGCGACACACTGATATGTCGTGCGACAATCCCTCTTAAAAAACAGGTTTGTTGGCCAACAAACCATTTCGGGGTAGTTTCGGGTGCTCGGGTGGGTCTCGGACTCCAAAAACAGTAGTTCTTGTGGGTCGTTAGGGTTCTTGCGGGGGTCACGGATCGGGGTGTCTACAACACCTTCAACTTTTCTTCCTTTCTTTTTGTTCTTTGAACTCTCCTTGACAGTTGCCATGTTCTTCTTATCCAGATTGCCGCCATTCCTTCTCCTGGACTTTTGCTTTGGTCCCTTGCTATTCTTCTCTTGTATCACTCCTTTTCTTCTCTTGTGAGTCTACTGCCCTTTTTTTTACGCCTCGTACTTTTGCCCAAATACTCTCATCGGTGAAGCACTTGCTAGTTTCCCAATTTCTTTTCTCCTTTTAACATTCGATAGGCATTTGATAGCTTCTGATTTTCTTTTCTTTTCTCCTATCGTAGGCACTTGCTAGCGTCCCATCTTATTTCCTTTTTCTTTATCGCAGGGCTGGTCCTGAGTTTTGAGGGGCCCTAGGCGGATTTTTATTTTGGGGCCCTTTTTTATTTTTATATACTTAGAGCATCTCCAATCGTCTTGTATAAATTTTGTGTAAATCCTACGTGTCAAAGTGAGATTTATACAAAAATAATAAAGAATTTGTTTTGTATTCCAATAGTCTATTTTAGACTTTTGTGTAAATATTAAACTACCAATTAAATACGCACAAGTGGAATTTATCCTATATTTATTCCTTTACTTTTGAAATTCATTTATTGCTAGATACGGATTGAGAAAATAGACGCGAGATTATCTGACGTGGTTGTGTAAATTGGGTTTGTATTTTACTCAACCTTTTTACACAAATCCTAAGTGTCAAAGTTTCTTACAAGACTGCTGGACAACCTTTTTTTTTTACAAAACGTATAAATTTTACACAAACCAAAATTATACACTACGGTTGGAGATGCTCTTATATATGTAATATAACTACACTAATAAATTTCAACAAAAAAATTATATAGCAATGAAATTTGAAAAGTATAAAAAGATTAATTAAATTTCTTACCCATGTAGAATTTAGTTAAAACAAAAACTAAAAGATAATGTGCTTATTAAAACTGGGTTTAAGTGTTATTTATTACTTACTTTTAATTAAATTATGCTGCGTATTAAAACTGAAAAAATAAAACCCTCCGGCGGGTCTCAAACTCAGCACTCCAAGTAGCAATCAAAGGCCTTCATCCACTAGACCAAGAACCACATTATTATCTTATTCAACCATAAATATTTTATTCACTATAACATATATGTATATATAAAAAGCCCAAAAAATTCAGGAGACCTGCTACGTCGGGGACCCTAGGCCACGGCTTGGGCCGCCTATGCCCAGGGCCAGCCCTGCTATCGGTAGATGCTTGTGAACCTCTTATTTCTTTCATTTTTATTTTTTTTTATCAACAGACACTTAATTGCTAGCCTCCAGTCTTCTTTTCCTTTTTTCTCTATCAGCACGTGCTTGTTAGCCTCTCCGATCTTTTTCTTTTACATAGCCCACACATTTTGTCTTATTTCGAGACACTTTGGCTCGATTGAGTCTTCTCTCTTTTAATTCTTTTAATCCTCAACATTAAGAAACTTTCTTTTCTTTAAATTCTTTTTCTCCTCTTTGAAAATCTGCCTACCACCGTCCGTGTCCTTTTTTCACATAAATGATTTTTCTTCTTCTCCTTCTCTTTCTTTTTTTCAAAAATACTTTGGCAAGAGTAACAATTCTCTAGATTTTTTTTATTTTTTTAAACACATCAAGAACCAAAGGGGTAGGATATGAACATATTATGATACCATGTTGAAAATTTTTACAATTTTAGCTGAGTAGAGTGGAAGCATATTTAGAATTACTCTTGTATGGTAGTGTATTATGTGTTTGGAGATGTATAGCTATGGAGGTAGTTCCTCCAAAATACTTAGAGAAATACCTCAATTGCAAGATAATGATTTCCTTTTTCTTTTCTCTTTTTTTTATTTCCTTTCTTCGTCTTCCTTACATCCAACAATGTCTACACATGCACCTATTTATAGTGTACAAGTGAATACTCTAGATTTCTAGATATTCAAGCGTCCTTTGAATTTTTCCTTGCACTTAAATCTATTTGAAGTACGTACTAGATATTTCTTAGGAATATTCCAGAGCCCTTCTTAGTACTACAAGATAGTTGCTAGATTTTTTTAGTGACATAATATACCTAGTTTACTCTAAATTTTTCTAATCCAAAATATCAAAAACCTCTCTGTAATTGTGAATTATACTTTTCAACAAAATTATAGTATCGCAAACCCAATAAACTCTGTGGCATTTCATGTGGGTCTCACGTGGTCAATAATGTTTGTGCCACATAGGATTAGGTGGCAACCATGTGGAGCATTACAATTGGCCAGCTATACCAAATGGCAATACACCCGGTTTGTGTCACACATGCATGAAGCCTTGCTCTATAAAAAAGTTTCCTATTTGGAATAAAGAAGAAAGTTTCTTCAGGTGAAAAGAAGGCTTAATTTGTCCATATTTGTTCATTACTTATTCCTATCATTTTAAATTGACAAAAGGCATAATATATTTGTGCATGAAACAGAGATTTTATGAATGCAGATTTGGTCCTTTTCTCCTAGCTAAAGAAACATGAAATGAGCTGATATAGTATATATGAGTTCGTTTCTGGTACGGAATACGGACTGATCCGCACTTAAAAATTTTCATATATGTATAGGGCAACTCATGAATAGTTGAATATTTTCCTACACAAATTGTTGGAGATGTATCAATCTCTCTACCAAATTTCATGGAAAGCTTCCACCAAGATTCTATGAATTATCAAAATCTCTAATCAAACGGACCCTTAGACCCAATCCGTTTCAGAAATTAGGATTTCACCCACTTTTTTGTTTTTACCCCAATTGTTTTGCATTTGGCCCGGTTTTTCTTTTCAAATTAATTTCATTATTATTATAGGTTATTAAGCATGATGACCCTCTTACGCTTATTTGTTTACTCTTGTTGTTCCTTATTTTTGCTGGTTATTGATTTGATCGGTTATTTCTCCTTATTTCTTGCTTGTGACGATCACAATAAATAGATTATGTTAACCACCTAGGTGCTTAGGATAATGAGTTGTTGTTTTGGAGTGTATCTATTATTAAACAGATTATGGGATTAATCCTCATCATTCAATTTTTTCCTTCTATTTTATTGGCAGTGGTTTTATTTTGAAGCCATACATAAAACAACTATTTTCTAGTTTCATCATTTGTTCAGTTCATTGCTACAATGGTCTTCTTTGGTCAAAGGTATATTTTCATTTCAGAAAGATTCCTTTCCATTCAGACAAGATTTTTGTCACAATATTTCGTTATTCATCAGGTTGTTTTATCATGTGTTGCCTTTAAATTTTTGTTGATTGATGGTTAGGTAGGTTTGTGTTTACAATATCAATTTATTTTGTAAACGTATATTGTTGAGATGTCCCCCGTTATTCTTACTATTATAATACCCCACTATAATTCCATGTCATTTACGTGTTAGAAGATTTGTTAAAACGGTCCCCTATATATGTACATCACAAATTATGCTGAACATTTCTGGTACATTACACTAATATGCATGTTTTAAATATTTCTGGTGTATTATACTAATATGTCTGTTTTTAATATTTCAGGTGTTTTACAATAATATGCCTGCTTTTAGCATCTCTGGTGTATTATACTAATACATTAATATGCCTAGTAATATCTCTAGTTCAAGAACTGTCAATATATCTGCATCACTAATATGTCTGCATATTAGTGTAATACATTAATACGTCTTCTATTACACAAATATATCTACTTTTTATAACTCTAGCTCAAGAATTGTCAATATATCTGCATTTCAAAATGAAACTAGATCATTTGTGATTAGATATTTCAGTTTAAAAAAAAGTAAAATTTTAAAATAATGTTTATCCAGTCAAGAAAAAAATTTATTTTTGAAAATTTAATTGTTCCGTTAGATTACGAGAAGTTAGAATTTAGGAGATTATTGAATATTAAAATTAAATATTAACAAAAGAATAATCTCGGAAATCAACTAATTAATTTTTTAAACAAAAAAAATAAAAATTAGTAATTAGTAATTATCCAATCATTTGGGCTATTTACTATTTTCTAATTTGGAATGGGCTGATTACAAAACAATTTAAAATAATTGGGCTAAACACAAAAAGGCCCTAATACAAAATGGTGGGGTAAGGTTACGGGGCAAGGGGTGAAGTATGTTTCCCTGACCCCACACAATTTATATTATCTATACTATATATAAAAGTACGAATAACTTAAGTGTTTTTTCCTTTTTTTGTGAAGACAAATATACCCCTTAATTTTAAGTACAAGATTTTAAGATTTACATTAAATAAAAAAATATATATCCCCTTGATTTTAGCACAAGATTTTAAAAGTTATATTAAATAAAAAAGTATAACTCCACATATTTTTATATTAGTATAAGTATTTAAGATATATTTAAATTCTACTTTATTTGACTAAAGTTGTTAAATAAATATTTTAAAATTTACATTAAACAAATAAAAAAGTATAAACAAATATTTTAAAATTTAAATTAAACAAATAAAAGAGTATACAAAAATATTTTAAATTTTACATTAAATAAAAAAATATAAATTTATTTTAAGATTTACATTAAATAAAAAGTATATGTCTCCCTTGATTTTAAGCACAAGATTTTAAAATTTACATTAAATAAAATAGTATAACTCCATATATTTCTGTATTAGTAGTATTCCAGATAAATTAAACTCTACTTCATTTGGTTAAAATAATAAACAAATATTTTAAATTTTACATTAAATAAAACAGTATAAATCCATATATTTTTGTATTAGTATTTTAGATAAATTTAAACTCTACTTTATTTGACTAAAATAATTTAAAAAATTAGAGTTTTTGTTGAATTATATGTATTGTATAAGACTTCTATATAACTTGATAACAAACTTCCATAGAAGAAAACTATTTAATAGGTCATACTAAAATGACAAAGCTTTTAGCTTGAATTAGAATTTCATTCCAAAGTCCACAAAGGTATGTATATCAAATTTTACTTTACTATATTCTAAAACTTATTTGTTTATTTATAGTTATGTTTAGTGTTTAAAAAAAATATATATTAAAAGAATTCAATGCGCCAAAATTTTATCATATATTTACAATATTTTCTATAGTGACCAAATCTATGATTTTCTTATAATTAAAAAATATTTGTTATTATTTTTATTTTCCGCTTCATGCTAACTATTTAATTATTGCTATAGTTTACTAGTTACATGAGTTTCTTATGAATTTAAAATGAATTTTACATTTGATACTATGTTTTTATTTATTTGTTCTTATTTTTATTTTATATTAATTATTCAATTCTTAGCATATACGTTTTCATTAATAGATTTAATGACCTTTGTCAAACATTAAAACCACGTGCAAATGCCGAATAAGCCTATTGGGAGGCAGGCTTGAATGGAATGGTTCGAGTTACTTTGTGCATAGAAAGCTTGCAAATAGTCCTAATTGGAGATTGCACAAGAGATCTGATTATATTGCTGAATTCTTCCTGCTGTGGTTTCTCTTGTATTTATACCAAAAACGTTCACCCATTGTATACTTCGACAGTTACAGGTACGCAAATACATAGAATTTTATGTTTTTTTTTCTTTAGCCGTTATTTTGTATATAGACATATATGCTTTATAGGCTTGATTGTGCATCCCAGTGTTTTCCCTTTGGAATGAATATTTGTATTCATTTTCATCTCATGAAGAATATAAGGAGTGCTGGTAGTTTTTATATGTTGTTTTTTCAAGTCTATTGTTGTTTTCTACATTTGTTTCGATCTGTAGGATGGTAGTTTCATGTTGGGATGGGCATTGGATGAATTACATGTGATGTTAGTCTTAAGTATATTTGTATTATGTAACAAAAATGTACAGTAGTTATCTTGAGGTTCGAATATATTTTCTTTAGACCTATAAGCATCAGTATTCAGGGAAAAAAATAAAAAATTGAAGAACTGAAAATACTGCTAAAGCTCACATATCTAAAGGTGCCTCTTTCTCAAGACAATCCCATAGTTAACCTGATTATTGGCCAATAGGAATAATAAACACAAGTTTAGTTCATATTTCCCAATAAAAGAGATAACAATTCATAAATATTCCCTCCAAATTTACTGCAATACCAAAGGCCAGAAGAACATTACATTTTTTATTTAATTTGTGTAACATATTAAAAGAATTATTGTATTGATTCATAACGAACCTGCTTATTGTAAATGAAGACAAACACAAACACTGACTCTTTAACAAACACACAACAAGAAGAAGGGCTAGTGTATTTTGGGACTCTGCTTCAGACTCGGCCCTCACCTTCATCTTCATCACTCGGAACCATTTTATCTTCCTCATCTTTCCACTGTTTCCTGATCCGCCTGATGTAGTGGAACATGTGAACCAGCAAAATCAACCCCCCAAGTCCAACCAGTGGCCATACCGACGCCGATATAATATTATCCGTCACATGCCATGGCCAGTGAAAGTCTGGATCCCATGGCGTAATAGCGGGTAGTGTAACAAGGTAAGTGACTGTCATGAACGCTGTTGTAACCCACACCGCACATATTAACAGCCACATGAAGGCCCTTTTTTTGAGCAGAGGTATCCCGCTCATAACCAGAAGAATTATGCTTATAGAAACAATGAAAGATACTGTATTAAATATCCAAAAATGAACATAATATTTTGGTTCAACAGCGGCCAAGACTGATGTTCCGGCCTTAACAGTTATATTTTGACCACTAGAATTCAGGATAACTTTGTCGTCCTCCCAAACACCACCGGGGGGGCTGAGCCCTGCTTGATAAGACATAGTTGCAATCACGGTTGTTGCCATCAATAGCATATCTTGCTTCCTTTTCAACATTTTTTTAATCTTCTTGATTTTGTGTTGCGACGCTGTAACATTTACTGGCATTGAAATCTCATCAATCTCATCAACTCCTATGGGCCCTAATTGGTTAGTATCGTGTTTCATTGCAGAAAGTTCTCCTCCTCTTTTAGCTCCTGCTTTAAGAAGAAGATCATGGATTTGCATGGTTTTGAAATCTTTCGGCATTTGTTCTATAACGTCCAAAGCTGTGAAACCATTTGCATTCACCATATTTATTTTCAGCTCAGTACTAGCACTAACTGCATACTTGAGTACCTGCAAGTTGCAGAAATATATATGCATATACACTGTTATTTATTATGACGACTATAGTGTTGTGGTGTATGTGCCCAAGTGTGGCATAGTAGATGTTGGTAGGCTACACACTATGGGTGTTCACCCCATATCAGTTGGGTGGTGTGAATTTATGTGCTAGATATGTGTTTTCACTAGTTCTTCCTAGTAAAAGGCCTTTTGAGGAAAAGCAAAATAGTGAGGGTTTGGACCCGAAATGGACAATATCATATTGGTCTAGACCAAGACGTGACCTATATGCATAATGAGACTTTTAAGAGTGCAATTAAAATTTTTCATTTCCGAATGCATCAAGAACACATTCATAGCCTACGCTCGAATTAACTGTCACTAAAAGTCCATCAGCAAGAGGAGCATCTTCTTAAAAGCCACGCTATATATATATATTGTTATTATTATTATTACTATTCTTATTATGGATACTGAAGTGGTTAAATTAATTACTTCCCAAAGTTTCCAGTAAGAGTACTAGACTAAAAGTGTTGTAAATTACCTCCGTTTGTTTTAATGCTGTAACTTTGTGCAAAATGGTGTTGCCATCTCCATCTTGGTAATTTAGAACATTGTGATCAGCTTCAATTAAGTGCTTTAGAGCTTCCAAACCATTACATATCACGTATGAGTGAATAATCAAAATGGCCTTCATCGGGTTCAAGGGGTACATCATCACTTCTGGTCGCGCTTGAACCAACTCTTTCACAACCTCAACTTGGCCTTTCTTGGCGGCCAGATGAAGTGTGGTCCACCCATCTTCGTCTTCGGTAAAACAAACATTGGGGTCCACCGTCACCAAAAATTTCACCATCTCAACATGGCCATTTGCAGAAGCCAAGTGAAGAGGTGAACGGCCCCGTGAGTCTAGTTCTGTGACCAAATCGGGCTTCTCTTCCAAAATAGCTCTCGCAAAGTCCACATGGCCTTTCAGAGCTGCCACGTGCAATGGTGTCTCGTTGAAGCAAGTGATGGGAACTCTATGCTCAAGAATGAGTTCGTCTTCTTGCAATAACTCCTTCAAGGACTGGACGTCACCCTTCAATGAGGCCTCGTAAAGCCTCTTCTCTCTCATCACTCTCTCTCGTCCCTCCATGACAAATAACGAGTACTCGCTCCTGATGTTATACATTCTTACCCCCTCTTGTTATTATATACTAGTTTGCATTATTCAAGTGGTGTCCGCTTTATTGCTTTTGGTGGATTCCTGGTCCATCTGCTTGTAAAAAACATATATACTCAAATCTTTTGTGGCACAACACTATTTTGTTAAAGTAGTGTTCTATGGGACCCGTGTTAAATCAATCGGAAAGAGTCGAAAGATGGGCTCGCACAAGGGAAAATGTTTTGGATTACTGTCACATAGTACTCTAGGTCAAATAGTGTTGTGCCACAAAAGCTTGGGCATGCATTTCTATATGCATGGGTGTTATTTATGCGGCGCAGTACAGTAGGTCAGATATACCACATGGCAATACAACCAGTGTGCCACACATGACGGCTTGCTTTATAAGCTGCCCATTTGGAATAAAGAGGGACAATTATATATTTAACCCTAAAGATATGGGGTCAGCTTCAATGTTTTAATTGTGTAATGTGTTTCAATTTGAACCCCACGAACTTGTTTGCAGTATTCAATTGTGTCCTGCACCCAATAGCGACTGTGGCATTTCATGTGGTTCCCACATACTCTTTCATTGATTTGTTACGGGACCACGTCACATTCATATATGTCAAATATATTTGCGATGCTCTCTAAAAGCTTGAAATCTGGCAATTGGAATAAACAGAAAAAGTTATGAAGGTGAACAAGAAGTTTTAATTTCAGGATTGTTCATTACTTGTTTCTGTCATTCTAACAGAAAAACAGAAAAAACAGAAAAAGTTATGAAGGTGAACAAGAAGTCTTAATTTCAGGATTGTTCATTACTTTATCAGTACTTTATTAAGTTGAAGAGAGAAGGCAGAATAAATTTGAGAATTTTCAGTTTTCTTAAGGAAGCAGATTCATTGAGATCTTCTGGTAAAGACGAGAGGAAAAAAAATAAAAGAACATAAGATTGTTACTTGAACTTTACGTCTTGAACAGGTCAAACACTATTCACGTGCAGGAGAGAACCCGAAAGGTGGAAACTGTTTGCTTATTTTGTTAGAAGAAATAGAAGGTAATGACTCCAAGCATACAGGTAGTCCAAAAAGAAAGAAATGGTCGAGCAATGCTGCTGGAAGAATAAAAATGTAGTCCGCAGCAACCACTGCCGAGCTCTGGTGGTGGGACAGCAGTGGTTGGCTTGGCTGGCCTGTGGTGATTAAAAACATAATGAATGAATTGTATTTTAGGTAAAGATAAAAGACGTTCCCTATTTTGCAAATTGCAATAGAAAAGTAAGGTATCCTTCCTTTGGATATAATTGTGGTACGAGCCCTCAACACATTGTCTCCAGAAGAAAACTCTAGGAATACCAAGAAGAATCTTGTAATGGGTTGCTTATATTTCAGAGACATGGAGTCTGTTTATACAAAAAACAAGGGCCATATGATGATGAAATTTTCGCTGTAGGGCAAGAACAAAAAACCTATAACAAGGAAATTTTGGTCTTTTTAGAAGATGTTTCACTTGAAGGACAATCTAGACTTTGGATTATTTTGGTGGTATCATAATTAGTTTTTTCATTATTATGTCTAGTCATTATTAAGTCAAGGACGTTCAAAGGGTGGTCAAGGGTTCGACTCATGGGGTGGGAGGGGAGGGTTTTTCTTTATTTATATGATTAAGGGAGAGACTTAGACCTCCCTTAATTTTTTATTTTTATTTTTTAAAAAAAAAAGGGTGGTCAAGGGGATTCCTAGGCAATAAATAGGTTTTTGGATAGTTGTATGCATCTAATATTTAGTTTGCCTTTTTGGGAACTCTTATAAAGGTTTAAGTCAACTTTGGTTATCTATAAATACTACTGTAATGAACAATTATGGAGACTTCTTTTGATAATTAAATATCTATATTCCTGGATTCTTTCCCAGTTATCAGCCCTTTTAGGCGCTTTTTGCCGCATCAGGTGGGACTTAATAATGACCAAACTAATTATGATACTACCAAAATAACCTAAAAAAGTCTTGATTGTCCATCAATTGTAAGCCTCCCTTGGTACTGTATGACTAACGAGATTTAACACCTCGTAACTCCAGATAACCACGTTGCTCCTCCTTAAAGTCTTCAATTTAATACTCAATTGCTCCATTTGTGCTTGAATGCATGCATAAAAAATTAACTCAATTCTGTAAAATGACAAGGCAAAATGTGCTAAAGCTTGAAACAACTTCTACAGCAACATGTACATAGGTGGAAACAATGTCTGCTCAAAATAAGGTCCATTATGAGAGTGATAAGAAGAAAATTTGGGGTTCTAAAACTCAACAGCAATGTGTGTCACGTTGGTTGATTGCCAACGGGATGGGGAAGAACAATAAGCATCCGCTTACGAAGTCAAAGGCTGAATGGAAGAAATTAGCTGCGTTATTCCACATATTCGGAGCCCAAATGTTATCCTCCCAAATAAAAAATTCCATTGTGCTGAAGGTGTTACAGTTTTATGACATTTTCTTTTAAATTCTGTGTCGAACTACTTCTAGTTATTCAGAACATAGTGAGCCAAATAAGCTTATTGGGAGACAGGCTTGAATGGACAGGTTCAAGTGACTGTGTGCATCGAAAGATTGCAAATAGTCCCGCTTGGAGATTGCACAAAACACCTAATTATATTGCTGAATTCTGCCTGCTGACGTCCCTCTTGTATTATACCAAACATAGACACCCATTGTATATTTTTGCAATTACAGGTACGCATATACATAGATTTGTTTTTCTTTTCTTTTTCTTTTGCTGTTATTCTGTATACAGATATACGCTTTTTAGGCTTGACGGTGCATCGTATTATTTTTCATTTGGAATGAATATTTGTATTTCTTTTTCATCTCATGAAGAATATAAAGAGTGCTCGTGGTTTTTATATGTTTTCAAGTCTGTTACTGTTTACCTTCATTTGTGTTCAATCTGTAGGATAGTAGTTTTCATGTCTGTGAAGGAAGTTGGGTGAATTATATGTGAAGTTACTCATCAGTATTATATGTATTATATAACAAAAATGTACAGTTTTTCAGTTACCTTGAGGCTCAAATCTATTTTGTTAAGACCTATAAGCATCAACATTCAGGGAAAAAAGAAATTGAACAACTTTAAGTATTGCTAAAGTTCACATATCTAAAGTTGCCTCTTTCTCAAGACAATCCCATTGTTAACCTGATTATTAGCCAATAGGAATTGAAAACAGAGAGAATATATGGGGAATACTTTTTCTTTATTTTATTTTATTACTCTGCATGAAGGACTTTACACAATTTCTTATAGGAAATGCAAGGCATAAACGTAGAAATAAAACAACTATTCCACCTGACATCCAGCTAGCCAACAGATACACTTTCCTAAATACGAGAGTTGACTTATTTTATATTTACACAAATAAGACAGCTATTAAATCATTAAGAATCCGGAAATATCTCCGCCGGATCTTCTATTTTTTCCAACAGGAAAATATATGAATACAAGTTTACCTCACATTTCCCAAAAAGTTGTAACACTAAGGATGTGTATTTAATTAGGATTTTAAAAAACTATTTTAGAATAAATAAGTTTTGTGGTATTCAATTAACATTTTTAAATAATCTAAATAAGTCTTGTAGTATTCAATCAGAACTATTCGGATATTTTAAAGAGGGTGTCTAAATTTAGTGGTATCCAATCAGGACTTTAAATAAGTAACAAAAAGTCTTTTGGTATTCAAAAACTTGCTAATTTTAATATTTTTTTTAAATTAGGAATTTGTGTGACTTTTTAATGGAAAGTATAAATACCAAACCCTATCTATAAAGAATCTCGCCCTAACCCATGAAACTTTTCACGTGAGACTTTTGTTTTCTGCTAGAGATTTACCAATTCTCTCATCTCTCTTCTCTACATTTACCTCTTCCTTTCACCCATTTCCCTTCTCAACTTCACCAATGCTTCTGTTTATAAAATGGGTATGTATTTATCATCTCTCTCTATATATATACATATATGTATGTATGTGTACATTTTCATATTCTTTGAGATTTGAACTATTTTTATGTATTTTAATTTATTTTTTCCCTTTAGTGCCTTCTTGCCATTGAAGAGTGGGGCCCTTCAATTGAACCCCATTTTGAAGATTGCTTGCATAATTTTATTGATATTTTAAATAAATTTCATTGATGAACATAAACACCAAAATCGGCACTCTCTGCCTTTCACAAGAATCATAATGTTTATTACCATTTTTTTCGTTTCTTTTATTAAGAAATGGTAGCGTGTTTTATAGAACCTTTGGTAAAGAAAAATTCCACCATCATTTGAAAAGCTTGGATTGTAGAGGCTGATACTGAAAAATTCGTGTATCATTGAACTAAACATTACTCATCATAAAATCCAAACATAAAAAGTCCTGAGTATAAAAAATGCATGTGGTCCTTTCAAATCTTATAAATTCTAATGATATAATCTTTAAAATCCAAACATAAAAAATCCCGAGTATAAAAAATCTTTTACAAAAATCTTATAAGTCATTACATTCTTAATAGCCTTTTAAAATCCACTGGACTAAATTATCCATAAATAATCTTTTAAAATCTCAATTGAATACACCCCCTAAATAAATATATTCCTTCCAATTTTACCACAATATCAAATGTCTGAAGAACAATACATGTGTGATTTAATTTTTGTAATAATTCGAAAGAATTACTCTAATGATCCCTAACCAACATGCTTATTGTAAATTAAGACAAACAAAAACGTTGACTCTTTAACAAGTGCATTTTGGGACTCTGCTTCGGACTCATCCCTCACATTCATCCCTCAGAACCATTTATCTTTCTTAACATTCCACGGTTTCCTGATCCACCTAACGAAGCGGCAGATGTGAACAAGCAAAATCATCCAAGTCCAACCAATGCCCATAAAGACCCGGGTTCAATATAATTTGTCACATGCCACGACCAGCGAACCCTGGTTTCCATGGTGTAATGGCTGGTAATGTAAAAGGTAAGTGAGTGCCATGCACCAGGTTGTCACCCACAGCCACCTATTAGTAGCCACCCTTTTTTTTGCAGAGGTAATCCACTCATAACCAAAAGAATTATGCTTGTACAATGAAAGAAACCCTGTTAAATATCCAGAAAAAAAGAATATAATTTTGGGTCAATAGCCTGATGTTCCAGCCTGAAAAGTTACATTATAAACATCAGAATTCGGTATAACTTTTTCGTCGTCCAAAAAACCACCAGGCTGATTAAGCCCTGCTTGGTATGCCATAGTTGAAATCACAATTGCTGCCAACCTTCCTGCTTCTTTTTCAAAAACTTTTCAACCTTCTTGATTTTGTCTTATGACTTTGGGTGAGAAAGTGAGGGCAGTTGTGCTAGTACTACGCTTACTGGTGTTGATATCTCGCAACCTCTACGGTCCCTATTTGGTTAGTATTGTGTCATGTTGCAGAAAGTTCTCTTTTCGCTCCGGCTTTAGCAAGAAGTTTGTTAAGCATGAATGCATGGTATTCATTGCGGTTCCTTCTCCTAACAGTTTAAGCTTTTGTAGAGATGATCCTTAACATGGTATCAAAGCTTCTGCAAGTTGCAGAAATCTATATCTATGCTATATATAAATGTACGAATATAGAACAATTAGCCAAACATATCAAGAAACAACTGCAAAACACTATCACATATATAATAATACTCAATAAATATTATATTACAGATTAAAATAACCATGTAAGAACTGGCAAATAGTAAATCAAAACAAACACATATTCTTAACAAATACGAAAACAAGAAGGTGAAGTGCATTTTGTGACCTCGCTGTGAAATTCTTTGTCTCCATCCCTCTATCTATCTATCTACGCAACTGAAATTACTAAATTAGACTTCATGCGTTAGAAATAAAACTAGGTACTTGAACTAAGATTTGAAGCTATGCTCGAGTATGAAGAGTACATTTTATCACCAGTTGACCAAATACCATCACATATTGTTAACATGTTTTACAAATCTAAGGGTGCGTTTGATTGCAAGCATGGAACTTGCATGGAAAGAAAATAAGTTACGGGCAATTGAATTGCCAAGAATTTAGTTGCATGAAAACTGTAGTGCAGTGTGTTTGATTGCCTTAGTTTTCTATCCGGAAAATATTTGTTATATTATGCATTTTTAATGTAGAAAAAATTATTGGTATTTTTTTTTACATAATTATATAGTCATGACGGATCTTGTTTAATTGATCTTGATTAGTAGATTTTAAATATTAAATTTTTATATTATTTTGAATTTTATATTTTAAGTTATGGCATTTTTAATGTAGAAAATGGTAAAAACCTTGTCTCGTGAACCGTGCCCAAGTATGGAAAATAAAAACCACCTCCCCCCAAAGAAAACATTTTCCTCAATTGCCTTGAAAATGCACATGTGTGAGGCAAAAGTAAGAATTGAATTGCCTAGAAAAAAAATGCAATCAAACACCTTAAGTTATCAAATCAAATGGAAAATGTTCATTTTCCATAGAAAATGTTACCAATCAAACACACCCTAAATAATATGAGGAATTACATGGCATAACATTGCACACGCATTGGGTGCACCGCAATTTCTAGTATAATACTTGACCAATATCACAGACGTAGATTAAAATAATTATGTAAGAGCTTGGAAATACTAAATCAAGACAAAACACCAACTCTAATAAACACAAACAAGAAGAAGGGGAAGTGCATTTTAGGTCTCTGCTTCAGACTCATCCTTCACCTTCATCTCCATCCCTCGAAAGCCCTTTATCTTTCCTATCTTTCCTCAGTCTCTTGATCCATGCGATGAAGCAGTATGTGTGAACAAGAAATATCAACCCACTAACTCCAAGCAATACCCATGTTCACCCCCTTTCAATATAACCCATGATTTTCCATGGCTCGCGATGATTTGTATCCCATAGCGTAATGGCTATTTGCACAGCAAGGTAAGTGGCTGCCATGGACATGGTTGTCACCCACACAGCTACCATTAGTAGCCCCATGAAGGCCATATTTTTTAGCAGAGGTATCCCGCTCATAAGCAGAAGAATTGTGCTTAAAGAAGTCATGAAAGACACCGTGTTAAAAATCTAGAAAAAAGTATAATAATTTGGTTCGTCAGCGGCCAAGACAGATGTTCCAGCCTGAAAAGTTACATTATAACCATGAGAATTTGGTATCACTTTTTCAACGTCTCAAACACCACCGGGCAGGCTAAGCCCTGCTTCGTAAGCCATAGTTGCAATCACAGTCGCTGCCAACAGTAACCCATCTTGCTTCTTTTTCAACAACTTTTTAATCTTCTTGATTTTTTCTTGCGACTTTGGGTGAGAAAGTGAGGGCGGTTGTGCTGGTACTGCGCTTAATCAGGGACGGAGCTGTGCTTGGGCTACCCCGGGCTGTAGCCCAGGTCTAATTTTTTTTTTAAAATTTTTTAGTAGTAGACTTAAATTTTATTTATAAATATATGTGTCTATATATCTGTATAGCCCACCTCATTTTTTTAATATTATTACTTTACACCTATTAAAATTTTATCAATTCATTTACCACCTAGCCTTCATTTAAACAATATTAACTAAAATCACTTGTCTTCGGTTTTCACTACAAGGAGAGAGAAACGAGAGAGAAAGGCAAAGATTAAAATGACGACACCACTTTTCCAATTGCCTTGAAGATAGATTCCATGAGAGAGAAAGTTATAAGCCAACAATGAATTCTGGAAAGCACTATGGTCTTACGAAAAAGAAGATTGGATGAACTGGACTAGCAGAGCACATTTATTCTTTATTCTGTGGAAATCAATCAGGTTTTTCTCCTCCTCTATCTTCAATCTACAAAACTACTTGTTTTAATTTTTATGCACTATATTTTTAGGGCTTTTAAGTTTTACAACTGTTACTCTTTTAGGAACTATATATTTAGGGCTTTTTGCCATTGTACTATATATAATATATTTAGGGTTTTTTGCCATTGTTACTCCTTCTAAACACGAATTAATTTCTAGATTTATAACTTTAGATAAAATTATATATACATCTTAGAATTCGAATTTAGTGCTAAATCTTAAAGTGTATTGGTTTTATATAATTTCTAGGTCAAAATGTCAGATCACTCACAAAACTCCAAACGACCGAAAACTTTGTATTCTTTCTTTAAACCACAAGACGATAAAGGCCGAAAACTGGTACTCCAGCTACTTGTGCTCCAACTAGCAATGACCAGCGCCCTTCTAAGATTCAAAGAGTCGAACTTAGAGAAAGTGATGGTGTTTTTGTACGGGATCCTGCATTACGCCTTCAATTATGGAAACATCCTGTAAATGAACACGATGAGCTTCGAAGGAAGTATATTAAAACAGGGCTTTATCAACCAGTTCTTCATGAGTATCCTCCCACCCCTGATGGAAAACAAAATCGTCGGTTTCAAAGTTCTTGGTATACAAAATTTCAGTGGCTTGAGTATTCTCCTGAAGTAGACAGAGTCTTTTGTTTACCATGCTTTCTTTTTGAAACTAACCCTCCATCCCGTCCTGCATTTACTGTCGATGGGTTTAAAAGTTGGAAAAGGGTTGGTGGACCTAGCTGCACCTTTTTGACACATATTGGAGGTCCAAATTCATCACACTTGTGTGCTATCCAAGCTTCCCAAGATTTAATGAATCATTCTCAACACATAAAGAAGGTGATAAATACCCAATCTAAAGCCATCGTGGAGAGAAATCGATTGCGTCTCAAGACGTCCATTGGTATTATCCGTTTGTTGGCACTCCAAGCATGTGGTTTTAGAGGTCATGATGAATCCGTTGAATCAAAAAATCGTGGAAATTTTATTGAATTCTTAATGTACTCTGCTAAGTTAAACAACGAGATTGCGGAAGTTATGGAAAATGCTCCAGGAAATGCTAAATATATCTCACCTATGATCCAAAAAGAGATTTTGCACATCCTAGGTGAGACAGTGAGGCATAAGATTAGGAAAGAAGTTGGTAATGGAAAATTTTGCATTTTAGTTGATGAAGCACAAGATACGTCGAACAGAGAACAGATGGCACTTGTCTTAAGATATGTTGACGGTGATGGTGTGCTTCGAGAACGATTCTTTGGAGTAGTAAGTGTTAAAGATACCATGGCCCTAACTCTTAAAAAAGAAATAACAAATGTTCTTGAACTTTTTGATCTACAGATTGCTAACTTGAGAGGCCAGGGCTATGATGGCGCGAGCAATATGCGAGGGGCATGGAATGGGTTACAAGCTTTATTTCTTAAAGAGTGTCCATATGCATATTACATACATTGTTTTGCCCATCAATTACAATTGGCACTAGTTGCGGTGTCGAAAGATGTGGCAATCATATGGTCATTTTTCTCCAAGTTAAATTCAATTGTCAATCTCATCACTGCTTCTCCCAAGCGTCATAGTGAGTTACAATTAGCCCAAGCAATAAAATTTGCTAATAAAGCAACAATCGGGGAACTTGAGACGGGTAGAGGAGTTAATCAAATCAAGAATTTGCAACGAGCAGGAGCTACTCGATGGAGCTCACATTTTGGTTATGTTAGTAGCTTGATAAGTTTATACAATCCATCTTGTGAAATTATTCATAGCCTTTCTAAGAATGGATCGAATAATAGTATGCGTGGGGAAGCAAGAGGGACTTATATTGCAATGATATCATTCGAATTTATATTTCTTTTATTTTTATTGAATGAGATTATGGGAATTACCGACATACTTTGTCAAGCACTTCAACTAAAATCTCAAGATCTTGTGAACGCAATGAATCTTGTCTCAACTACAAAGGCACTTCTTCAAAAATTGCGTCAAAATGGTTGGAATGCATTTTTCGAGAAGGTTGAATCATTTTGCAGGGAGGATCTCATTGTTATACCTGATATGGGCGCTTCGTATATGGAGGGTACCCATCGTTCTTGTCAACAACGTGACGATATAACAACTGAACATCATTACCATGTTGATATATTTAACGCGGTAATAGATTTTCAATTAATGGAGCTAAATCACTGATTTTCAGAAGGCGCAATGGAACTCCTTGTACTTAGCTTTGCATTGGATCCGAGGGATTGCTTTAAATCATTTAAAATTGATGATATTTGCAAACTAGCAGAGAAGTTTTATCCCGAGGATTTCACAAAGAATGATATAGTGGCTTTGAGAAGCCAATTGCAACATTATGAGATTGATGTTCCTTCTCATCAGAGTTTTCAAAAAATATTGACAATTTCTGAATTATGCAGAGGATTAGCTGAAACAAGAAAGAATGAGATTTATTATCTAATTGATAGATTGATCCGTCTTGTATTGATTCTTCCTGTTTCTACGGCAACAACAGAGAGAGCATTCTCAGCTATGAACCTTGTCAAAACAACACTTCGAAATAGAATGGATGATGAGTTTCTTGCTGATTGTATGATTCTCCATATTGAACGAGAACTTACCAAAGATATCGATTTAGATTCAGTAGTAGATGATTTTGATTCTCTTAAGGAGCGCAGGGTTCAATTACGATAGGCTATTATGTCTTTTTGTTTGTATTTATAGTGTACATGGCTAGATATAAGGGAAAATTATTATATTTTTTTTGTATATTTTTGAATATTTCATATGTACACTTCCAACGTATATAAAAAGTTGATATCTTTTGTATGCATTTGAATATATTATATTTGCATTTTGGTTTGTTATATTTTAACGTTGTCATTGTTTAATTCTTAGCTCGGGTCACTTATAATTCCTGGCTACGCCCCTGCGCTTAATGGTGTTGATATGTCATCGACCTCTATGGGCCGTAATTGGTTAGTATCCTGTCATGTTCCTGAAAGTTCTCCTCCTCTTTTAGTTCCAGCTTCAACAAGAAGTTCATGGACTTGCCTGGTTTTGAGATCTTTCGGCATTTTTTCTATAACATCCAAAGCTGTGAAACCTTTTTTGTTCACTCTATTTATTTTCAGTTCAGTACTCAACTCACCACATACTCGAATACTTGCAAGTTGCAGGAATCTACATTATCTATACTATATATAAAAGTATGAATAATTTAAGTGTTTTTCCTTTTTTTATGAAGAAAAATATGCCCCTTGATTTTAAGTACAAGATTTTAAGATTTACATTAAATAAAAAAGTATATATCCCCTTGATTTTACCACAAGATTTTAAAAGTTATATTAAATAAAAAAGTATAACTCCATATATTTTTATATTAGTATAAGTATTTAAGATAAATTTAAACTCTACTTTATTTGGCTAAAATTGTTAAATAAATATTTTAAAATTTACATTAAACAAATAAAAAAGTATAAACAAATATTTTAAGATTTACATTAAACAAATAAAAAAGCATAAGAAAATATTTTCAATTTTACATTAAATAAAACAATATAAATTGATTTTAAGATTTACATTAAATAAAAAGTATATGTCTCCCTTGATTTTAAGCACAAGATTTTAAAATTTACATTAAATAAAAAAGTATAACTCCAAAAATTTTTATATTACTAGTATTCCAGATAAATTTAAACTCTATTTCATTTGGTTAAAATAATAAACAAATATTTTAAATTTTACATTAAATAAAACGGTATAAATCCATATATTTTTGTATTAGTATTTTAGATAAATTTAAACTCTACTTCATTTGACTAAAATAATTTAACAAATTAGAGTTTTTGTTGAATTATATGTATTGTATAAGACTTCTATATAACTTGATAACAAACTTCCATAGAAGAAAACTATTTAATAGGTCATACTAAAATGACAAAGCTTTTAGCTTGAATTAGAATTTCATTCCAAAGTCCAGAAAGGTATGTATATCAAATTTTACTTTACTATATTCTAAAACTTATTTGTTTATTTATAGTTATGTTTAGTGTTTAAAAAAACATTTATTAAAAGAATTCAATGCGACAAAATTTTATCATATATTTACAATATTTTCTATAGTGACCAAATCTATGATTTTCTTATAATTAAAAAATATTTGTTATTATTTTTATTTTCCGCTTCATGCTAACTATTTAATTATTGCTATTGTAGACACCCCGATCCGTGACCCCCGCAAGAACCCTAACGACCTTCAAAAACTACTGTTTTTGGGTCCGAGACCCACCCGAGCACTCGAAACTACCCCGAAAGGGTTTATTGGCCAACAAACCTATTTTTAAGAGAGATTGTCGCACGACATATCACATTGTCGCGCGACAATCACTGATATGTCGCGCGACAATCCCTCCTGACACCAGACCATCCACTCTCTGACAAATCAGTCTGTCAGAAACATCACTTCAGCCGTTTGTCGCGCGACATTGTACATTATGTCGCGTGACACTTGCCCTTTCTGGGGATATATCGCACGAAAATCTTTCCCAAGCAATATAAATAGGCCAACACCCCCAAGGGTTTGAGGACAGCAACTGAGAATTGGAGAATTATTGGCTTATATCTGATTTTCTAGTCTTTCGTCAAGTATTTTATGTTATAATCTTATTTCTGAAGAATTATCGGATCTATTCACGACACTCGACGTGTCCCGTCTCTAGAATCGAATTCTCGAAAATATCTGAAGAAGGAAAAGATCATCATCGCCGGAAATCTCTCCGCCGTATTATATTTTCTTTCTTATTATTATTCTCGTCGGGAAGGTAAAGAAAGTCTCTTCTAGTATTTAAATTATATATCCGTGTACTTGTTTTACTTCTGTTATTCAGTCCACGTTTTATTTGAATAAACTTATTGCCAAGTTACAAAGTAGTCTGCTGTTTTCAAAACAAAAAGACCCTGATAAAGTCATTTGCAAAACCAGAAGAATAAGTACATTATCATCCGGACAAAATCCTGTTTTCAAAACCCGGACTGATAAAACTTATCTAGGAATTAACATCAACATATCCTGTCTTTTTAGACTGCGACGTGTCTGATAAAACTCCCCTCAAGAGTTCTAATTCCATATTAAATTAGTCCCGATACAAGATCCAAACTTTTACAAAAGTAATCATAAATACGAGAAAACCGTCATTATCCGAGGAAATAATACGGGAATCTCTCTCTCTCTCTCTCTCAAAATAAAACAACTTTTATCACTTGTTATTACATCTTTCAAAATAATAAAATCATCGGATCTCGGAACACAAAGGTTTTTATCCCTTTCCCCGCTTTTCCCAGAAATTAGGGTTTTCACTTAGAAAGTAGTAGACTGTCAGTAAAAGCATCCAAGTTTTTCAATATAGAATAAACATATAAAAGACCAATAGAGACCGAAAGGGCGGAATGGGTGCTTAACACCTTCCCAAACCGTAATATAGTTTCCGAACCCTATAGAATTCTGGTTTCGTAGACAAACGTGTAAAGAAAGGCTTGTCTATAGCCTTCCCTCTTACACGGTCCTTTTTGTCCGTTTTCTCGTAAAACGTACTGGCGACTCTTAACGAACCCTTATGCATCTAGAAATAGAACATAGGGACACGTGATAGGAATTATCAAAATACTCCAGCAAATAGAACGACGGAATCCGTTCCGACGTTTCAGACACCCAAACAAAAGGGGATGAGATCCAGGGGTCGCATTTGAGGATTCTCACAGCTATAGTTTACTAATTATATGAGTTTTTCTTGAATTTAAAGTGAATTTTACACTTGATACTATGTTTTTTTTTTATTTTTTCTTATTTTTATTTCATACTAATTATTCAATTCTTAGCATATACGTTTTCATTAATAGATTTAACGACCTTTGTCAAACACTAAAACCACGTGCAACGCACGTGCACAAAAACTAGTTATATATAAAAACACGAATGAGTCAAAGTGTTCCTTCCCTTGTCTCCGGACAGAACTATCCCTTTTCTAAATATGGAACATCTTCCAAAATTAACGGGATTCTTCTTTAAGAGGATTCCCAATCGTTGATATAAATGTATCCATATTAAAATCTAATATGAAAAAAGTCGTATTTAAGTTATTTAAAAGAGATCATATTAATAAGGTCATTTTTACTCCGATCATATTAAATAATAAATTAAAATCACCTTCAAGCTTGCTGCATCATTGGGCATATTAAAATCTAATCTGAAAAAAAGTCGAATTTAAGTTAAAAAAAGGAAACCCAATTTAAAAGAGATCATATTAATAAGGTCACTTTTAATGCTCTCTTCATTTGGCATATTCAATTTATTATTTTTCCTCCATATTAAAGGAAACCCAACATTTGGTAAGTTTAGATAAATAGTTATTAGGACGCGCTATATAATTTCCTCCGAGCAATCCTAATTATTTTATGTTTAGGATTAAAGTAGTATAAATAAATTATACCCCATATGTAATAGATCCTTTTGGTTTTATCAATATATCAAATTAATATTTTGAGAATTTTTTCTTTTTTCTTGTGGATTCAAGAAGATAGGTCAAAGACAATGGTTTTTCCCCTAAATCAATTGATTTTCTTACCATTTTTCATATTGCTATCAAACGGAACATAAGTGTTTGTAGATTTACCTCCACTAGCTTCAAAGGTGTGGCTTTATGCAAAATGGTGTTGCTATCTCCATCTTGGAAATTTAGAACATTATGATATGCTTCAATTAAGGGCTTTAGAGCATCCAAACCATTACACATCACGTGCGAATGAAGAATCGAAATGGCCTTTGCCCGGTTCAAAGGGTACATCATAACTTCTGGCCGTGTCCGAACCAACCCTTTCACAACGTCAACGTGGTCTTTGCCTAGATGAAGTGGCGCCCACCCTTCTTCGTCTTTGAAGATACAAACACAGGGCCCACCGTAGCTAACAATAGTTTCACCACCCCAACATGCCCATTTACAGCAGGCAAGTCCGGTTTGTGTTGCAAAAGAGCTTTTCATCCACATGGCCTTTCATGGCTGCTTCAATGGTGACTCGTTAAAAACCGTGCCCTGTGATTAAGAGTGAGCTCACCAACCCTTACTGGACGTACCCTTCAACTTATAAAGCCTCTTCTCTCTCATCACTCTCTCTCTCCCCTCCATTCAACTAAAGGTGCATGTATTTTATTGTTGTTATACAATCAGTGGCGGATCCAGGATTTGGAGTACGGAGGCCAAAACACAACATAAAAAATATAATACTTTATAAATTTATTAAGAAGAACCATAGCTACTTAAATTTATTGAATAATTATAATATAAATAATAATGGGTATAACTATTGACACTCCATAAAAAAAAATTAACACTCTAAAATAATTTTTAGAAATTAAAAAAGTTATAACAAAATAAAAATGCATAATTTTATTTAAAGAGTGCCAACAACTATATTTATAAAAAAAAAATACTAATACTAATGGGGGTTGAAAATATCTCGGGGGGAACCACCCCTTCCCCCCGTCCATCTGCCACTGTATACAATCTTACTCCGTTTCTTTGTTAAAGACTAGTTTGTTGTTATACACTCTTACCCCTCTCGTTGTTAAATACTAGTTTTCATTATTCAAGTGGTGTCTTATGGGACCCATGTTGCATTCATTGGAAAGATCTAGGGCTGCATGGGCTCGCTCAAGGTAAAATGCTCTGGAGTACTGTCACGTGATACTTTGAGTCTAGTAATGTTGAACCACATAAGTTTGGGCATGCGTTTCTACATGTATGGGTGGCACCCATGTGAGATAATTGGTCAGGTATACCACGTGGCAATACAGCCAACGTACATGAAGCCTTACTCTAAAAGCTTGAAAACTGACCATTAGGATGAAGAAGAGTTATTTATATACTTAATGGTAAAGTTTGGGATCAGTTTGAATGTTTCGAACGCGTTTCAATTTGAACCCCGCGTTCTAGATTGTAGTATTCAAGGGGTGTCCTATACCCAATAAACATGATGGAATTCCATGTGGGTCCCACGTGAACTTTCATTGATATCTTGTGTGTCCCAAGTCGGGCATGTTCTCTAAGCTTGAAAGATGGCAATTGGTTAGACAGAAATGATTATAAAGGAAGAAACTAGAGAGGAAGTCTTTCTTTCCCTTTTGGGTAATTATTGTTACTTTATTTTTTGATATGATTATTATTACTTTTTCATCTAATTCATCATTAATTATTACTTTATTAGTGGAAGAGAAAAGTGTGATCATGCTAGAAAATCAGTTGATCCTGTCTTTTATATAGATACAGCCGTACCATATGAATCTTAACCATTTCAACCTTGTGGAATCATTAATGTTAATATCATGTAAATTATTACATAGGTATGTATATCACTATGAGCTAATTATATACTAAAATGGACTAAACACTTTACCATAATTATTTGTAAGAGTAAGTTCTTTTGTTTCTTTTTTTTTTTTTAGTGATCAGTTTGTCCCACAAGAATATATTATTCCCTTGCTAAGAATGCCACTAATTTGTTCATTTTGGTTGGAATGTACCTGCCTCTGTATCCGTTATGAATAACTAACAGTCATGGTAGTCATTATCGTACGATACGCGATACGTATCTTACGATACGTCTCGTTACGGGAAGAAAACGGTACGTGTCGTGAACTGTATCAGATTTCTGTGTGTATCGTCCGATATACTTACAAATATCTGTGTGTATCGTCCGATACACTTACAAATATCGCGATATTTTGGCGTATCGTGTATTTTTGTGTACCGTACGATTTTTTTTGGAGGCTTTTTTTTAGCAAAACGACGCTGGGTTTTCTTTTTTTTCTTTTTTTTTTCCGAAAGTAGCTGTATCTCATCTGAACGATTGAACCCTAATGGCTCGTTTGGTTCAAGATTTAAACCATTTCGGGAATGCTATATTCCATTCCGAAATGATTCCCGCGTTTGGTTCAAGTTTTAAGTCCGGAATAAATGATTCTAGGAACAAACCTTTCCCCCCAAGTTCTCCCATTTAAATCATAAGGAATAAACCATTACCAATGGGCATCTTTTTTAATTTTTCATGTTAGGACCAAAATAACACTCTTTCTTATGAATAAATAATTCTTTTTCCATTTGTGTATGAAAATATTGTTTGAAACTATTTTTTTTAGTAACGCTGCTGCACAAAAATGATAAAAAAAAATATTTGGAACTTTTTTCTTTTCTTTTTTCCTGTTGTAATTTTTTTTAATTACAAAGTTGTAATTTTTGTAGGATAGTTATTAGCTAAGCATGTGTAATTTTTGTAATTTATTATAGTAATTGTCTCTTTTGAAAAATTAGTATGTGATGTCTTCTCAGCTTATAAAAAGAAGGGTATTTTTGTAATTGATACTTTATTCTATTCTTATTCCCGGTTGAACCAAACATCGGCATGGCATCCTAGATGTCAGGAGAGAAACTTTTCAGGAATCAAGTATGCCCATTCCATGCCCATTCCATTCCCAAAACTCGAACCAAACGAGCCCTAAAAGTCTAAAACAATTACGAAAGAGAAAGGGAGGGAGAGAGAGAGAAACGGCGCCCAAACGGGAAGGAGAACTCGAAGCCGGCGACGGAGCTTCCACTCGAAGTCGAAGGAGTAAGATAGAGTACCTGACTTGCTGCAGCCGGCGGCGACAAGCTCTGCGGCGAGTGGAGGGAAGAAGGAAGAAGAAGGATGTCGGTGGAAAGAAAAAAGAAAAAAGGGACGAATATATATATATATTTAGAGAGAACCTGGTGGAAAGAAAAAGGGAAAAAGGGACGAATATATATATATTTAGAGAGAGAGAGCCTGGCCTACTATTTTTTTTGGCATAATAAATAAAAAGATAAAAGAGGAGGAAGATCGGAACAATAGGGGCCGACAACTCTATCAATCAATGTTTTTTACTATGTAAGTAAACAGGGCTTTTATTAAGCTTACATGAACTTTATTTTTTGAAGAGCTCATTAACTTTTTATATTGGGCTTTTTAACATTTAATAAAATATGTATTTTATAATGATATTTTTTATTTATACGTATGTTTGGTGTGTATATGAGTTTGAATACATAAAAATATATATTTATATGAATATCAAATTAAAGTATATCTTACGATATGTTGCGATACACAATATACGATATTATTTTTTGACAAAACGATACGCATCCGATACACGATATTGACGCAGTGATACCAATTAAGTTAGAGCTTATTAATAAAATTATTTTATGGTTGCTATTAAAATTTATTTGTTTTACCATCCCTAAGGGATTAATTAACTGTCCTCGGCAGGTTAGATACCCTTTCTTTCATTTTCAATCACACTAAAGTCTGTTATACGGTTTGAAAACCATAATCTTTAACCCACAATTTTTATTTTTATCACACTGAAACTTAGGTCCAACCGTCCGGACTTAAGCTCAAGTGGTTGCCAATATGTGTATTTTGTATTAGATATGTTTTGTAAGCTTGATTCTGCAGTCTGGTTTTTGTTGCAAAATACATTCCATTTGTTTGTTGACCTACCTCTTGTCTTATATCCTTCAATGTTTCAAGTCTATTGTTGTTTTCTTCATTTACAATGGTACGTAGTTTTTATGTTATGATGGAAATAGGGTTAATTATATTTGGTGCTTATGATTAATTACAAACAATGATTACATTTAATGAGTAGTTTATCTTGAGGCTCAAATATATTTTCTTGAGACCTATATGGCTATAAGCATGGACATTTGGTAAAGGTGTTATTTTAATTCCAAAGCTCACATTTCTAAAAATGCCTCTTTCTCAGCTTTACTTTATATGTACCTTATACAAATTGCATACAAGTAGCCTCTATCTTATTAGAGTTTGGAGCATCTAACCCAACTGGCAATAATAGAGTATCCCCTAGATGTTATATATTGCTTGATCACATTGAGCCAAACACGTGGACTGATTGCATTGGGTGACATAGAGCCCATATGGCCATTGGGTCTGACATGCGGGTAATAACACACCATATGATACAGTTCGAAGCATCTAATCCAAAACTAATTGACAATTAATGAGTGGAGTAGGTCCTAGAACTTACATATTTCTAGGCAAGGCATCGTTTTCCCAATCTCGGATTTAAGTCTCAACGTATCTATAGCAGAACAAACAAGAACCCCAGATTTTGATAGAGCGAGAAATAAAGAGAGAGCAATAAAAGTACTACACACTGAATATCTAAAACCTAATGTTGCTTTGTATTTTCTAATTCAAAAACACAAGTACGAGTTATGAAAATATGCCTCTGTTTTGTGCTTGTGATGATGGGGCTGTTTCTTTTTTTTTTTCTTTTTTCTTTTTGCTTTTTGTTTTATGGTGTGCTTGGTGGTGGATTTCTCATCCACTTCCAGCCGCTTTGCTTGTATCTGATTTTGCCAATCAATATAAACTTTGCTTCCGATAAAAAAAAAAAAAAAAATATGCCCAACGAATTCATCACAATACAAAAGATCAAGGAACATTACATGGTCCTAACCAACCTACTATAAAAAGAAAATTATAAAATCCTAACATATCCAATGAAACAAAACTTCCAAAAATTGTAGGTAAGCCGAATATTTGTTTCTATTACTTTAATTTTCAAACCTCCCTCAGGAGACTGAACTATAGGATAACGAATACAGAATAATTTAACAAAAAAAAAATCAAGAACGAGAGGGCTTGAAAACAACAGCTGCAAGAGACTAGCACATAAATATCTATCTCTTAAATTAAATATGATAAGGACTTAGCGGTTATGGCACCTGAAATTACTAAATCACCGTTGATGGATTAGATATTAAAATAGGTATTTGAACTAGGATTTGAACCTATTCTCAAGCATGAAGAATACGTTTTATCATCACTTGACCCCGAGGAAAGCATTTTCATACTTATACTTGGCTCTCACGAACCGAATAACAAACATTTACTTGGTGCTCAAGAACCGAATGAAAAGTGGGAGTGGAACCAAACAATTTTGGGAATAACCCTAATTTTAGCTACTATCAATATGCTAATGGGCTACAAGACTACTAGCAATAACATTCACAATTTTTCGAATGTTTTCACTTTTAAACCTTTTAAATTTTCTGCGTAATCGTGAAAGTTAATTAAAAATATATAATCATTCTGTTAAATTAGATTGAATCGAATTTGAATGGTTCTTCAATTATTTAAATCAAAATCGATTCAAGATTTCCAATTCCTACTCTCTCAAACTCTTATGTATCAATATTGTTTCCGTGCTATAAAGCTATTAGCTGATGATTTAGACAAAACTCCCTCCACTAATCTTAAGTAGCTAAGAATTATTGTTACCAACCAACGAATCCATTGGTAAATAGGTTCTTAATTTTTTCTTGATTACTACCTAAAGAAATTTTTCCATGGAAAAAGTAAGAGAATTCACCATATATCTCAACCGATTTTTCAATTTCTCACAAAATTACATTGATTTTCTTACCATTTTCTATATTACTATCAAACGGAGCATACAACGCATATTTTTTGAGAGATATTAGTTGATGTCACAAAAAGAGAAATAGGCACACATCCCCATCTACCACAACTCATTGACACAAGGCCGACTTAAGATATATGAAGTTTCTATATATAAATTTTATCATACTTTTTTTCGTATACAGCTCATTTTTCAAACCCTTACTGTATTGTATAATGTATTGTATTGTAACTTGTGCTCTTTGTGGTACCCCAATTCTATACAAAAGACTAACGATGTATAAAATATTGAGTGATTGTATAAATTGCAAAAATTATGATTGTGACTAGAAACCGAATATAGTTGTCAACTCTGCATATATTCTTAAGGGTGCATGACCAATTGGCGGTACATTGATCAAGATTAAGGATAAAACACTATTTTCATTGACAATATTAAGTACAAAGAAAATATATTTTTATGACTTATGCCACATGCACTTTAAATGCTTTAAAAGTGTGCATGATATCGTGAACTACCATATGCATCAAGTGTGCTAAAGATTCTAGTTTAAATAGATTTAATGCATACTTTGGCATATTTCCATTAGTATAGACGAGATGCATTTGTAAATTATAATATTGGCCTAACATTCTTTTATTAGCTGCATATATGGAACAAATTAAAGTTGTAAGGTAAAAAACAGAACTCATAAAATTAATGAAACCGCAAAGACAAAAATTCTCAAATTTTGAAATATTGACAAAGAAAGAACTAATGAATAATCCTAATATCTAAACTAATTCAATTTAGAAATAAAAATAAAAAAAACTACTGATCTAAACAAAGCACCGAAATTGACGTGAACTGTCACTGATAAGATATTTTGCCATCATCTTATACGCTTTGTGTGTCAAATGAATTCCATCCCAACTCACATATCGATCAGGGTTTGCGCAAGCCGGAACTTGTGGATCGCCGCACATCCTGACCACATTAAAATTGTAGTTGCCTCCGGTACCACAACATGCTTTTTGTCTGGACTCGATATCAAATCCTTTGAAAGAGAAAACAAAGAAGAGAAAAAAAAAAATTTTAAAGTACAAGAAAACGAGTTAGTGTTTCATTCTTTGGCAATCGTAGTGAGACTTACCAAGATGTTGCACGTTGCGAAATAACCAATGAAAGGCGTGGTAGTAATCGCCATACGCAATCGCAACATTAGGATTTTCCTGTCTCAGTTCTCTAATGGCTTGCTGGAGATGCCTATTGTGATATTTTGAAAAACTGTTTAATCTCTTCAGGCAATGGTATCCATCGTAAGCTTCGGAATTGTTGGTCTCAAATCCTGTCAAATAAATTGGTTGACAACCAATTGGAAAATTCCCAGGTATTACTAGTCGAACAGCCCCCTTCTGAATTACTTTCTGCAATATTCAAATTTTAAGAAAATTGGAACAACCAACATTCATATACTATTTAATCAAGATAAAATTAAGTTTATACAAACTTTTTTAAATGAAACAAACTTACCTGAGCAGCATCCTTTATTGTTTGAACAACGTCGGGAACCATAGCTTCAACCTCCTCGATACTTTTTCCTTGGAATAGGGCGTAATTATAATCATTACCGCCTATTTCTCCAACCATAAAGAGAGAGTGCTTGAATTTTTTGGCACAATCTGTCAAAATAAATAACCAAATTGGCAGTTTAAGTAAAAATAGTATATTATATAAAGCTTATATCGAACTAATAAAATATACCTGAGTCGCAAATCGAATCAAAATGTGTGAACATCCATTCGAGTTGTACGTTGAGAGAACTAGGAGTGACTGGGGATGAAATGTTCTTTTCTGCCAAAACATGTACAGGTTGTGCAGTAGAACCAACAACTGCAAAATTTGCGCCATGGCTAAAATCTGAAGCATTGTTCTTATACGCATTGAGAAAAGGAAGACCAGCTGCAGTTGCTGTGAATTTATGGGAGAAAAATTAAAAGAAAACATAATTTTCAGTTTATTTTATCATAAATGAAAATTAATAGTTGTTAGAACACAAAACGTGCAGTAGATCAGCTTCAAGTACAAATTAAATTTTAGTAATATTTTAATGTAAAATCCTAAACACATAAAAATTAGTGAAAAGTCTATATATAGTAAGAGACCAGTGACATAAAAACCAAATTGGTACATCAAAATCAATAGTTTTATAAGACATTAATAATACTGGCGGACATTAGATTTATGAATAGACGGACTAGGGTTTGATTCTAATTACTGTAACAAAAAAAAAGCCCGATAACATCAGGATAATTTTATTTTTTTTTACAAACGAAAAGGAATTATTTTAATTAAGGCAAATCGCTAGAAATTACATCCGACATAAATACAGGATAAACATCAAACTACTCCTGCTGACCAGGCCAATTAGACTCTTTAGAATAATTTAATTGTCCTTTAATCTACAAATTAGACTATTTAGAATTAATTGATTTATAAATTATCGTATAAATTAGATAAACAATGCAATTAAATGGGCTACAAACTAAATAGCTATTAGAGTAAAGCGTCAACAAATTTTCTTTACGTAAGAGTTAAAACCTTAAATAACTTCCTAATTACACTCAATTGCATATAATTTGTTTATTAAAGGTGGATCTCCAGTTTCTCTACATATAACTTAAAAAACGAGTACTAGTGAAAGAAAACTATGGAGAGTCACGTTTCGTCAATGTCTATTTATAAGAATAAAAAATCGGGAATTAATCTATTATGACATACCAAAAAGTATATAAAATTTAATATTAAATAATACACACGGCATTCCGATAAATATGTTAAAGAGTTCAAAATTAATTTAAACAATAATGATAAAGAGCTAGAATTCCGTACCAATATAGTCAATCATCAGCAACCCGTCGGAGCAACGGCCAGTGGCATTCTTGAAAAAAGTTTCGCCATAGGGAAGTTGAGCACAAGGAGTAGCGTGGCCAAAAGGGTTCTCGCGAATAAGATTACCGGTGTCAGAAATAGAATCACCAAGTTGATATATCTTATCAAACTTACAATACTTTAATGTATGACGAGAGTGAAAAGTGCTCGGTCGAGCTTGTAACAGAGACAAAGTAGTGATAATAAGAAATAGAGAGAGGAACAATCGAGTTGTGAGAGCCATTGTTGAAGGGAATTAATGGAAGAGAAAGTTTGAAATCAATGGGAATCGAATGAATGCAATGCTGATCACGAGGTGTATATTTATAGGGAGGAGGCTACGTTAATTAGCTGAGTTGTACTATATTTAGTAATCCTTGTAAGAATTGTAATAGGATTTTATTTTTGTATTTTATATTAGCTGAAATATACTATGTTTGGGAATCGTTGTAATATATAGTTCAATTATGATTTTTAATTCTATGTTTTGGAAAAAATAATAAATCTTATTTCTTATTGCTTTGTCCGAATTTATTTATTTCATTTTTATTTTATTTTAGAAAGCTTTTGTCCTAATATTACGTTTGAGAATTAAGTGTAGAACATAATAAATATATAAAATTTTATGATATTTTATAAAAGCTAAATTAGACACTTAATTTAGATAAAACTAATATTTTATTTACTCATAACCTAAGCCAACTGAATTTAGGATTGCTTGTTTGCGAAGACTACGAGAACAAGCTCAAAGGGAGGTTAAAAAAATTCGAGCCTGCACCATTCTGTTCTTTTCATCAAATTTATAATTTGTGTGAATTGATAGAATTTAAAATTTAAGAAATTCCAATAATGGATAATTTTCAATTTTCTTGTGCTTTCAAAAAATTTGTGATTTTGATTCTTATTTTATTTTGAGCAAGTTTTTTTTATCCGTATAGATATTTGACTTGCGGAGGGAAATTATTGCAGAGTAAGAAAAGAAAGAGATTATAAGTAAAAAGAGTTGTCTCAAATGTGAACTTTTTAATTACTTAATCACATCAATTTGTTATGTTTCTGAAATCCTGCAATCTGAAATTTAAAATCTCATATAAATGTGAACTTTTTAATTCCATAATATCACGTCTGAAGCATCTCTTCTTGCTCGGCGTTCAAACCTCCTCTTGTCTTCAAGAACTCTCCAAGGATTAACTATGTTGAATTCCTTGAAGAGTTTGTACTTCTGTTTGTCGGACAATTTTCCCCAAACCAAAGGGCAATTTTCGCCCTTGAAAAGAAAGAACGGTTTGGAAGGGGTTAGCCGAGGAGAATGTGAGCCAATCTGAGATATTGAAGGTCGCCCGATGTCCAAAGCCCTTCATGGTTGATGACCGCATTTAGCTGCCTTGTATTTATTTCTTCTAAGGATGGCTTGGCGAAACCTTCCTTAGTTCTGCCAACTTCCAAAAAAAAATATGAGGAAGACGATTGGATTAAATTCAAGAAAAACAAAATTCAAGTGTTAAAGGAAATTAGCTAACAAATACGAACCAGGTGTGTCGAACTGCTTAGGAACCAGCTTATTTTCTGGATCAGGTTCAACATTTCCGGTGATAACGATGATATTACTGTACATCCCCTTATGGGGAAAAGCCAACTCTTCTATAAGAGATGAAGAGGAAGGGCTAGCCCTAAGCTTCCACTTTTCGTCTGCCAGACTGTGGGAATAACGATACTTGATTTCATTTAGGCTAGGGTTAAGATTAAATCGTATATTCAATCAACTCAGTTGTGCCAATTATCTGGAATATACATATCCTCAAACTCTAACCTCCTAGCGTCAATAATTAGATCATATTTACCCATCTCTACAACTAAGATCGCTAATAGAAAAATGGAAGCACAAGAGAGGAAATTGGAGGAATCATGAAGAATAGTGAAGTGGAAACCTAGAAATATGAAGAGGGTAAAAAGAACTTACAAGGATCCGGAGAAATGTAGGTACGAAACACTCAAAATGGTCCTAAAAATGAACGATTTGAGATTAGTTGGTTACTATTAACAGTGGAAACGACGAAGTAAACTTTTGAGGGAGATAAAGCTCTGTTCTTGAAGGAGAAATCGAAAGCAAAAGTATCAGAAGAAAAAGAATACTGGGATTTAGGGTTTTTATACCCCATTTTCTCTCTCTTCCCAAACAGCGTTTTCTCCTCGGAAACCTACACATAATGATCACGCTTCATTAATGAGGCATGACAATTGCTCTTGCAAAACTTCAAAATGAGAATCAGCTAATAGAAATATTACATGTGGCGAACCCCTAACCACAAGAAAAAAGATTACTTTTGAAAGCCAAAGATTTGTTTAAAGACGGGAACGAAACTTCTAATAAATAAAGGCCATGGCCGAAAAAGGATTACACTGGTTGAGGTACATAGCATCTGAGTTCATGAAATTGGCATAACTCAAATCTTTAGGGGAAATTAAAGGAACCCAAAACAATGATCTAATTTGGTCTTAAGAATTGGATAAAACCCATTAGAGAACAACGGAAAAAGATAAGGCCCAAAGCGGAACAGCCTTGGGCTTATAACCGAGTAGAATAAAGGTTGTAGAGTATAATCAAATTAAATGAATTACTAAAAATGCCGATGTGACCATCCTCACCTATGAAGATATAACACATGTACCAACCGAAATGAGTGTCACGGCCAATAACAGAGAAGCAGATGTAAAGTGCGAAGTTAGTTAATTGAGGATAAGGGTTAATCCACATGTAAAGTGTTAGAATATAGTTCAAGTTTTGCCCTTTATAATCTTTTTACTGTTACCCTAATGGAGTATTGTAAACCTAATTCTATACATAAAATAGAAAGGGAAGGGATCATTAAAGAGGATCTCGTCCTAAATTTGAGGCAATAGACAATAGAGAGAGAGTTGATAAGGAGGATGGACTGCCAAAAGGATGTAAAAATCTCTGGGGAAACATGCCTTTAAACAAAAATATGTTGTCCTTCGTCTCATTTTATCCATTTCATATTGATTTTGTAAAAAACTCCTCATTAAAGTTTCTGTCTTAAATTATGTATTTGTGCTAAAAGAGAATAGAGCTATTTATATAAAGGTGAATATTTATGTTGATGAATAGACATATATATATATACATCTATATGTTTAATATATACATATATGCTCTGTTTTTATTGCATTGAAATTGTTTGAACAGCGCCCTTAATTTGTTGATGAACATGTGGTGCTAAAATTGTTTTAGCACCTTCAGTTTAGTTATATGTGTTCACATATGATGCTATAACCTTTTCAGCACTATTCTAGTGTTGGACAATTGGTGTTAAAACTATTTTAGCACCATGTGATTGACGTGGCCGAAAATACTTCCGCGCTTATGAACACAATTGTAGGTTGTCAAGTTATAATACTTGGTAAGTCCAAGTGTCAAACAATAAGGATAGTCAGAAAGACGATGCGGTGATTACGAGTCCAAGGCTTTCTTTAAAGAAGTGGATTGGATGATTTTAATTGTTGATTATTAAGTTATGCAATAAAAACTAAAGTGATTAATCAAAAGATAAGAAAAGGCTAAGGCATTATAAAATTCATTTACTTTGCAACATTATGTAGAATCAATCTCATTCAAAGTTCTCAATGTAATTTCTAAGTGTTAAGTATCTTACACTTTTCTAAGCAAAAGGGTGTGAAGTAAGAGTAACCCATTCCCATATAAATACCATATAAAGAAATGGTGTAAGCAAAACTTAACACAAGTGTATTTCTCCTTCGTAACTTGTAATCAAAGGGTGTAAAGCAAGTGCAACCCATTCCCATATAATACTCAACCAAGATACAAATTTAAGATACACCAAAATAAAAGGCATAAATTTAAATTAGGCATTTGAGAACTCATTGTTACTTTCCCCTAGGCAATTAACTTGATTATGAAAATGGCCACTTAAAGAGTTAAGCACAATAAATCATAACATTTCTTTTGCCTAAAATTGGGAGGTCTAGGTAGAGGATAAACCATCCGGTATAGATATGTTTGATAAATACAAATTGAATCCTTAAGATGATTAGTGGAGTTATTTATGACATAAACTTAAGAGATCCTCTTTGTCAACATCTTAACTAATAAAATATTGAGTCTCAAAATCACATAAAGTGTAGAAAGCACTCAACATATCATTAAGGCATTCAAGGATTGAAATCTCAAATTTATGGTGTTTCCATGAATATCAAAGACTAGTCATGCTTGGCAATGAAATTATTTCATTTATAGAAGGAATGGACATAGGCTAGTGAGAAATACACAAGTGTATTATTTCTTCATTAATGCTTGAGAACTATGTATACAATGCATACAAAGTCAAATAATCTTATGAAGATTATCTTACTAGCTTATGAATGGTTGACTAAATGGAGAAGATTAAGGATTCAACAAGTATTTAACAATACTAACAATGGAATGAGAAATGAACTTTTATAATTAATGCATTGCAAACTTCATCTTTTAGCCTTAGCAAAGAAATTTACTCCATAATAAATTTAGAGACAAGAATTATAGAAGTGTGCTCCATTTCTCTTCAATGAAGATAATAAATTACAAATTCTAGAAAGAGATTAATATTCAAGACAAGTAAAAATATTAATAAGTCCAAGAGTCTAAGAGTCCTCCGATACAATAATGGAGACTATATATATAGATAAGTGTGTTGTCTCATTCTCCTATCTCTACTAAAGATCTAAGAGAAACTATCCCTTTTGTCCATTGAAAAATAGCCACTTTTGTATAAAATATAATATTCAAAGAAATAGAGATTTGAACCACTATTTAGTATCCAAGCTAGCTATGAGATAGATGAGCAAAATAGGGGAGGTGACAAAAAAGACAAAGTAAGCCATCTAAATTAATCTTGGCTTGAGCTAGATGGATCTAAGTAATGGGAAAAATTCCTTGATTGATCTAGCAAAAAACTATATAGATCCAACTCTTGTTGTCAACTCTTTATAGATCAAGGAATGAGCTTGATTGATCCAACTATTTGACTTTTCGTTGACTTTTTGCTTTAAAGGCCAAAAATTGCTCGGTTGATCATTCTTTTTTTACTCAATGAATTTCTCGAGATCTAAAGGTAACAAAATAAACACAAAAATGCCTTTTCAAGCAATGTTAAATACAAAATATGCTACGAGGCTAATCGCGAGATAAATTAGCAAACCGAATGGTTTTAGAGAGTTAAGCGCGTCAAACGACTCTGAAAATGAGCATATTAATGACAATATTATGCATTTATCAGTGATTAGTTACTTTGGACAAAAATGATGATAAATCTGGTTTAGCACCTTTGAATTTCGTTATTCCTTATTTTATATTAGTGCTAAATATGTTTTGCTACCATATAAATTGTTAATATATTCTAAAGAATTGGTGCTAAATTTGGGTATTAAATTTGTGTTAGTACCTTTAGTTTAATTATATGTGTTCACTTATGGTGCTAAAATCTTTTTAGCACCATTCTAGTGTTGGACAATTCGTGCTAAAATTGTTTTAGCACCATGTGATTAGTTATTCTATTCTCGGCAATTGGTGCTAAATCTATTTTAGCACCTTGAATTTAGTTATTTTATGTTTGCTATTAATGTTAAATCTGTTTTAGCACATTGAATTTTGTTGTTCTTTGTTTTGTATTGGTGCTAAAACCCTTTTAGCACCATTTTAGTACTGGACAATTGGTGCTAAAACTGTTTTAGCATCATGTAATTAGTTACTCTGTTATAGACAATTGGTACTAAATCTGTTTTAGCACCTTGAATTTCGTTGTTTTTTATTTTCTATCGGTGCTAAAACCCTTATAGCACCATTCTAGTGTTGGATAATTAGTTCTAAAACTATTTTAGGACCATGTGATTAGTTATTATGTTCTGGACAATTGGTGTTAAATTTATTTTAGCAACTTGAATTTTGTTGTTCTCTGTTTTCTATTGGTGCTAAATATGTTTTAGCATCATAAATCATAACATTTTGGTCCATCCAAACAAAGGGATACTGCTAATTTCAAGGCTTGTTTATGGTTTTTAGCTTTAACATGAAAAAAAAAAGTCATACAAGATCATAAGCACAAACGTAGTCTCGTCTAATATAATTCTCACTCATTTTTAATTCAAACATTTGCTCTGGTTTTTATATACATATATATATATATATATATTTCTTGATTTTAATTAAATCTTTCAGTAAGCCACACACAATAGCATAATTAATCGATTTGTGGTTTGAGTTAATTAAGGATGAAGAGGTGGGTATAGTCAAACAAGAGACTTATGATAATGAGGAAGGGGAGTTAATGTGCAGGTAATTAATTTACAATGCTAATTTATAAGTATCATTTACATTATTATTCAAGCTAAGTGTGCTCAATCTATCTTATTTGTAGTGTACAAGATAATACTTAAATTTCAAGATATTCAAGTGTGCTCTATATTTTTCTTTGGAGTTAAATCTATTTGAAATACAAGATATTTGTTAGGAATATTCAAGAGCCATTTTTACTATTACAATATATTTGCCATATTTTTTTAGTGACATAATGGTTGTGTTTGGTTGCTCACTATTTTTTTTTCTCAAAATTTTAAAAACTCAACTCAACACCAACTCTACTTTCACACTTCCCAAAATTTATTTCACTATACTTTCTCTCTCTAAATCTTTTTTTTAAAACGTATATTTGAAACCTACTCATCGAAATCTATAAAATAAGATCTATTGTGACTGAAATTATACGTTTTTTTCATTAGTTGAAAAAAAGTCAAACAAAACCAAATTCGCTTTTCAACATAAAATATTTAGGGTGATTTACCTTTTGACCCCCATTTATTTACCCCTATTCCACTTTGGCACTCAAATTATTACCCTTTGACACCCATTTGGACGGATTCCGTCCGGTTCAAACCGTTAAATCTTTTTTCAATACCGAAAAACCCCTGTGGCTGGATTTAAATGAAAATCAAGCCATTTTCACAAGGCCATATCTCACTCAATTCACGTCCAAATGATATCCACATATGGTTGGAAAGCTCTTACAACATAGATTATGAATACATTAATAATATTCAATAATAATCAATCTAATTGCCTCGAAATTTCTGCCAAAGTTGACAAAAAATTACTTCACGAAGCCATTTTCGCAAGGCCATATCTAACTCGATTCGAGTCCAAATTGCGATCCACGTATCGTGATCTTACAACATAGATTATGAATAAATTAATAATATTTAGTAATATCAATTTAATTGCCTCGAAATTGCTGCCAAAGTTAATCATTTTTTTCTCCACGAAGCCATTTTGCCATATCTCACTCAATTCACGTCCAAATGATGCGATCCACATATGGTTGGAAAGCTTTGTAATATAGAGAAAACATTAACAATATTCAATAATAAGCAATCTAATTTCCTCTAAATTGCTGCCAAATTTGACAAAAAAACTCACCACTTTTTTTAAAGTTTAGCTATCACAAAGCCATATCTCACTCGATCACATCCAAATGATGTGATCCATATATGGTCTGAAAGCTCTTTTTATGAACTCATTAATAATATTCAACAATAAGCAACTAATTGATGAAATTTCTGCCAAATTTGTGATAAAAAATAACTTTTTTGGTTTCACGAACTCATTTTCACATGGTCATATCTCATTCGATTCACGTCCAAATGATGCGATCCACATATGGTCGGAAAGCTCTTGCAACATAGATTATGAACACATTAATAATATTCAATAATAAGTAATATGATTGCTGCCAAAGTTGACAAAAAACTCACTTTTTTAAAAAAAAAAGTTCCACGAAGCCATTTTCATAATGCCATTTCTCACTCGATTTACGTTCAAATGATACGATCCACATATGGTTCGAAAGCTCTTGCAACATAGATTTTGAATACATTAATAATATTCAGTAGTATGTTCGTACTTTCAACTTTGGAAGCCATTTCGAGGCATTTAAATTGCTTATTATTGAATATTATTAGTGTAATTATAATCTATGTTGCAATAGATTTTGAATCATATGTTTCATTTGGACGTGAATCGAGTGAGATATGGCCTGTGAAAATGATGAAACTTTTTTTGAAAAAAATGAGTTTTTTTGTCAAATTTGGCAGCAATTTAGAGGAAATTAGATTGCTTATTATTGAATATTGTTAATGTTTTCACAATCTATATTACAAATCCAACCATATGTGGATCGCATCAACGTGAATCGAGTATATGGCCTTGTAAAAATGGCTTCGTGCAACTACTTTGGCAGAAATTTCGAGGCGATTATTACTAAATATTATTAATGTATTCTCAAGATCCAACGATAATCGCATATTTGGACTTGAATCAGGTATATGGCCTTGCGATGGCTTCTACTTTTTTTTGAGTAATTTTTTGTCAAATTTGGCTATTTCAAGGCAATTAGATTGATTATTATTGAATATTAGTAATATATTCATAATTTATGTTTTTTCATTAGTTGAAAAAAGAGTCAGGGGTATTTTTGGTATTGAAAAATGATTTAAACTTTTTGAAAACCAAATTCACTTTTCAAAGTGAAATAGGGGTAAATAAACAAAAGGTAAATCACCCAAAAATTTAACTCAAAACATTCAACCAAACACCAAATTTTTAAAAATTTATCTAGAAAACTTGTCTAAAAACATTAACCAAACACCACCAATGCACCTAGATCATTCTACATTTAATCCAAAATATCAAAAACCACTTTTTATTGTGAATTACATTTTTCAACCCTAATTCACAATTTCCATTTTCAAACAATTTTCATTTTCTTGATGTAATTGTAATGTTGATAATTTTCTCATCTTCATGCTCCTTTGCTAGACTTTTGCTAGGCTACAACATTGCTGCACCTTCAACTTTTCTTCCTTTCCTTTTGTTCTCTGAACTCTCCTTGACAGTTGCCACGTTCTTCTTATCCAGATTGCCGCCATTCCTTCTCCTGGACTCTTGCTTTGGTCCCTTGCTATTCTTCTCTTGTATCACTCCTTTTCTTCTCTTGTGAGTCTACTGCCCTTTTTTTTTACGCCTCGTACTTTTGCCCAAATACTCTCATCGGTGAAGCACTTGCTAGTTTCCCAATTTCTTTTCTCCTTTTAACATTCGATAGGCATTTAATAGCTTCTGATTTTCTTTCCTTTTCTCCAATTGTAGGCACTTGCTAGCATCCCATCTTATTTCCTTTTTCTTTATCGCAGGACTCGTCCTGAGTTGTGAGGGGCCCTAGGCGGATTTTTATTTTGGGGCCCTTTTTTATTTTTATATACTTAGAGCATCTCCAATCGTCTTGTATAAATTTTGTGTAAATCTTACGTGTCAAAGTGAGATTTATACAAAAATAATAAAGAATTTGTTTTGTATTCCAATAGTCTATTTTAGACTTTTGTGTAAATATTAAACTACCAATTAAATACGCACAAGTGAAATTTATCCTATATTTACTCCTTTACTTTTGAAATTCATTTATTGATAGATACGGATTGAGAAAATAGACGCGAGATTATCTGACGTGGTTGTGTAAATTGGGTTTGTATTTTACCCAACCTTTTTACACAAATCCTAAGTATCAAAGTTTCTTCCAAGACTGCTGGACAACCTTTTTTTTTTTTTACAAAACGTATAAATTTTACACAAACCAAAATTAAACACTACAATTGGAGATGCTCTTATATATGTAATATAACTACACTAATAAATTTCGACAAAAAAATTATATAGCAATGAAATTTGAAAAGTATAAAAGGAGTAATTAAATTTCTTACCCATGTAGAATTTAGTTATAACAAGAACTAAAAGATAATGAGCTTATTAAATTGGGTTTAAGTGTTATTTATTACTTACTTTTAATTAAATTATGCTGCTTATTAAAACTGAGAAAATAAAAACCTCCAGCGGGTCTCAAACTCAGCACTCCAAGTAGCAATCAAAGGCTTTCACCCACTAGACCAAGAACCACATTATTATCTTACTCAACCATAAATATTTTATTCACTATAACATATATGTATATATAAAAAGCCCAAAAAAATCGGAAGACCTGCTACGTCAGGGACCCTAGGCCACAGCCTAGACCGCCTATGCCCAGGGCCAGCCCTGCTATCTGTAGATGCTTGTTAACCTCTTATCTTCTTTCATTTTTTTTTATCAACAGACACTTAATTGCTAGCCTCCAGTCTTCTTTTCCTTTTTTCTCTATCAGCACGTGCTGTTAGCCTCCCATCTTTTTCTTTTACATAGCCCACACATTTTGTCTTATTTCGAGACACTTTGGCTCGATTGAGTCTTCTCTCTTTTAATTCTTTTAATCCTCAACATTAAGAAACTTTCTTTTCTTTAAATTCTTTTTCTCCTCTTTGAAAATCTGCCTACCACCGTCCGTGTCCTTTTTTCACATAAATGATTTTTCTTTTTCTCCTTCTCTTTCTTTTTTTCAAAAATACTTTGGCAAGAGAAACAATTCTCTAGATTTTTTTTATTTTTTTAAACACATCAAGAATCAAAGGGGTAGGATATGAACATATTATGATACCATGTTGAAAATTTTTAGAATTTTAGCTGAGTAGAGTGGAAGCATATTTAGAATTACTCTTGTATGGTGGTGTATTATGTGTTTGGAAATGTATAGCTATGGAGGTAGTTCCTCCAAAATACTTAGAGAAATACCTCAATTGCAAGATAATGATTTCCTTTTTCCTTTTTCTTTTTCTTTTTCTTTTTTTTTTTATTTCCTTTCTTCGTCTTCCTTACATCCAACAATGTCTACACATGCACATATTTATAGTGTACAAGTGAATACTCTAAATTTCTAGATATTCAAGCGTCCTTTGAATTTTTCCTTGCACTTAAATCTATTTGAAGTACGTACTAGATATTTCTTAGGAATACTCCAGAGCCCTTCTTAGTACTACAAGATAGTTGCTAGATTTTTTTAGTGACATAATATACCTGGTTTACTCTAAATTTTTCTAATCCAAAATATCAAAAACCTCTCTTTAATTGTGAATTATACTTTTCAACAAAATTATAGTATCCCAAACCCAATAAACTCTGGCATTTCATGTGGGTCTCACGTGGTCAATAGTGTTTGTGCCACATAGGATTAGGTGGCAACCATGTGGAGCATTACAATTGGCCAGCTATACCACATGGCAATACACCCGGTTTGTGTCACACATGCATGAAGCCTTGCTCTATAAAAAAGTTGCCTATTTGGAATAAAGAAGAAAGTTTCTTCAGGTGAAAAGAAGGCTTAATTTGTCCATATTTGTTCATTACTTATTCCTATCATTTTAAATTGACAAAAGGCAGAATATATTTGTGCATGAAACAGAGATTTTATGAAGGCAGATTTGGTCCTTTTCTCCTAGCTAAAGAAACAAGAAATGAGCTGATATAGTATATATGAGTTCGTTTCTGGTACGGAATACGGACTGATCCGCACTTAAAAATTTTCATATATGTATAGGGCAACTCGTGAATAGTTGAATATTTTCCTACACAAATTGTTGGAGATGTATCAATCTCTCTACCAAATTTCATGGAAAGCTTCCACAAAGATTCTAGGAATTATCAAGATCTCTAATCAGACGGACCCTTAATACAAATAGAAAATTTGGATTTAGCCCATTTTCATGGGATTGTTTTTACTTAGACCCAATCCGTTTCAGAAATTAGGATTTAACCCACTTTTTTTGTTTTTACCCCAATTGTTTTGCATTTGGCCCGGTTTTTCTTTTAAAATTAATTTCATTATTATTATAGGTTATTAAGCGTGATGATCCTCTTACGCTTATTTGTTTACTCTTGTTGTTCCTTATTTTTGCTGGTTATTGATTTGATCAGTTATTTCTCCTTATTTCTTGCTTGCAACACTCACAATAAATAGATTATGTTAACCACCTAGGTGCTTAGGATAATGAGTAGTTGTTTTGGAGCGTATCTATTATTAAACAGATTATGGGATTAATCCTCATCATTCAATTTTGTCCTTCTATTTTATTGGCATTGGGTTTTATTTTGAAGCCATACATAAAACAACTATTTTCTAGTTTCATCATTTGTTCAGTTCATTGCTACAATGGTCTTCTTTGGTCAAAGGTATATTTGCATTTCAGAAAGATTCCTTTCCATTCAGACAAGATTTTTGTCACAATATTTCGTTATTCATCAGGTTGTTTTATCATGTGTTGCCTTTAAATTTTTGTTGATTGATGGTTAGGTAGGTTTGTGTTTACAATATCAATTTATTTTGTAGACGTATATTGTTGAGATGTCCCCCGTATACTTACTATTATAATACCCCACTATGATTCCATGTCATTTACGTGTTAGAAGATTTGTTAAAACGGTCCCCTGTATATGTACATCACAAATTATGCTGAACATTTCTGGTACATTACATTAATATGCCTGTTTTAAATATTTTTGGTGTATTATACTAATACGTCTGCTTTTAATATTTCAGGTGTATTACAATAATATGCCTGCTTTTAGCATCTCTAGTGTATTATACTAATACATTAATATGCCTAGTAATATCTCTAGTTCAAGAACTGTCAATCTATCCGCATCACTAATATGTCTGCATATTAGTGTAATACATTAATACGTCTTCTATTACACAAATATATCTACTTTTTATAACTCTAGCTCAAGAATTGTCAATATATCTGAATTTCAAAATGAAACTAGATTATTTGTGATTAGATATTTCAGTTTAAAAAAAAGTGAAATTTTAAAATAATGTTTATCCAGTCAAGAAAAAAAAGTATTTTTGAATATTTAATTGTTCTGTTAGATTACGAGAAGTTAGAATTTAGGAGATTATTGAATATTAAAATTAAATATTAATAAAAGAATAATCTCGGAAATCAACTAATTAATTTTTTAAACAAAAAAAAATAAAAATTAGTAATTAGTAATTATCCAATCATTTGGGCTATTTACTATTTTCTAATTCGGAATGGGCTAATTACAAAACAATTTAAAATAATTGGGCTAAACACAAAAAGGCCTTAATACAAAATGGTGGGGTAAGGTTACGGGGCAAGGGGTGAAGTATGTTTCCCTGACCCCACACAATTTATATTATAAATAATAAAGAGTCAACCTTCTCTTAAATAGGAGAAAAACTTCTTTGGCACAGTTATTCCACATCAGCCTTCTACTTCAATATCCCAAGCCAATCAAATTTTGCCATTTGTCAATCTTTTTTAAAATCACAATATAATTATATATACATATATATACCCTCCTCTCTCTCTCTCTCTCTCTCCATCTCTTTCACCAACTACCATCACCACCACAACCACCCACCGCCAACACCACCACCACCACAGCTGGACTCAAATCGGACTCCACTGTCTCACCCAATCCACCATCGTCAACACCACCACCAGCCGAACTCAAACCGGAATACCTCACTCCCTCTACTCCATCGTGCTCCGACTCCGCCTTCGACCTCCATCGGTGTGGTGGTTGCCGCGTATGTAGCCGGAGAGAGCGCCATAGGCGACGACCACCACACCAACAGAGGTCGAAGGCAGAGTCAGAGCGACGGTGGAGTCCAGCTGTGGTGGTGGTGTTGGCGGTGGGTGGTTGTGGTGGTGATGGTAGGTGGTAAGAGAGAGAGAGAGAGAGAGAGAGAGGAGGAGGAAGGTATATAATTATATTGTGATTTTAAAGAAGATTGACAAGTGAAAGAATTTGATTGACTTGGGATATTGAGGTGGATGGCTGATGTAGAATAAATGTGCCAGAAAAAAAATTCTCTTTAATTAGGTGAGTATTTAGCCTAATTAATGCTCCTTGTGCCTTTACAATAGTACATAAGGTGTTTTTGACCCTTAGATGTGTTCTACCTTCACAATAAAACATAAAATCATGTCCTCGTTTATTTTAGTAATAATTAGAATCAGGATGCCGAGTAAGGATTTTTTTCAAAATGTAATCCAGCCCTTTTTTATTTTAAAGCTTGCTATCTTCATATTAAAATATTGTTAGTGTAATTCACATATGCCTTTACTCTAATTCGACGATACTGGTAATTAGTGTAATTCAAACACATATTCTTGGAGTAATTCAATGATACTCTTAGTATAATTAATTAAAACATGTATTATCACTATAACACATAGATACTCTTAGTTAGGAAACTTAGGATGCAGATAGTGTGAATTCCACATTTTTGTATTAATAAAAATTTATTTATTATCTATATATACGTATTATAAGTGTGTGTGGGGAGTGTGGAGATTGGACAAATGTCCACTATGTACGAGTTATATTATGAATGCTAGGTGGCTAGTTTGTTTATATATATATATATACTAGGGTAAACTAGTGCTATCCGGCACAGTGAAATAAAAAGAATCTAATAATAGAATAAAAAAATTAACGTGTGACGAATTTAAATTGACAAAATCAATTAGTCTATTTTGAACCCATTGTCTAATCTAGTCTAACATTGTGAACAACTAAAACGTATGTTCAATATATTTTCATGCTGAAAAAACTAAAAGTATACCGGACGTCCTTAAATGTTACACATTAATATACATCCTTAAATGTTACACAATAATTTTTCTTGATTTTTTTTTTGCATAATTATATAGCCATGATGGATCATGTTTAATTAATCTTGATTAGTATATTTTAAATATTAAATTTTTATTAAATTTTGATTTTTTTATTTTAAGTTATGGCATTTTTAATGTAGACAAAATTATTAGTATGTGAGAATTTATTGTGTGTATATTATTAGTGTGAATGTTTTAACTTTGATATAACATCTTGATGTGTATAAAGCTTATCCAATGGTGTACAACTAATACATAACATAACATGTGTATTTTTAACCATTAAATTTTTATATTTTTTGAAGAAAATTTTAGTCAAAGATGATATTTTATAATATAGATAAAGAGGTATTATTCACTTAATTAAAGCAAGGTGACATGTGTTGGAGTTATGGTACTATTTTGAGGTAAGGGAAAGTATTTTAATATAAAGTTATTAATTATAGTTAATGGTAAGATAAAATATATAAAGTGATCGTATATTAATTATCGTGATATAGGTAGGGGTTTGATTTTGAGATTTAATTTGTATATTTTGATTGTGAAATATATGGAGATTTTGTGTTCGGTGCTAACAGAGTTGTATTTGATTTTCAATACGACGGGTAATACTAATATTTAATATAAAAGCATATGAAATCATAGCGTAAAACTAAAGAACATATTTGTCCATAAAAAAAAGGGGGTGATTTTGACTTTGGGTGCCGTTTGTTCTTGCATATCAGATGTTGGGTGCTAAAGTTGTGCATAATAGGTGTTTGGGTGCCATTTTGGACGAAATTCGTTAGTCAACGTGGTCAACCGTTAGCTCCGTTAATTTTTAACCATTTTACCTCTAAGCAATAGCAATAGGTTTTGTCTTTTTCTAGGGGTAAAATAAGTAAATTGGGTAAAAAATTAACTAACGAAACTAACGGTTGATCACGTTGACTAACGAAAATGGCACACAAACACCTATTATGCAAAACTTTGGCACCTAACGTCTGATATGCAAGAACAAACGGCACCCAAAGTCAAAATCATCCAAAAAAAAATTACTTATTTTTACTATATTAATATATTTCTATTAAATGTTTATTGTATATTATTTAGATGTGTACAGGACAGTTAGGATTTTGCAAAAAACACCAAGGCCAAATGTTTGTTACGGGTGGGGGTGGAATCGGTTCGGTATTATCAAAGCGATTCCATACTGACCAATTCCACCCCCCGGCTACCGAATAGACATGCATCATAATAGAAAAAAAATTAACCCATCGGTGCCTCGATTTCAGTACAAGTCCATACTTGACACTCAAAAAATGTAAGTCGAACATAAGAAGAAAAAAACATAAAACATAAAACCTAAAGACTTACCGGTTTAAATTTGATACACCATAAATTTAAGTCCACAGTTGATACTCCATCTAAATTTTAAAGTCCATACGCCAAAATCCAAATGATCAACCAAAAAACAACTTAATCCAGATGACTTGACATCTAGAATTGAAAATTATCGTCACGCTTTTCATCGACGATTTGCTTCCCTTTCCAACAATATTTGACTTCTATACAGGGTCAACATTGACTTAAGATGAATTTAAGCAAGCAGTTCTCTTGCTAAAAGCGTAAAAACGGTATAAATGCCGTAGACTGATAGATATTCCAGCTGCTAAAACAGAAAAGCAGGTGCTTAAGACTTGAATACCAGCTGCTACTGCTAGATATATATTTTATATATGCACTCGCAAAAGACTGGAGCCCAAAAACCTGCAAAATACACAATCCAAATGACTCAAGAGGCAGCTCCCTTTCCAATTACAAAATACAGTAATATACAATCCATGAATTCATCCAAACAGTGCACATTGTTTGGATACGCAAAGGATACTCACTTATACAAACAAGTCCCAAGCATTAAGCATCTATATATGATTATATGAAATATACATGCAGTTCGAAATGTACACAAATACTGCAATATATACTATTATACATGATTTGTAAATACTTATATTGACATGTCCACAAATACTCCAATATATACTATACATGATTTGTAAATACTTACATTGACATTTAACTTAAGCACGAGGTGGAAGCGGCGGCAATTGTCACGTCAAACCTTGTGTTGCACTTGAAATTGGATCTACATAAGAAATACCAAATCAAATATACATTAGAGATTTATAATTTAGAAATCAAAATTAAAAGCAAAAGAAAATTGAAATGATAACCACTTACGTGCTTCCAATTATTCTAGTTCCTCGCAGAATTCAAGGTCATCATCCGTTGGTTCTTTGTAGAAATTGAATTCATCGGCCCTAAGCCAATCATTTGTACACACTAATGCCTCAATCATCCTTTGGGATCAAAGAAGCTAGAAAAGGATCTGGAACCCTACCACCAAGGCCAAAAGCATTTTCGCTAGCAACAGTTGAACTTAGGATTGCATAGATATCCTTGGCAATCTTTGAAAGGGGAGGGTGTTTTTATCGGTTCACTTTCCACCACAGCAAAAGATCAAACTTGCCTGTAGTGGAGTTGAGTTTTTCAAAAGGATCGGTGACGTATTTATCAACTTCATTGGTAATCTCAATCAATTGTTTTGCCCTCCATTGTTGCATAATTTCGTTGTACAATTCATCAACGTTATCACCACCTTCATCATCCCCCATTTCAACATCAACCCCATCGGTGGCAGAGCCAGAAAAAATTCATAAGTTGGGCAAAGATTTTATATTCAAAGAAATTTCAGTTACAAATATAGCGGGGGCGAATCCTTGTACTCAACGTATACTCAAAAATCATACAAAATGTTATATGTGCTTTTAAATGAGTTTTAAATATTAATTAAGGTGGGCAGCAAGGTAAATATTTTATTTCAATGGGCAAACTTTGGAGTCATTACACTTTTACCGTATTATGTTGGGAAAAAAAGGGATTTGTCACATGTACATTTTTTGCTTTAGGAAACGACAAGCTGCCCACATTTACCCCTACACGGCCCCGCCAAAGAACCCCATCACCTCCTTGAATAATGTGAAAATATTGTAGTATATTAATCTCCCTATTTACACACGAGTAGAAGAACTATTTATAGAAGGAACTAATCTAGGAAATAATACAACTAATAATATAGCTAATATTTAACACTCCCCCTCAAGTTGTAGTGTACAAATTGAATATTCCAAGCTTGTTACAAATATAATTAACCCAAGGACCCGCTAGAGACTTGGTGAATATATCTGCTAGTTGGTTGTTTGACTTAACATATCCGGTACTAATATCCCCTAAAAGAATCTTCTCTCCAATAAAATGGTACTCGATCTCTGTATGCTTGGTCCTTTCATGAAAGACGAGATTAGAAGCAATGTGGAGAGCTGCTTGATTATCGCATATTAACTTCATTTGCTAAACCTTCATAAATTTTAACTCTTCCAGTAACTTGTCCGGCCATATAAGCTCACAAGTTGCTTTAATCATGGCACGATATTCTGCCTCACCAGTGGATAGAACAATTGATTGTTTCTTGCTCTTCCATCGAAGACGGATTCTTCTAAAGGGTCAGCGAATCTAGCTGGGTGCGAATCAGGTTCGGGTGCGGCCCCGATTCAGCACCGATTCGCACCCAAGGAGAATCGGAATTAATTGATTAATTTTAATTTCCAATTCGTTTCGGATTCAGTCAGGATTTGGGAAGAATTCTTTTTCTCTTATTTTTTTTAATTAAAATTGATTATTTATTTATTTTTAAAAAAAAAGATATTTTAATTGACTTTTTTTAAAATAGAAAAAAGAAAATTATTTTTAACTTTTAAGTTTTATCCTTTCAATTTTTAACATTACATATATATATATATAACATTACCCCACAAAATATCCAAAAAAATCATGTTACTTTCTCAGTCTTCTACTCTTCTCACATTATCCCACAAAATATCCTAAAGTATCCTATTTCATTGTTGATTATAAGTAATTCTTAAACATGCAACCTAATCAACTAATGTAAATTTATAACATTATTTTATTACCCGCCGCATCCACACCCTCACCCTGTTTTTTTGAAAATTCTCGAATAGCCACACTCGAATCGAGTCGCACTCAAATCCCGCAACCGCATCCGTGCTTTATAGCTTCTAAGATATCTAGGGCAAACTTTCACTGGGAGACAAGGATACCCTATTGAAATTGAGCAACTTCTAATCCCAGAAAATATTTGAGTTTCCCCAAATCTTTCGTCTAAAAGTGGTGAAATAGATGCTGCTTGAGTTTCTGTATGCTCTCGTTATCATTTCCCATAATCACAATGTCATCCACATAAATGACCAAGTAGATGCATCTGTCAGAAAACGAATGAAAATGAGTAAAAACGGAGTGATTAGCCTCGCTAACAGTCATACCAAACTAAAGAACTGGTGAACAACCGAACTTAACAGCTTAACTGTCCAAACCAAGCTCGTGGGACTGTTTTAGTCCATAAAGAGATTGACGGAAGCCGCACACTAGATTAAACTCCCCCTAAGCAACAAAACCAGGATGTTGCTCCATATAAACCTCTTCTTGTAATTCGCCATGTATAAAAGCATTCTCGATATCCAACTGATAAAGGGGCCAGTGATTAATGGCCACCATAGAGAGAAATAGGCAAACAAAGGACATCTTAGCAACTGGATAGAACGTATCACCATAGTCCAGCCCACAGATCTGGATATGCCCCTTCGCAACTAGCCGGGCTTTTAGACGATAATATTGCCATCGGGCTCAACTTTAACAGTGTAAATCCAACGACAACCAACTGTTGATTTACCAGGAGGGAGGGGCACTAAATCCCATGTGCCACTCAAATGCAATGCGAACATCTTATCAATCGTAGCCTGTCACCAGCTCGAATCAAAAAGAGTGGCTCCTATATTTTTAAGGGTAGAAACACGAGACAGAGACAATACAAAAGCAGTATATTGTGGAGATAACCGATGATAACTCACAAAATTATAAATGGGATGATGGTTACGAGGAGAACAAATACCTTTATGTTCTGTAGTAAGGTGATCCAGGTCAGAAGACGAAACCAGAAGTGTAACCGGAGTAGGAGACGATGCCGGTGGATCCGGTGGTGAAGTGATGGGCTTGGCTATAGTCTCAGTGTTAAGCTTGGTAGTGGGGTTCTCAACAGCTATGAGTCGAGTCAGCGATGATAGGTGAGTAGAGGATGTGACGAGTCTATGGTAAGAACCACGGTAAGCGCCACAAGGTCAGGAGAGCACACAACTTGTAGAATAGGACTAACGCATGATTGGGGGGACTCACTATTATCAAAAGGACATGCAGCATGTTCTAAATAGGGAAAGAATGGAAGTTGTTTCAAAGAAGGTGACATCTGCGAAAATAAGATAGCGTTTAAGGTCCAACTAAAAAGAACAATAACCCTTTTGCAAGTGAAAATACCCCAAAAAAATACATTTCAAAATTTTGACATGTAACTTATCTTTTCCTAGAGTGAGGTCATGAACGAAACAAGTGCAGCGAAAGACATGAAGATGGACGGGATAGGGAGGCTGGGTGGGGAATTACAAAAAATGGGGTACCTGATTTTCTAAAACTGAGGATGGTATCCTATTAATTAAATAGCATGCAATGAGGACCACGTCTCCCTAAAAACGTTGCAAAACATGATTATGAATAAGGAGAGTACGAGCAGTTCAATCGGGTGTCTATTTTTCTGCTCAGCCACTCCATTTTGTTGAAGAATATAAGCACAGGAAGATTGATGAAGTATGCCCTGAGAAGTCATCAAGAATTAGAAGGGGGCAGAAAAATATTCACGTGCATTGTCACTGCGAAAAGTACGAATAATGGTGACAAATTGGGTTTTAATTTCTGAGCAAAACGTTTGAAAGATAGAATAAAGTTCGAAACGATTTTTCAATAAAAATAACCAAGTACATCGAGAAAAATTATTAACAAATGTAACAAAATATTGATAACCTAAACTTTATTTAACACGGCTAGGACCCAATACATCTTAATAAACTAAAGAAAAAGGAAACTCAACTTGTTTATTGACACAACTTGGGAAAGAACCATGAACATGCTTTCCTAATTGACATGACTCACACTCTAAAGACAACAGACTTCCAAGACCCGATACCATCTTTTGTAATTTTTATAGGCTGGGATGTCCTAAAAGGTGATGAAGGAAGGCAAGAGGATCAGCAGCAACACATGTAACAAGAGATGGAGATGGGGTGAGATAGTATAATTCACGGTACTCACATCCTACTCTAATCGTCCTAGTATTATGTTCCTGCACAAGAACAAAGTTAGCAACAAAGGTAACCGAACAGGGCAAGGTTTGAATTAATTTGCTAATGGAAATTAAATTAAAAGGACAACTTAGTACAAAAAGTACCGAATCTAATGACAAATAATATAAGGGTTTAGCCTATCCAATTCCTCTCAACTTTTTGTTAAAAAAAAAATCCTTTAACTTTAGTTTGTGAGCCATCAACTAAGGTAACAATGGATAATGTCTGGAATGAGTAACGGTAGAAAACAAATCTTTGTTACCAAGCATATGATCGAAGACACCGGAATCAAATACCAAGGTCCGAGAGATGATGACTGAGAAATGCAGGCATTGTGATACTAATTTAATTGGCTGAGGCCATGGTTGAGAACTAGTTGCTCGCTCGAAATTTCTGGAATGCAGTATACTTAGCCGCATAAACTGTCATATTATGAAATGAATCCCCAAAAGATGAATCGTACTGTGTAACATTGGTGACTTTTGAAGGTCAACCATGAAGCTAGTAGCAACAATCCACTGTATGGCCAAGGTTATTGCAATGAGTACATTTAAGGCGACTTCAGTCTTGCTGTCTGCCTTTACCCTCTTCTCGACGGGTTACTTAAAAGGCTAAGATGGCAGAATTAGGCGAAGCAGTAGATTTAATTGAGATGCTTAACATCTCAGATATATGGATTAACTACTCAAACATTACATTCATAGTGGGGACCCCTAAATTGGCCAAAATTTGGTTGCGAACGGAATCAAGTTCAGGAGGCATGTCAGCTAATGCGAGGACCATAACGAATTTTCCACGGTCTACATCTTGTTTTGCAACATCAGTCGAAAAGGCATCTTCTCATTGAATTCCCGCTAAAGAGTCTCGATCTGCCCTAAATAGTCTTGCATAGCCTGATCTTGTTTCTTAATCGTCTTCATACGAGAGACAACAGTTTAAAAACGATTAATGTCGTTTAAATACAATTTATTGGCCTTTTGCCAAATTTCATAGCAAGATCAATAAGGCTTATATTGATTAACGAGTGTACGATCAATAAATTACCAGAGAATATTACATAAGGGGCATCAATCTGCTTCCACTAGGACTTCCACTACGACTGTTTTCCTTCAGTGGCATCAATAACCCGTTTAACGAGGTGTTCTTCATATCCCTACCCCACAAAACCACAACTCGACAGAGGCAGACCATGACATATAATTGTCGGAACCAATCAATTTTTTGGAACAAACAATTGGATTATTTGCAAAGTTGACAAGATATTTATCGGAGATGACGTTACTTGAAATAGCCATTCAGGAGAGAACACAAGTAAACGTTTAAGAGAAAGGAAAATAGTACCAGAACAAGGCTAGAAACATTCAGAATCAGTGGCAACACATGAACAGTAATTGGTGAACGATAACGCCAATAACAGTAGTCGGCGAACCGTAAGCGATCAACAGTAACCTTGAACAATGCCGATAAACAGTACGTGAACACTAAACAAGTATTTGAATATACGACAACTAGGATTTACACACTAGGATAGAAACACAATGGCTAGACTTTGCTCACTAGGTGAAAATCGAATCCTCTGATACCACGTGAAAATATTGTATTGAATTGAATCATATATTAATCTTTACAATGGAGAGCCCTGTTTATACAAGAATACAATAACTATTTCTGGAAGGAACTTATCTAGGAAATAATACAACTAATAATACAATTAGTTATCTAAGAAATCGGTTTCCTAGATTGTATCGTTTGTCCCTTTCTCAAAATGCAGTCATTAGCTCGGTTTTTAAATGGCAATCTTTCTCCGACTTCTTTTGGGACTTGAATTTCTCAAGTGTAAACTATGAGAGGTGGAAAATTATCTTATGTTATTAGAGAGAAGATTATACCTATATATATATACAAAGACTCCTATTTGAGTAAGGAAATAATCCTACCAATCCTACTAATTAGGATTTCCTAATTATCTACTTTCCTCTTATATTATTTACAGCTCATATACAATAGTTACAATTCATAACACTCCCCCTCAAGCTGGAGCATAGATATTAATCATGCCCAGCTTGTTACAAAGATAATCAACCCGAATTTCGGTTAAAGCCTTCGTGAAAAGATCACCCAATTGTTCTCCAGTTCTCACATACCCTGTGGAAATTAAACCTTGTTGTATCTTCTCACGGACAAAATGACAATCAATTTCAATATGTTACGTGCGTTCATGGAATACAGGATTAGAAGCAATATGTATGGCAGCTTGGTTATCACACCACAATTTTGCTGGTATCGAAGTCTTAATTCCTATTTCAGTTAGGAGTTGACATATCCACATTATTTCACACACTGACTGAGCCATAGCTCTATATTCTGATTCTGCACTGGATCGTGACACAACATTTTGCTTTTTACTCTTCCATGAAACCAAATTTCCTCCAACAAAGACACAGTAACCTGATGTTGATCTTCTATCCGTCTTGGAACCTGCCCAATCTGCATCCGAGAAACATTCAATATGAGTGTGTCCATGATTTGCGTATAAGATACCACGTCCAGGTGCTCCTTTTAGGTAACACAAAATTTGTTCCAACGCTGCCCAATGATGAACTGTTGGGGATGACATAAACTGGCTCACCACACTAACAGAATACGCAATATCCGGGCGAGTCACTGTGAGATAGTTCAACTTCCCCACCAATCTTCTATATCTTTCAGGATCCTCGAATAGTTCACCATCTTTTGTCAACTGTACATTAGGAATCATCGGGGTACTACACGGCTTTGCCCCCAACTTCCAGGTTTCAAATAATAAGTCAAGAACATATTTCCTCTGAGATAGAAAGATACCCTTTTTACTCCTTGTGACTTCGACACCCAAAAAATACTTTAGTGTCCCTAAGTCCTTTGTATGAAACTGAGCATGGAGAAAGGACTTAAGAGAAGAGATGCCCGTAGTATCACTCCCAGTAATGACAATGTCATCGACGTATACAACTAATAGAATGATGCCTGCTTCAGATTGTCTATAAAACACAGAGTGGTCAGACTTACTTTTTGTCATGCCAAACGCCTCAATAGCTTGGCTAAATTTTCCAAACCAAGCACGAGGACTCTGTTTCAAGCCATATAAAGATTTACGAAGATGACAGACTTTCCCATACTCCTCCTGAGCAACAAACCCAGGAGGTTGCTCTATATAGACCTCCTCTTGAAGATCACCATGAAGAAAAGCATTCTTTATATCGAGCTGATGCAACGGCCAATGATGAGTAGCAGCCAAAGATATAAATAACCTGACAGAAGTTAATTTAGCAACGGGCGAAAAAGTATCAGAATAATCGATGCCATAGGTTTGAGCATAGCCTTTAGCAACTAGGCGGGCTTTTAAACGAGCAACAGACCCATCAGGATTAACCTTGACGGTGAATACCCATTTGCATCCAATAGCCTGTTTCCCTACAGGCAAAGTGACCAAGTCCCATGTACTATTTTTATCTAAAGCATCCATTTCCTCTATCATTGCGTTACGCCATCCAGGTTGTGATAGGGCCTCGTTAACAGTTTTAGGAACAGATATAGAATCAAGAGATGCAATGAATGAATAAGACGAAGGTGACAAGTGATCATAAGATACACAAGAAGAAACAAGATAAGTACATTGACGTTTACCTTTACGTAAAGCAATGGGAAGATCATCACTTGGCACTGAATCTGATGATGAAGAAGCTGGTGGAGGACATGGATCATGAGGGTGTTGCCGTCTGGAGTAGACTTCATGAATGGGAGGCTTGACAGGCGCTGGTTCAATAACAGGTTCGTGGAATGTGATAGTATAGATTAACAAATCATCAGTCTCCCCCTGACTCTCGGAAGTAGAAGATGGAAAATACGGTGTTTCTTCTAGGAATGTGACATCAGTTGAGACAAGGTACTTATTCAGACTAGGACAATAGCATCTGTATCCTTTTTGAAGACGAGAATATCCAAGAAAAACACACTTTAGAGACTTGGGGTCTAACTTGGTAACCTGTGGGCGGACATCCCGAACAAAGCAAGTACTGCCAAATATTCTTGGTTCAATAGGAAACAATGATTTGTTTGGAAAGAGAACACTATAAGGGGTTTCACCATGAAGAATAGAGGAAGGCATTCGATTAATGAGAAAACATGCTGTTGAAACTGCATCAGCCCAAAATGGTTTAGGAACATTCATTTGAAATAATAGGGCTCTTGCAGTTTCAAGAAGATGTCTATTCTTTCGTTCTGCCACTCCATTTTGAGATGGAGTATCAACACAAGAAGTTTGATGAAGGATACCATTCTGAATCATGTACGTCTGAAAAGATGAGGATAAGTATTCTTTGGCATTATCACTACGCAACGTATGGATAGAAGTAGCAAACTGAGTTTTAACTTCAGCACAAAACGCACAAAAATGAGAAAACAATTCAGAACGACTTTTCATTAAATATAACCAAGTTGCACGAGAATAATCATCAACAAAAGTAACAAAATACTTAAACCCAGTTTTAGACATAACAGGACATGGACCCCAAACATCAGAATGAACTAATTCAAATGGAGCATTTGCTCTTTTATTGACTCTCGGACTAAGACTAATACGATGATGTTTGGCAAACTGACATGACTCACAATCTAATGAAGACACATTGCTAAATTGTGGACACAACTCCTTGAGTAGAGGGAGAGAGGGGTGACCCAGCCTACAATGAGCTTTGAACGCAGATGTGACTCCTGAACATGCAACGGATTTTGGTATCTGAGTGTCAAGAATGTAGAGGCCTCCTGATTCATGTCCTTTACCAATAATCTTCTTCGTCATAAGATCCTGAAATAAGCAATAACCAGGAAAAAATGAGATGCAACAATTAAGGGTACGAGTAAGCTGGCTTACAGAAATCAGATTAAAGGATAAATGAGGTAAGTGTAGGACAGATGATAAGGGGAGCAAAGGGGTCGGTGTGATTGTTCCAGACCCTATAACGGAAGATGATGATTCATCTGCTAAAGTAACATCGGAAGGAGATATATATGACTGAAAGGTAGAAAAGATGCTAGAATTACCTGTCATATGATCTGTGGCACCAGAATCAATGACCCATTTGGATGAGGAAGAAACAAGGCACGTATTTGGTTTACCTGAATCGGCAATTGCAGTGACAGAGGTGAATGGAGTGGATGAAGACTTTAGAGATTCTTGGTACTTAGAGAACTTAGCAAACTCATCTGCAGGGATAAGGACTGAGTTGTCAGCTATATCAGTGGTAGATGCCATGTGGGCCGAGTGAGTTCTCTGATTCCTGTACCGAAGCTTCCTACAATCCCGCTTTAAATGCCCTGGATTATGACAGTAATGACATACGATTCCTCCAGAGCCTTGTCCCCGAGTCACATTCCCTCCCGAATCATGTGCGCGATTAGTAAAATTATTACTGTTCAACCCTCCTCCTTGATTGCCTCCCCGATACTGTAATCGCCCAAGTTCAGACTCATTATTTTTACTAACCAGAGCACTATTAAACGGAACAGGTGGAGTCTGAACTGGAGAAGCCCCCTCTGTGCGAAGAACTCTGCTATACACTTCCTGTAAGGAGGAAATCTCAGGACTAGAAAGAATCTGGTTCTTAGCGGTTTCAAATTCAGCCGGAAGACCAGCTAAAAAACTCATGATAGCCATCTGCTCTCTTTGACTCTGCTGAACTTTGACATCAGGGCTATATGGCAATAGCATATTAAGTTCTTCATATGTTTTCTTAAAATCCATGAAATAACTCATAATGGACCTGTCCTGTTTTTCTGCACGATAAAAAGCTTTGCACACATCGTAAATACGAGAAATATTCCCTTTCCCGGAGTATAGAAAATCCAAATAATCCATTAACTCCTTAACCAATTCACAATGGTTAATCAGACTAATCACAGTACTATCAATCGAATTTCGAATTTGTAAGAATAACCGGGCATCTTCCCTTAGCCACGTCTATCTCGAATTATCTGAAGGTGGATCACTAGTCATGTGATCATCTTTATCGATACTACGCAAATAAATTCGGATGGTTTTACTCCAATCAAGATAATTGGAGCTATTAAGTTTATGCTCAGTGATTTTTGACATTACAGAAACTACATCAGAAACAACTGCCGCCTTCTGCTCTGACATATTCAAATAATTTTATAGCGAGGACCACAATCACTATGAACAAAATTGGTGACAAAACAGCGTACTAACCATAAACGAGGCAACGGATAATAATAAACGAGAGGCGAAACGGTACCGAAATCCTTTGTATACGCCGGAAGTAGAAATCAAGCCACACAAATCTCAAAGCACACCAATGAACAGGTCACAATATGATGTATAAACCGTATTGACCAACAAATAGAAGCAAAACAGAATTGTACCAAGTCAACGAAGTGTTATACGAAGGCTAAACCGAACCAAACTCAGATCTGCACCGAAGAGAGACGAACTGAGCCAAACTAAGCACATATACGTGCTGTACTAACTGAGACGAGCCAAACGAGAGTGGCCGGAGGGTAGTCGGATGTTCCACGCGCCGGCGCGTGAGACGGCGTCTGAAACTTGTGGCGGCGCGTGAGGGCCACGCGCTGGGCGGTTCGACGCCGGACTTTGGGCGAGTGCTAGACGGTGGATGGCGCAACTCCCTGTGTGGGAGGTGAGATCAAATATGGCTGACGAAATTCGAAGTTGGAAGCCAGCAAACCCTAGTCTGCCGTTAACTATCAAAACAAAAACCCTATTGCTCTGATACCATGTAAACTATGAGAGGTGGAAAATTATCTTATGTTATTAGAGAGAAGATTATACCTATATATATATACAAAGACTCCTATTTGAGTAAGGAAATAATCCTACCAATCCTACTAATTAGGATTTCCTAATTATCTACTTTCCTCTTATATTATTTACAGCTCATATACAATAGTTACAATTCATAACATCAAGGAATTTTAATGATAGGGAAATTGTTGATTTTACTTCTCTTATGGGCATCATTGGAAATGCACATTTCAATTTTGATTATGGGGACAAAAGGGTTGGGGGGGCCACTTCTTCGCGTGTTTTCTCTTGTAAGTCTTTCTTGGAATTTCTCTCTTGTCCATCTTCTTCTCCACCTTTTCCTCAATGCAATTTTATTTGGAAAGGGGGTGTTCCTCATAAAGTTAAAGTCTTGGCGTGGCTTGCTTCTTTGGGTAAAGTTAATACATGTGACAAAATCCAAGTTAGAAGGCCAAATTGTGTGCTGTCTCCTTCAGTTTGTATCCTTTGCAAAAAGGACGGTGAATCTATTGATCATATTCTAGTGCATTGCTCGGTGGCCAGTTTCATGTGGTCAAAACTCTTTTCTTTGTTTGGTGTTGAGAGTGTTATGCCAAAAAAATGGGCAGACTGTGTTATGATAAAATGGAGTTTTGGGTGGGATCATGCTAAAGCTAAAATCTTGTGGAGAATCTTGGTTTTGTCAATGGCTTGGTGGTTGTGGTTAGAAAGAAATAGCAAAATTTTTGATGATAAATGCAGTGGAGCTGAGGAGATTTGGGAGAATATTATTTTTTTGGCAGATTTGTGGGCTAGGGCATTTAATATTATCGATTCAGCTGAAAGTTTCCTCTTTAGATTAGATTGTTTTAGTTTCTTTATTTGACCAATCTGCAGGCTTGTATTTCTTTTTGTTCTCTAGTTCAGAGGATATCTTGCCCCCTGTCACTAGTGATATTTGTTTTCTTGCTTTATTTTAATAAGATTAGCTTTGTTTCTTATCAAAAAAAAAATACAACTAATATCTAACAAACAACACTAGTACTAGTACAAGTCCCAGAATACTCCTTATACAACTCAAACAAGTCTCGCCTACCAACCTCATACACACTAGATCCACAGAAACACCATTGTATCTCCTTTTTGAATCCTCCTTTTTTTTTAAAGCTCACGTGCTATAATAATTTTCCTTAGAAATCAACTCATACAACACTTGTACTAATACCGGTAAAGTCCATTGTTTACCTTATTTAAAGTTGGCCAAAGAGGATGAATATTTTTGTCCAGACTTCTAAAGCTAGATGATTAATGTGTTGATTGCATTCAAGTACTTTTTGGATATGTATGAAGTGTTGGCAGCATGAATAGAACTTAGGTTCAATTCTCCTTCCTATCTATGTGGCATTTCAAAGTTCAATTCGGGGGGAATGTGTTTTATAGAGTAACACCATTGTATCTCCTCATATACCCAAGGAGCAGGTCGTATTTCTCATTCTTTGCCTCTGATCCCAAAATTATTCTGAGGGCGTTAGGTTTTAATTTGTGAATATGGGCTCTAGGAGATTTAAGGATGTAGCACAAATTAGGGCTCAAATGGAGTTCTAACCCAAACAGCCAGAAAAAGGAAGTGAATATACCAATTTCCTTGACAAGCGGGGAATATACAAGGATCACCCCCTCAAGAGCATCTTCCGAGAAAACAAGTCAGGAAGTACAAGCACCAACCTAAAGCTAAGGCTCACTCAGGAGCTTGGGGGAAAATTGAAGAGACTAAAAATTGATCTTCCCCGAGCTGGATGGTAGCTCAGGCTGACTACAGAAAATGGCTCCACATTCGCAGCATGTGACCGTTAGACACGTGTCAATATCAGAGGGATCAGTGCAAGAGTTATTTATCTAGTAAAAGCTAACTAAAGGCATTATTACCCACTTCTACCATTTCTCCCCGTTTTAGGGGACCACTAAACCACCTTTCTAACGGCTGGTCCTATCACCTGTAAATAGGACCAAGCTTCATCATTCACAATCATCTAAAACTATCCACAAACACCAGAAATAGTTGTACTCTCCGGCTTCTACCCTTTATAATTCATCATCAATAAAATCACCAACCACGCACTGACAGGAACCAGACTGATCTGGGAGAACCACCAAAAAAATCCCTTGTTTTCAATCTAAAATTGTGTTTGATTTCATAATTTATTTGTAGGCAACTTTTGTTGACCTTACACCTGAAATCCTAAATTAGTCAATTTTAAACTAAGGTTCCGTTTGATAACAAGATAGATAATGATAACAAACGCCAGTAGAGTGATGTGGTGAAATGTCCTCTTACTTTTGTTGCCTTTTCCAAGAAAAAAAATTTCTTTGGGTGGTTAAGAAGAACAATTTTTCACAAAAGTAAAGAACGATTGAGGACATCTACTCATAAAAAACAATCATGAGATGGAGATGATCTCACCACACCACTCACAAAAATCAACTATTTTTGCTACCATTTTCTAAATTATTATCCAATGGAGCCTAAGAGGCTCTTATAAGTTGATGGAGCTCAAACTTTCCATGTGAAATAATCATTTCGAATTCCAAGGATGAACAAAATCTCAAATAAAACAAGCATAAATTTATGTCAAGAATCAGATTAAGGCTCGTACAATACCCGAACTAGCCCCAATATCTCACGTCAAACAAGTATTATGCAAAATAAACATACAAATAGATATATAAATAGAAATGATACAGTACCCAAACTAAAACCTTAAATTTCCAAACTACAAAATATCAAATCAATCAAAAAAAATACCGTACTACACTGTAATCTTTATGTAAAGATTTGGCTGCTTCTAATCACCCCATTCCAAAAAGGCAACAATTTTTCCTAATTGATTCATTTTAAAGATTAAACAGATAAATTTTTCTATGAAATTTATTGGAGGTAATCTCTATAATGAGTAGATCATTCCACAAAATTTCATTCGAAGATTCAATATAAAAGCGGGCAGATGATCATTTAAAATTTCAATAGACAAATGAACATATATATATAATTCTTAATTTCTTATTACACCCACTTCCATTTTGCATTTCCTATTGAAATTTTATGGAGATGGCCTACTTATTATAGAGATAAACTCCACATAATTTCATGAAATTTCATTTCCATTTAACCCTTAAGATGGATTCCATTGAGAGAATTAAATTAAAGGAGTATTGGCGAGAAGCCAAATCCGTATATAATAATAAAATTTTATATACTTTTTGTATTGACCTATTAAAGTGATACAAAATGTTAGTATTTGTTATGGTAAATGGTAAACATATATAAATACCAACTTATTCCTTACGGATCTTAAAACGCGACAAATAATATCAATTTTAAAGGTATAGCAATCTGCGCGAAAAAAAATATATATGTTTTTGTGACATCATCCAGCCCATACAAAAAACCTGTCAGAATTTTTCTTGTACTTAGTAGAAGCAAACAAATAAACTAATGACCCAAAAGCACAAACACCTTGTGTGGTAACTTGTAAGAGGATTCCAATTATAAGACAGAAGACAATTATATATATAACACAATATATATAGACCTAAAGGAACATAATGACATATTTATCTGACAGGAAAACGTGACATTTCACTATGGCGATTACTCATTTGTTAAATTGTATTGCAATAAGGAAGAATTTTATGTGCCACATGGATTTTTCGTCCAACAAATTAACGAGAATCTAATTTTGAATGAAAGTGAGACGAGTCAAACTTTTGGAACCAAAATGAGACGAATGAAATTTAATGGCCGAAGTGACAAAACAGGCAAACTTAAAGGGTGTAAAAAGTTAATTACCGCCTAGTCAAACATTTCTGATATTGCGTGGAACCTCCTCTTTTTGATTCACAGACAATAATGTTAGTAGTGTGTCGATATGCACCAACATTTTGATTCATGACATTGTGTCGATATGCATCATGCTCATCGTCATTATTGAAGATCCACGAGATGAAACCCGGAGTGTGCCCGACTAAGTTTGAATATGTCATCTTTTTGAGAAACTTGGTGTAATGATTGGTGCGCTCCAGCAAAATAATGCCAGACAGTGCCCATAAGAATAAGCGGGCTTTCATTCAGTCCTATAACCTTCGTCTAGGAAGTGACTTGGAGGATTTCAAAGTAAGTGCATCCAATCAATATGATTGTGAACCACATCCCAACGGTCATAAGCAACCACGATTATGCACATCTAAGAAACATAAGTGAAAGATGTTAATTTTTTAAAACACGAGATACTTAAAAAGGGTTGGCAAAAGGCATGGCCTAGGTACCAATTGGTGCAATAAGGTAACCACTGGGACTGCGTTTGTCCTCTTGCACAACACTACTAGGAGGATTAAGACTGGCTCCGTAAACCATAGATGCAATTATCAATGATGCTACTAGTATGGCATTCAGCTTGTTTTCGAAGATGTTTTCCATCCTCCATTTGTCTGTATGTCTTTTGAGCAGAAAAGGATTTCTCTAGTAGCAATATTTTAAAAACCAAGCGGAATGACATACTAATAACCATCCATAAATTTTTCTATCGCTTTCCAAAGCAGTCTTTAACCCTCTTGGTGATATTTTGCAAGAGGATATACGGACCCTCTTGGTGACCTTATTGCACCAATTGGTACCTCGGTCATGGCTTTTACCAGCTAAGTATGCTGTGTTTTCAAAAATTAACTCCTTTCACTTTTGTCTCTTCCATGTGCATAATCGTGCTGCTGATAAGCAGGTTATGTTTGAACCAAACTTTGAAGTACTCCAATTCATTAACCGATGAAGGTTCCAAGATTGAAAGAAAAGTCACTTACTCTTACTTGCACCGTCTCCAACGTGGGTGGAGACACCAACCATTACACCAGGTTGCTCAAAAAGATGAGAGATTCAAACTTGTTGAGGCAACTCGGGCTTTAACTCAGGGATCGTCAATAATAACATCTGAGTCTGATTTAGGGCCAGCATGTACAGAGCTCCAGCCGCAGACCTCAGCTTTGCCTTCACCATCAATGAATCGAATCTCTAAATTCAATGGAGAGGAATCTGAAACAAAATCAATTTTAAAACGTCTAAGTGTTAGATCCAGTTCGTTTGGGGCTTTTTAGGCTCCATTTGATTGTAAATATGAAAAAGAAAAATAAATTTAATTAGTTTGTGTGAAAAAATAGAAAATAAAGTAAAAAATGTTATTCATTTTATGTGTAGATATGCTTCATCTTTCTTTGAAAAAATTTTACTGACCACTCAGCAAAAAAAAAATTCATGAAAATACTTAAAAATCAAGAGGACATTACCTATTACTGAACTTATTTTTCATCTTCTCACCAAAGTTAACTAAATTTATTTTCCTTTTCTACGGTGCAATCAAACCAAACAGAGCCTTAGTGTTTTGATTCTCGGATTCAAAGTGCAATAAACCAATCAATACATCAACAAATTAGAAAATTTTGGAATACACTTAGAAACGGAAACATGAAGAATTAGAAAGCCAAATACTTACACTGAACCGCAAACCCTAGGGTTTCTCCAGGTGCGAGATCTCTCCTCGAAGAAATCAATTGCATAAAATAAATCTGCTCCAATAAACTTACACGGCTCTTGGGTGCACGTCGAACAAGAAGAATTTTTTTCAAAAAATTGCTTCGCTCGACAAATTCTAAGACACTCTGCTCTCAAAAATCCCAAGCTGCTGAGAAAAAATTTATCAAGAGAAGGAAGAGAAACGGATCTTTTTAATATAAAAAAAAAACTGTTTTTCAATTTGTGTGCAGAATCTCTCCCACATGCTTTTCGATTTGTCGGCATGTTTATGATTTGCGTGGTGACAAAAAAAAAATTATCATCACAAGACACGGAATCATCACTAACACAGTCACCCCACTAAAAAAACTTTTGTACCCTAGCGCTCCATAACCCGCTGCACCCCTTCAATCTGGAACTTTGTGCGTACATAATAGCTGGCACCAAGAATTGAATTTCAATACTCAACGTAATGTAAAAAAAATTAATAAAATAAAAAATCATTAAAATATATAAAAAAACTAAAATCTGGCACAACTTTATAATTACAAAATTACTTTTTGATTATACCATAAATTAGGTAGAAGGGCTTATTATACATTGATTTTTACCAAAAATCCAATGAATAATATTTTTTTGAATGAAGGGCCTATTTTTAATTGATAATTAGTGTAAGAGACCTATTTTGTTTTATATTTTAAATGAATGTATTTGAATAAATTTAAATATCATTTAATTAATAAAAACATGTTATGTATTACCTAAATTACCCCTTTTTATGAAATTTTCACAAAAAATATGGACTGCAAAGTCCATATTGCAGTGAAATATGAACTGCAAAGTTCATATTGCAGTGAAATATGTACTGCAATATGAACTTTGCACTAAAAATATGGACTGCAAAGTTCACATTGCAGTAAAATATGGACTGCAATATGAACTTTGCACTAAAAATATCGACTTCAAAGTTCACATTGCAGTGAAATATGGACTGCAAAGTTCATGTTGCAGTGAAATATAGACTGCAAAGTTCATGTTGCAGTGAAATATAGACTGCAAAGTTCATATTGCAGTCCATATTTTAATGCATATTGATATTGTTTTAGTTTATTTTAAGGGTTGTGATGTCATTTTATAATGAAAAAAAAGACACATGTCATATTATCAATAAAATAAAAAATAGGCCCTTTATTTAAAAAAAAATTATTTCTTGGCCTTAGTGTGAAAATCTTTCTCTAATAAGCCCTTTTTTTTAATTGCCCCTTGATTATATATAATAATAATAATAAATCAAAATATAATTAAAATCTCCTACTCCCTTCATCTTTAAACATTTGCATTGAAACACAAAATATAATTAACATCTCCAACTCTCTCCATCTTCAAACATTTACGTTGGAAAACAAAACTCTTATGATTTCTCACGTGCTTAGATTTTACAAAAAGATGCTTTTCTATTTGTGTGCAGGTTCACCCCACATGCTCTTCAATTTGTAAGCACGCTTAGATACTTATATTAAGGTATATCATTGCCGGATAATAAAATAAAAAAAATTTAATAATAAAATAAAAAAAATAATAGGTGATAAATTTAAATCGATAAATATTAATCAATTTATTTTGAGTCAATTGTTTAATTTACTGTAACGTTTTGAACAATTGAAATGTAAATTCAATGTATCTTCGTGATTAAAGTAGACTTGATTAAACCGGCTTTTTTTAAATTTTTAAAAAAAAAATTTAATCATATTTTTATGTTATTTTGAGACAAAATAATTTTTTAACAAATTAAACTCAAGCTATATATGAAAAATCCAACTACATTTGTTAGGATAATTTCAAAATAGTCCAAAAATTGGACTAATGTACCATTAAAACTCTTAAAAATGACATACTAAAATGACCGTAAATTTTACTCTATAATTTTTATTGATTTTTTTTTACATAACTCTATAGTAATTATAGATCTTATTTAATTGATCTTGATTAGTATATTTTAAATATTAAATTTTAAATGTTTTATTTTAAGTTATGGCGTTTTTAATGTAAACAAATTTATTGTTGTATAATAATTTATTGTGTGTATATTATTAGTATAAATGTTTTAACTTTAATGTAATATCTTAATATGTGTATAAAACTTATTTAACGATGTAGAATTAATTATATATTATAATATGTGTATTTTCAATCGTTAAATTTTTATATTTTTTGAAAAAGCTACCGAATGGGCTATATATTTAAGCTTGCTGACACGTGGGCTGGCCTATGTGGGGATTTCGTCGGTGGAAGGCTTGGCTATGTGGCCCGCGCGTATGCGACTGCTTTCCTTCTAAATTCACTTAATTTGGATTATTTTTCTCATATTGTATTAATTATTATTTTAAAATATAATAATAAGTGATGGTAATTTTAGATACAAGAATTTTTTACTATTATTTATAACATTTAAGGTATGGTAAAATTAAATTTATAGTATCTAAGCTATATTAAAAATAAATATAACGCGTTAATGAAATATAATTTTTAGCAGATAAATATTCGGATTAGAAATCAAATTTCTATATTAGTTACCAAACACAAAATTTAAAATTATTGTAATTTCATATATGTGATTTTTAAATCCTAACTTTATGAATTCCAAAATCAATTACAATCTCATTATCCAAATGCACCCTTATGCATCATTTGGTTTGCGGATTTTAGGAATCATGAAAGGAAAGTCATTACTTTCCTTTGTTTGATAAATACAAACTCTGAAAATACTTTCCTGACATAAAGGAAAGTAAGGGAAAAAATTATTCCACTCAGATCTCGTGAGATTGATTTTTCTTTTTAATTTTTCAGCATTTACTACAAAAGTTTTGAACAACAATACCCCTACCACTATATGCTATTGCCAAATTTAGCATTTGAATCACATATGTTTGTTTTTATTTTAAAATACAAGGGTATTATTGAAATATTGATATATTTTTACTTTTCTTTCATATACCAACCAAACACCGGAAGGGAAATCAAATATTATTTCCTAAGTACTTTTCATACTTTACCAAACACGGGAAAAGAAACCCGACAGGAACATTAGTTTCCCACCTCCATAGGAAAGAAAAGGGAATTGATTTCCCTTCTATGAACCAAATGAGGCCTTAGTGTAATTCAATATGTATTATCATTATAATTCATAGATACGTACTCTTAGTTAAGTCGCATATAGTCTTATATATGTAATTCATATGTACTCCTAGTGTAATCCTTAGTACCATTAATGAAATACTCTTAGTATTATTTATAAATACTCTTAATGTAATGCCAGAATACTGTGAAGGCTCGTTTGGTTCAAGTTTTATGAAAAGAATCAGTATCCTAGATTCTAAGAAAGCATTTTTCCTAGTATTTTGGATTCCTTGCCAATGTTTGGTCGAAACTATAATTCTCTATATATTACATCCTGAATTACTTTCCAATGTTTGGTTCAAGTAGGAATAAGAAAAGGAACAAAACCAATTTGAAAAAAAAAACTTATTTGAAAAAAATAAAATCCAAAGTACTTATTAAAGTTTGGCAGTACTATCACATTGAAAAAAAAAATCAATTTTTCAAAATTATTTATTGTTAAAACAGTAACCAACGAGCTCATTATCTCCATCCAAAAAATAATTCATGGGGAGCTTACATGCATAATGAAAGCAATAAATCATTTTCCATACGCATGAAGGAAACCAACAAACCCAATTAGCACAGTGGCAAAAGATTAAAAATTACGAATGCAGAGTAATTAAACCTAAGTAAGTTATTCTCTAATTATTAGCCAAAAATCCTTTTGTGATTATAGCAAAAAATAAATCTTAATTGTGTACTAATTTTAATTATGGAAAATATGTTTAATCTTGTCTAGCATGTATCAATAAATTCAATCAATCAGACATATAATTAACATCAAAATTAACGAGGTATTCTTATAGTGCAAGACTAATCCTCAAAAACAAATTCGACAATAATAAACACAAGAGGTACAAATTCGATTAATCACTAACCAACATAGATGTATAGTCTTGAATCACTCAAGAATAACTTCTAAATGTCACCTCTAGTCCAGCAGCACTTTCCTCTTCAAATCACTCGATTTGAAACACAATGTATCACATGCCTCAGACTCTATCCATCTTCTTGACAGCCTCGCATTTTAATAACGGGTTTGGAACTTATTGTTCTTTAAAGAATAACAATTAATTTGGCATGAAATTTAGTTAAACCTTAGGTGGTGTGATGCGAAGTTGCTCTTTGAAAAGTTAAGTAATTGATTCTAAAATAGCATTAATTGATCTCTGGCCATAAGAGTTTATTTATAAGAAAAAATAAAGTTAGACTCTTATTTGAATTAGATAACTTACTTAAATAAAAAAAAATGCAATAAATTTTTGGCCAGAAAAGACGGCCGAATCAGTCCACGTTAGCAAAATGTGTACTGGTCCACCAACAAAAGCCAGACCGGTCCAATGAAGAAATTATGTACCGGTCCACCTATGCTGGGATTCAAATTCCACTAAAATCAAATATTATTATTGGACCGGTCCACCAAGGGAAATATGTACCGATCCACCTTGCTTTCCATGAAAAATTTTAAACCAAAACATTTAACAATTATAAAATTTTAATTTTCATTTAATCAAAAACTTTGGTTTAAATCATTTGAATTTTTATCACCACCTAAAATCAAAAACCAAAATTCTTACCAAGCTTACCAAAAGTGAAATATTTAATGTATGGTTCTTAGTAACTTGTCACTTGTAGTCTTCAATTTTGAACTTAATTGACTCAACAAACTTACAACTTAAATGTGTTTTTATCGAAAGAATATAGCCAATATACAATAAACCTTACAAAGATAACATAAAATTAGATTTAAGCTCATAAAATACATACATACATAATATAACCAACAAGTTCAGCACCACTTGTGTTCAAATGCAAAATATAACCAACAAGTTTAACAACACTCGTACTCAAAAAACAATATTACAAATATAACATTCATAAACATAATAGGTATATATTATTAGCACTCATAAGTGCTCAAAATATAACAAATAAGCTAATCACATATAATTTGGTTCATGGGAGCTTACCAATAAGCTTAAGAACCCAAGTAACTTTTAAAGATGGCTTAAGGGCAAGTAACAAGTTACACTTAGGACCATCACCAATAATGATATTAGCCGCCTTGATGACATCATCCCATTTGCCAACATATCCACATTGGCATTAGTGCATTCAATAAACTTTTTAAAAGATGACTAAAAGAGGATGTCATGTCTCCTAAATTAATTTGCTTCAACCCATCGATTACCCGTTTACGTTTAGTTCCCTTTGCTCAATTTGTTGACAGAGTATGGTGCTCTTGGGTGCTAGAAACTTCAATTCCATCAAGACCTTCATTTCGTAGTATTTTATCATCATTAACGGAATGGAAATTTGCATAAATCACATATTCCTCTTCTTGTGGGTCAATAGCTTGCTCGATCCTTCCCATATATTTCAATAAAGACATTGCAGTGTGATAAGGGCTTGTTTCTTAGCCCATTTGCATCGTTGTGAGACTATATCAAAAATTGAAATGTTATTTTAAATAAAAGATAACAAATTTAAAAAAAATTAAAAAGAAGAAGAATAAAAAAGTAAGTGCTAAAACATAAATGGCAAGAGTAATGTATCTACTTGACATGTCTCAAAGACATCCATTTTTGATTTCACTAGGCACTTAAGATCATCCCATACAAAGCTGCTACCTTAGTTCAACATCTTGGCAATTACCAATGTGTGCTTTTTCAAAGTCTTCATTCGTTATTCAATGTTAGGGACGGTGTGAGAATCCGCAAATGCGACCCCCCGGGTCTCGTCCCCGTTCGGTTGGGCGTCTGAAACGATAGAACAGATTCCTTCGTTCCATTTGCTGGAGTGTCTCTTTTGATTCATATCATGTGTCCCTATGTTCTATTTCTAGATGCAAAGGGGTTTGTTCAGAGTCGCCAGTACGTTTTACGGGAAAACGTACAAAATGGTTGTCTAAGAGGAAAGGTTTTAAGCCTTTCTTTACACGTTTGTCTACGAAACCAGGATTCTATAGGGTTCGAAAACTATATTACGGTTTGGGAAGGTGTTAAGCACCCATTCCGCCCTTTCGGTCTCTAGTGGTCTTTATATGTTTATTCTATGTTGAAAAACTTGGATGCTTTTACTCATAGCCTACTACTTTCTGAGCGAAAACCCTAATTTCTGGGAAAAACAGCCTAGGGACTTTCTAGAAAACCTTTGTGTTCCAAGATCCGATGTTTCGTTTTGACCAAATGCAAATACAAGTGACAAGAGTTGTTTTCTTTAGAAATGGAGTTTCCCGTATTATTTCTCGGATAATGACGGTTTTCTCGAGTTTTGTAAAAGTGCGGATCTTATGATGGAACTAATTTCGATATGGAATTGGAACTCTTGAGGGGAGTTTTACCGGACGTATCACAATCTATGAAACAGATAGGATATATCGGGTATTTAATTTCCTAAGTAAGTTTTACCGGTCCGGGTTTGAAAACAGGATTTTATCCGGATAGTAATGTACTTACTCTTCTGGTTTTACAAATAGTTTTATCAGGGCCTTTTGTTTTGAAAACGATAGACTATTTGTAACTTGGCAATAAGTTATTCAAATAAAACGTGGACAAAACGACGGAAATAAAACAAGTACACAGATATTTAATGTTTAAATACTAGAAGAGACTTTCTTTACCTTCCCGACGAGAATAATAATAATAAGAAAGAAAATATAATCCAGCGGAGAGATTTCCGGCGATAATAATCTTTTCCTTCTTCAGATATTTTCGAGAATTCGATTCCAGAGACGGGACACGTCGAGTGTCGGGAATAGATCCGATAATTCTCCAGAGATAAGACGATAATATAAAATGCTTGATAATGAAATTAGACTAAAACTCAGAATTTCCAGATTCAAGTTGCTGCTGTGAACCCTTGGGGGTGTTGGCCTATTTATACTGCTCGGGAAAGATTGTCGCGCGACATTTCCCCAGAAAAGGCAAGTGTCGCGCGACATATCCGTTTGTCGTGCGACATTCCTAATTCACTGTGCCTGTTTGTCGCGCGACATACCTGTATATCGCGCGACAAACGGCTGAAGTGATGGGTTCTGACACTGTGATGTGTCAGAAAGTGGTTGGTCGGGTGCAGAGAGGGATTGTCGCGCGACATAGCAGGATTGTCGCGCGACAATGTGATATGTCGTGCGACAATCCTTCATGAAAATAGGTTTGTCGCGCAACAAACCCCCTCGGGGTAGTTTCGGGTGCTCGGGTGGGTCCCGGACTCCAAATCAGTAGTTCTCGTAGGTCATTTAGGGTTCTTGCGGGGGTCACGGATCGGGTGTCTACAGACCCTTTCGACTCAAGCTCCTTGCTTGCAAGGAATTGAGACGACTGGAAGAGACCATGATCCATGGCTCCCGCATGAACTCTAAAGGAGTGTGTGTATGCAAAAAGTATTCGTGAATGCCTCCGGAGAGGGCTTGTGTTTGGTTTTGCCTCCGGAGAGGGCTTTTGTTACCTCATTGCCTCTTTCGAGGGCTTTCATTTGCTCTACTTGCCTCAGATGGGAGGACTACCATGTGCCTCTCTGGGAGGGCTTTGATCTTCTCGCCTCAGGTGGGAGGACTCCCATTGCTTCACTGTGCCTCTCTGGGAGGGCTTCGCCTCAGGTGGGAGGACTACCGTGTGCCTCTCTGGGAGGGCTTCTTTGACCTGAAAAATAAGAAAGGAAAATTGCCTCTGGGAGGGCTTTTGATGAGTAACTTTTGCCTCTGGCGAGGGCTTTGTGTTGTGGTTTGCCTCCGGAGAGGGCTTGTGTTCGTGTTTTGCCTCTGGAGAGGGCTTGTGTTGTAATTCAGTGATTTTTGATTGTCTCTCTTAGACTGCTAGAGTGAGAGAGAGAGAGAGAAGTTTTGCGAAGGTGAAAAGAGCTCCTCGGGGTCAAAATCTGGATGTCCGCTTCCCTGTATCTTTCTGAACTTTGTTTCTCATGTTTTTCTCAAGTGCAGATGCTTCTCTCAGAGGCAGTTTTCAGATTTCTCTTGCTCTCCGCAGAGCGATGGTCCAAGGTTTTTTTCAAACCATCTCTTCTGTATCGTGCTGAAAAGAAAATTTGTTTGAAAGTTCAATCTCTGATCTTTTCTTAGTTTTCTCTTTTGGTGGGCCCACATCGTATTCTGTTTTTCGATGCCCTTATTTCTCCCTCTTTTGGGAAAGACTTTTCCTGGCCTTCTCTGTTTTTGACCAGGAGTCTTTTTATCCCTTTGTCGTGATCAGGAGCCTTACTCACCCAAAATGAAGCCCTGAGCCGGTTTTGGCTTAGCTATCACTTTTGGTGTGGCTCTCCCTGCCACTCTGCATTTCTGTTTCTCTCGCTCGCTTTGGGCGCTCATGCGGGTTTCTTCTCTTTTCTACTCTTTCAATTTTTTCTATTCCCGTCTTATCTCGCTATTCTGCTTTTTCTCATTTGATGGCCTCGGTCCCTTCTAGGAGATCAGAGACTACTTTGTTTGTTCGCATTTCATTCACGCATTTTTGGAGAGATGATTTGGAAGTCTTTCCTCGTGTTCTGGGTGCGCGGTTTTTGGCAATTTTTTTTTTTTTTGAAAATTGCTTCTCGGAAGTCCTCCTGCAAGAGATAAAATGAGACAAAGGTCAAAAAAATCAGGGGAGATAGGTGATTGTCGCGCGACACCTCGGAAGATGGCTCTTTGTCGCGCAACAATGACCCTGTTTGTTGCGCGACAATGTGTTCCACTATATAAGCCTCCTGCTGAGCTCATTCCACCTCATTCTCTCCTTCCTCTTTCTCTCTCTAGCTCTTTTTCTCTCTCTTTCTCTCTTCTCCCGAGCGCGGAAGCCCTACCGCTTTTTCGACTTTTCTCATTTATTTACTCACATATAGATGGATCCTGCTCAGCCTGATAGACTGGATGGTGACCAGGACGAGGTTACTTTTACCGATGCTCAGGGCGTCCTTCGGTGTAGTCCTCATCATGACGATTGGGAGGACCTCGACTGGTATGGTGAGGATGGGGTGGACCGTGGTCGGGCTGTGGTTTACCGAGATGCGACCCGGGCTGCTCCAGTTCCGGACATTCCTTGGCTCTTGATGGAGCCTGTTTCTCACGAGATTCGTCGTCGATCTCTGGTATGTCTTCTTTCATGTATTTATTTGTTCTTTTATTTCTGTCGTTTCCTGCATGTATTTTAAACAAATGTTAGTATGCATAACTGCCTATAAATAACATCCGATTTAGTAAACACATACTTTTACTTGTGATACCGTCCTAGATTTTGGGAAACTACATAATGTACCCCCATGACTCTATAATTTTTATAATCATACCAAAATACCATCAAGTTTTGGAAAATTACATAATTTACCCTTATAACCGTATAACTCTGATAATTACACAAAAATACCCTCAGGTTTGGAAAATTACATAATTTACCCTTATAACCCTATATCTCTCATAATTACACCAAAGTACCCTCAGGTTTTGAAAAATTACATAATTACCCTCATATCCCTATAACTCTCATAATTACACCAAAGTACCCTCATGTTTTGAAAAATTACATAAATTACCCTTATAACTCTATATCTCTCATAATTATACCAAAGTACCCTCAGGTTTTGGAAAATTACATAAATTACCCCTATAACCCTATATCTCTCATAATTATACCAAAGTACCCTCAGGTTTTGGAAAATTACATAAATTACCCTTATAACCCTATATCTCTCATAATTACACCAAAGTACCCTCAGGTTTTGGAAAGTTACATAAATTACCCTTATAACCCTATATCTCTCATAATTACACCAAAGTACCCTCAGGTTTTGGAAAGTTACATAATTTACCCTCATATCCCTATAACTCTCATAATTACACCAAAGTACCCTCAGGTTTTGAAAAATTACATAAATTACCCTTATAACCCTATATCTCTCATAATTACACCAAAGTACCCTCAGGTTTTGGAAAATTACATAAATTACCCTTATAACACTATATCTCTCATAATTACACCAAAGTACCCTCAAGTTTTGGAAAATTACATAATTTACCCTCATATCCCTATATCTCTCATAATTACACCAAAGTACCCTCAGGTTTTGGAAAATTACATAATTTACCCTCATATCCCTATATCTCTCATAATTACACCAAAGTACCCTCAGGTTTTAAAAAATTACATAATTTACCCTCATATCCTTATAACTCTCATAATTACACCAAAGTACCCTCAGGTTTTGGAAAATTACATAAATTACCCTTATAACCCTATATCTCTCATAATTACACCAAAGTACCCTCAGATTTTGAAAAATTACATAAATTACCCCTATAACCCTATATCTCTCATAATTACACCAAAGTATCCTCAGGTTTTGAAAAATTACATAAATTACCCCTATAACCCTATATCTCTCATAATTACACCAAAGTACCCTCAGGTTTGAAAAATTACATAAATTACCCCTATAACCCTATATCTCTCATAATTACACCAAAATATCCTCCTAATCCTGTACTCGTTCCTTTTGTCCACAGTGGGTTGGCCGCGGTTGGGGTTCTCCCAACACCATCTCTTTAGAGTGGCGACAGGCACCGGCCCCTGTCCAGGAGTTGCTTCTTGCGACTCCTTTTGGTCCCCTCTTTGATGCCCTTCCGAAGCGAGTATCTAGGGCAGCTGTGTTGGTGTCAGCTCTGGCCTGCCACTGGTGGGACACCACCCATACCTTTCACTGGAGCTGGGGGGAGATGACGATGACCCCCCTCGATCTATTTGCTTTGACCGGGATTCCTTTAGGGGGGGTCCCTATACAGATTGACGTTCCCTTGCGTCTGATGGCAGAGGGCATTGTCGGTGCTTTATGATGGTTTCCAGAGCGACGGAGTTCTGGTGATACAATTCCTCGGGCGGTTTTAGTCACGCGCCTGGCGATAGAGAGAGCCAGATTGATCGCTTCGGGGGTGCCGATGACCTGTCAGGAGGCGTGCCAGTACGCTCGCGTCCTTCTTCTACTGACACTCCATGATCTGTTTGAGGCCCGTGGGGGAGACACAGCCCATCTCTGGTGGCTGCCCTATCTCCGGGATTTCAGCATCATGTTCGACTACGATTGGGGCGGTTTTATTCTTGCCGTCCTCTATGATGCTATGGACCAGGTTTCTCGCCATTTAGCCCTGAACCTCAAGGGCTTCTCATTGCTACGGGAGGTACATACTCTTGTTCTCTTATTCTTGTTTCAGTCCTTTACCTTTTATTATCTGTTATTGCTGATATCTTTTCTGTCTCTTCTTCAGAGTTGGTTCGTGGCGTATACCCGTTTAGGTCGCGCCCAGGTGGATCTTCTCATCGAGAACGAGGATCAGTTTCCCTTTTTTCGCCGATTTATCGCGGGGAACTACAGGGCCCCTTATGTATACCGGACTCGAGAGACCGGTGCTGCTGCTGTTCACGACCTATTGGAGGAGCAGGTAAATATTTTAGCATTCTTTTCTTTTAAAATAAAATAGGATATATATATGAATAACTGAAATAAAATTTCATTCTCCCTGTAGATTAAGTGGGTCCCCTGGGGTGATCTAGGCCTTCACTTTGGGTATGGCCGTGCTCTGACCGCCTCGAGGACTAGGCGGCTTATCCGAGACGAGTACGGCCTTCACTTCTATTTAGGCGAGAGGGTTATCCGCCAGCACACACCGGCCCAGTGGCCTCGAGTTCCACTACTTCCCCCGGTTCTGATGAGGCAGACGGGCGAGATTGATCCGGTGACGGTGCAGGCTTTGGTTGACGGTCTCGGTTTCCAGACGTTCACCGAGGATGGAGACTACGCTACTTTTGCTGCCCGTTACCTGATGAGGGAGCCGAAGGGGACTCGGGGACGGGTCTTTTATGAGAGATACCAGGCATTGGGAGGTGATCCCCATTACATACGGGGACATACCCACTTAGCTAGGGCGGTTCCGGGTCACCTGCCACCTGTCCCCGACCAGAGGGACAACATCCTGGATTCTGAGGACGAGGACCCCGAGGGAGAGAGAGATGTTCCTGTTGCTGCCGAGGGTGGTGGTAGGCCAGAGGGTGAGGGAAGTGATACTACGGTGGCTCCGGAGCAGTCTCCTCAGACGACACTTGTGGGGGAGCGGCGCGCTGAGGGTTTTGAGTTCCCTACCGGCCCTTTTGTGTCTCTGAGGGTCCTTTTTGCTGCTGCTGAGGCTGTCGAGGGGAGAGCGGGATTTTTTGAGAGGTCCTGGGAGCCTGCGGACCTTAGGGCAGATTACGAGCAGTTTGGGCGGACTCCTCTTGCGGCGGCGACTATTCCTTCTGGTGGGGTACCTCCTTTGGGAGCAACGGCGATGGTGGATCCTCCAGAGGTCCGTACCTACGCTACGTTGACTCCTCTCTCGACGACTGTCATGGGGCCTCCCGCCCGATCTCCAGGTTTTGGCGGCTCCTCCTCTCATCCACTCTTGTTCCCCATTCGCGAGGAGGGAAGGTCTACTTCTGCAGCTGTTCCTGCGGGGTCGTCTATTCCGTGGGTAGATCTACCCCCACTCCCCAGAGATATCTCTTATGTCGGCGCTGGCTTACGTCGATATCCTGTCCCGGAGTATCCTCTTCCTGAGGATACTTTCGACTATCTGGGCGGTCGCCCTGGTGATGAGGTACCTTCTTTTACCTTTTCTTGATACCTTTATATCTATATATATCTATTTTGACTGTACTGATTCTCTTATCTTATGTCTTTTTTACAGAGGGTGAGTATACGAGTGGCAGATCTATGGGCTTGGCACGCCCAGTACCTCTACAGCTGGAACCTGCTCCAGTATGTCGGTCGAGACCCTCCAGCCTATATGCGTGACTACCAGAGGGCTATCGATGTCTCTCTACGGCCAGACGACCCCCTGACTTCCTTTCATGCCCGGACGGATTCTCGGAGGAGCAGTAGTCGGACTTCCAGGCATTCTCGATCATCGGTGATCCGCCCGATGGCACCGATTCAGTCTACGGGTCCTTCCCAGGCGGTAGTTCCCCTGGTTCCTGGCATTCCAGTTGTTGGCCTTACTCCCGAGGAGGGCTCGGGTGACAGTGGGAGCGTGTCAAAGCGCGCCCGAGTAGATTAGTTTTTCCCTTTCTGCATTTAGTGTTAGTTTTGGACAGATATGTATTTATTTAGACATGTTTTAGACAGATATTTAGTCTTTTAAAAACTGTTCTTTTATTGGATTTATAAAACATCTTTATCTGTGTTTGATTATATTTTTCTTCTCTGTCTGTGAGAGATATACACATATGTACACATGAGTCAGCGTTTTTAGAAGCCATACCTTGTAGCATAGTGATACTTTTCCTGTAAAAAGAACAAAGTGAGAACAAGAAAGCATCCAAAAATGATTCTCTTGGCAAAATGACTGCTGTGTATAAGAAAAACAAAATTAGGGTGACCCCAAAGGGATTTGTCCGGCGACAATCCCTCCTGGATCTGGGTTTGTCGCGCGACAAACAGGTACAGGTCCCTCTTTTTTGCTATAAATACACCCATCTTCCTTCCTTCATCCCCACACCTTCCAAAAATGTCCTCTTATCGCACAAAATCCGATTTTTCTTATGTCAATGCTCGAGATGCTTTGATATCTTCTGAAAGTGGTCTGAACTTCGGTGCTTTTAGTCCTTTAACGGGCTGGTGCCATCGTCCCATCGATTTTTCCTTTCTGTTAGGTGCTTTATATTTTTGGAGTCCTGTGGACCATCTGTTCCGCTTTGGACTAGATGAGCTCTGCCCGACCTATGAGGAGTTCTCCTGGTTGTTGCGTTCTGATGTTCATCTCCCAATGGTAGTTCCCATAGAAGAAATCGGTCCCCGCGACATGCTAATTGCTTTGTTAGCCATTCTCCAGGTGGCCTGTGATGGGTTTATTGCCGACGGACTCCTTGACCTCCATAAAATGGTGAGGTTCTTTCATCGTTATGAAGATAGGGCCTCTTACGGCGTGGGGCGTACTGCAGCGGCCCTGATTTGCCTGATTTCTGATATGTTGCTGGTGACGGGTTCTTCCTGTGTTGATCCGACTATCCTGAGTCTGATTTACCAGGCTAGAAATGGGGAGTCTATAGTGCCGATCGTTCTTGCAGAGACCCTGAATGGTCTTGATGATGTTCATGGGGGGGCCTCGCCCTTCTTCCGGGAGAGTCCGCGTTTACTATACATGTGGCTGCTGGAGCGCTTTCGATCGGTGAGTTTCAACGGGGTTCGGCTCGATAATCCGACGCATTTCTTCCGTCGTCCCCTCTTTGGGGCTTTGACCATGTCTTCCTCTGATTGGACGGTGTGGTTCTCGGAGAACTTTCGGGCTATCCGGTGGGACATTCCTTGGTGGAAGCTGAGGGTGATGGTACTTAGTACTGGGGGTCAGAACTATGTTCGGCTCCGCGGGCTCTGGTTTACTTCCTTTTATCTCCCCGGACGTCTTCTTCGGCAGTTTAACATTCCTCAAGAGGTTCCCCTTGGACTGAACAACTTCTCCTCTGAGTCTAAATTTGTGACTCCGCATGTTTCTTTATCGGTAGAGAGGATGTGGCGTGCTCGACTGACTCGTCAGTTCAACTATGCTCGTTTTGGTATTACCCGGCCCCTCCGGGCTGATATTATCCGCTCTTGCTGGCAATCTCTGGAATGAGAACTGATCGACGACCCCTTTCAAATGGAGTGGTTCCGGTTTATGGATACTGAGGCTACTGATGATAACATTATTTTTGCGTATCAGATCTTGGACGAAGCTCGGATCGATTTGGCTACTAAGGACCCAGTGTGGCCAACCCCTAGGGATTAGTTACTTCTGTATTGTCATATCTCCCTTGTAACCGTTCGGTGTTCTGAACCACCTTTTAATAATATATGAGGGACTGCTTGTGGGAAATAAAATTTATTTACAAAGTTTAAACCGGGCCTGAAGTCATTTCTCAGGTTGCCTACGTTCCCCTTTTTTGATTTTTTTTACAAAAAGTTTTGAGTTGGGGCTCAGGTTTACGTAGTTCTTATTTCACATGTCATACCTATTAATAATACTTCTTCAGTCGATCCATGTTGACTGGTGAATGCAGTAACTGTCCATCCAAATCGGTGAGTATAGCGGCACCCCCTGTATCGATTTCTTTGACGATATACGGCCCTGTCCACTTCTGCCCGAACTTACCCCTCGGATCTCTGGCTGGTTCTCGAATTTCTTTCAATACGATATCGTTCTCATTGATACCCCGAGTCCTCACTTTTTGGTTAAATGCTCGAGCGATTCTCTTATGATACCCCTGATGGTGGTATGCGGCTTTTAATCTTTTTTCATCTAGTAGGGCTAGCTCGTTATAACGTGCCTGGACCCACTCCAGTTCATTGACTTGATTTTCTAGCATTACCCTGAGGGAGGGGACCTCTAACTCAACAGGGAGGACTGCTTCCATCTCGTATGTAAGAGAGAACGGGGTTGCCCCGGTGGAAACCCTCTCTGTGGTGCGGTATCCCCACAATGCATATGGTAGTTTCTCCGGCCAGTCTCGACAGGTGTCGGTTATCTTGCTTAGGATATTCTTCAGATTTTTGTTGGCGGCTTCAACTGCCCCATTGGTTTGTGGCCTGTATGGCGAAGATCTGTGTCTGGTAATACCGTATTCTTCTATGACGGTATTAGTTTCTCCTTCGAAGTGGGTGCCGTTATCTGAGATGATCTCGTGTGGGACCCCATATCGGCAAACAATATTCCTTTTGATAAATCGGGCTACTTTCTTAGCATCCAGGGTCTGGTAAGACTCGGCTTCCACCCATGTGGTGAAGTAGTCAATGGCCACTAGTATGAATTCATGGCCGTTGCTGGTTTTGGGCGAGATCTTCCCAATGACGTCGATTCCTCAGGTTGCAAAAGGCCAGGGAGCAGTCATGTTGTACAACTCTTTTGGAGGAAGCTTCTGGGATTTAGCATAAATTTGGCACTTGTGACAACGGCGTACGTGGTCAGAGCAGTCAGTTTGCAGGGTAGACCAGAAATAACCTTGTCTGATGATTTTGCGGGCAAGTGTATGTCCGCTCATATGGGGTCCGTAATCGCCCCCATGTATCTGATCCATCATTCTGACTGATTCTTCTTCGGTGAGGCATTGAAGATGAGTCCCGTCGTAGTTCCTCTTATACAATCTTCCGACACAAAGTATGAACCCTGACGCTAATCTTCTGAGCGTGACCCGTGTTTTCTTGTCTGTTTTCTTGGGATACTGATGGTTCTTCAGCAGGTTCCAGATATCGTAAAACCAAGTGGTTGGATCCCCTTCCCCTTCATTCTTTACCTCCAAGGTCGTGCAGTGTGCGGGTTCTTACTTCTTTTGTACCGTAAGAGTTATTTCTTCCATCCCCTCCGGGATATCGATCATAGATGCCAGGGTTGCCAGTGCGTGGCAAAACTGTTCTGAGACCTGGGGAGATAATAAAACTCCGCATGCTTGAACTTTCCCGCGATATCCTCCAGTCGGGCGAGGTAAGGGACTAATTTTTCATCTCTGATCTTCCATTCTTTCAGAACCTGGTGGACCACTAGTGCTGAATCTCCGTATACCTGTATTCTCTTTATACCCTTTTGAAGGGCGATCTCTAACCCGAGTATGCAGGCTTCATATTCAGCCATGTTGTTGGTGCAGAAGAAGTCCAAACGATATGATACTGGGGAGTGAGTTTGGTCTGGCGAGACTAACAGGATGCCTATCCCGTTTCCATTTCGATTGGCAGCCCCATCAAAGTATAACTTCCAGTCTTCATCGATCTCGACATTCATGATGGTTTTGTCTGGGAATTCGGCTTCTTCTAGCATGTCTCCCAATATTGGATTGTGGGCCAGGTAATCAGCTATGATCTTGCCTTTGACTGCCTTCTGGGTCATGTAGGTGATGTCAAATTCGGAGAGTAGAAATAGCTATTTTGCCATTCGGTTCAAGAGAGCCGGTTTCTCGAGAGGTATTTCAATGAATCAATCCGTGATGCCAGGATGACTGAGAAAACTAGCATGTAGTGCCGTAGTTTCTGTGTTACCCAGACGAGAGCGGTGCATGATTTCTCCAATGGTGTGTAGTTCATCTCAAATGAGGACAGTTTCTTGCTGAGGAAATATATGGCCTGCTCTTTCCGTGTATCAATCAGGTGTTGGGCTAGCATTGCTCCCGCGGCTGAATCAGTGACGGTTAGGTACAAGATTAATGGTAGTCCGGTTTGTGGTGGGGCTAATACTAGGGGGTTGGAGAGATATTCTTTGATTCTATCAAAAGCTTCCTGGCACTGATCGTCCCACTCTCCCGGTGAAGATTTCTTTAGGAGTTTAAAGATGGGCTCGCAAGTCTGAGTGAGCTGAGAGATGAACCTACTGATGTACTGCAAATTACCCAAAAATCCTCGGACATCTTTCTCAGTACGAGGCTTAGGCATTTCTTGGATAGCTTGAACCTTGGCAGGGTCTACCTCGATTCCTTTCTTACTGACAACATAGCCTAGGAGTTTTCCCTTGGTCACCCCGAACACACATTTCTGCGGATTGAGTCTCATCTGGTACTGGCGGAGCCGATCGAAGAAGGCTCGCAGAGCTGGTACGTGACCTTCCCTCTCCTTTGATTTGATTATCATGTCGTCCACATACACCTCTACTTCTTTGTGGATCATGTCGTGGAAAATTGCGGTGGCTGCCCTCTGATAAGTTGCCCCGGCGTTCTTCAGCCCAAAGGGCATAACGGTGTAGCAGTATGTTCCCCATGGTGTGATGAATGTTATTTTCTCCTGGTGATCCAGATGCATCTTGATCTGGTTATATCCGAAAAAACCATCCACAAATGACTTCAGGGCGTGGTTGGCAGTGTTATCTACTATCAAATCGATGTTGGGCAATGGGAAATTGTCTTTTGGACAAGCTTTATTGAGATCTCGATAATCTACACACATGCGGACCTTCTCATTTGCCTTCGGAATGGGCACAATGTTGGCTAACCATGAAGGGTAATCGATCACCCGCAAAAACCCTACACTCAGTTGTTTTATCACTTCTTCTTTTACTTTCATGGACCATTTTGGCGTAAGTTTTCTCAACTTTTGCTTGACGGGTCTGAACTCCGGCTTGGTGTGTATCTCGTGCATGACTATCTGACTGTTTAAACCTGGCATATCCGCATAAGACCAGGCGAAGACATCCACGTACTCTTTCAGAGTTTGTGTGAATTCCTCTCTTTCTGTCTCACTTAGACTTGCCCCAATGCGGACCTCTTTTCTCTCTTCTTCTGTCCCGAGGTTAATTACAAGAGTGTCTCCTTCCTCGCTCTGTATACGTTGCTCCTCCCGTTCAGGGTGTTCGTTCAATCTTTCCAACTCCATATAAACAATTACAGAATTAAGAATAACAGGATAGCGCAAAATAGAGTTTTCTTCATTAATAGTATTTACAGGGACAAGTTTTAAAAAGTAAATCTAGGAGTGGCTCTTCCCTAGCCTTACTCTCGCTCTCACCTCTCACCTTTACAATTTCACTCTTTTCCTCTTCTTTTTGGTAGTCTGGATCAGCGTATATCAGGTGTACAGGGTCGTCCCTTGGCTCGTTATCCCCCAGAGCCATGATGTCGAAGAGATCCCCGATCTTTTCTTCCTCCTCATCCTTCTTGTCTTCATTTTCTTCCTTCGGCCCGATTGTCAATTTGGTAGAGAAACTGTGCACGATGTTTTCCTTGACATATAGGTCCTATTCGTAGAAGATTTCCCATCCTGGAAGGTTCTCTCCGTTGCTGTTTCTCCAAGGTTCCTGAAAACCGCAAAAGGGGAAGTCCTCCCCTTCTTTGACAAAAAAACCCGTTCAGAGAGCTAAAACTCGGATACTGATGCCCTTGGCCCCCCTTTTGTCGATCGTCTTCTTTAGTGTGTTGGTACCCCAAACCTTCCTTTTCGTACCTCGTTACTGGTTCCAAGGCTTGAAGTAGTCCTGGCTGTCCCATTCCAAGACCGGCTCCAGGCAAGTATTCCATCATTCTCAGCATATTTGTGATCTTGGTGCTGAGACCGGGGATATTGTCAGGGGAAAGATATTCGATTACCTAGGTGCTGAGAGTTTGTACTTGAGGCTCGTAAGAAAAGCCTCCCAACTGTATGCTCTGGCTCCCGATTCCCAAAACAGGTAACTCCAGATCTGCCAAGGTCCTTTCAGGATCTCCTTGGATGCTGATTATGTTCCCTTCAAACGGTATCTTGATCTTTTGGTGTAGGGAGGAGAGGAGTGCTCCTATGTCGTGTAGCCATGCCCTTCCCAATAGTAAGTTAAAACTGGAGAGAATGTCTATGATTTGAAAGTCGGCCGGAAAGTTTCCGGGACCGACCATGAGATCGAGCTTCAGAGATCCCAAAACGGCCCTCCTGGTGTTGTCATAGGCCCTGACGGTTACGACGGATGGAGAAAGCTCTGAATCCAGGATACCCAAGCATCTAGCGGTCTTCAGGGGGCAAACATTTATGGTTGACCCATTGTCGATGAGAACCTGTGGCAAAATTTTCCCTCGGGTCCTGACGGTGATATGGAGAGCCAGGCCGTGCTTCCTTCCCAATGGAGATAAGTCTTCATCTGAAAATGACAGTCTTCTTTGGATTGTGAGTGACCCGACCATGTTTGGCAGTTGTTCTAGTGTGGAGTCGGGTGATATGACGGCCTCGTCAAGGAGTTTGATGAAGGTGGTCCTGTGAGGTTTGGAGGCAACCAAAAGGCCCCAAATGGTGATGTGAGCCTGGGTTTTCTTTAACTGTTCTAACACTCGATCTTCTCCTGCTTCCTTAGGAGGTGATGATTTCTCGGCATCCATCGGTGGTGGCTGGTATACCCTTCCTGAGCGGGTGATTTGTTGTATCCAGAGGGATGCTGAGTCTGATCCTTCTGAGATTTTTGATGTCTCCGGCTCTTTCGACCAACTAAAAGTCCCGGGGGAGGTTTCTGTCATACAAATTGTCTCCTTATGGGGGGCGGGGTTTCCACGGCTGTTTTTTCTTATCTTGGGTCCATCCTATCCCAGCTTTCCCAAGATTGGCTTTGATTATGAGTGGTTGCGAGATCCCCTGATTTGTTTTTCCTAAGCCCTGCCCGGGTAGGAAGTTCATCTTGGCCATCCATTGGTCGATTATTGGATTGAGGCATGGGGCAACTTGTGCTTTTGCTAGTAACATAACGGGTGCCTTATAGGCCGGGTCGTCCCGAATGAGTCCTACGGGGTCAAAGCCTTCTTCATCAGTAGTTAAGGCGTTAATTCCCGCAGGTGGAGCATGATTGGGAAGGGGGTTGTTGGTAACATTGGACCCGCCGGGTGCGGGGATGGTTCCAGCTTCAATAAGGTCCTGGATATGATGACGAAGAGCTAAGCAGCGTTCCGTGTCATGGCCCGCTGCTTGATGGTATGCACAGTTCTCATTCATTCTCCAGGTGCTGGGAATAGGATTTGGTGGGGGACGCGGGTTGAGTGGGGTGATCAATCCGGCCTTTCGGAGTAGTTCCAGGCTTTTTACCAGGGTAGTGGGAAGGGTGCAGAAATTCCTCCTTTTCTTGGCTTCGGTGTTTGAAGAGTCTCCTTGTGCAGGCCAACTCATTGGAGGGACTTGTTGCGACTGTTGAAACGGGTTTTGTTGATATGGGTATGAGCTTAGTTGATTCACGGTTGTAGTGGCTGTCTTTCTCCCGGTGTATGAGGCTTTCTTGGTATCGGTTTCAACTTTCTTGGCTAACTCCTCTTCCACTTGCGATCCCATACTCAACAGGGCTCTGAAGTGTGGGAATACATGCTTCCCCATGCAACTCAGTACGGCTGGAGTGAAGTTCTTCTGAATGATTTATAACTACTCTTCTTCATCGGGTCGCTTGGACATTTGGGAGGCCATCTCCCTCCAGCGTGTGACGAAATCGCTGAAGCTTTCTTTCTCGCCTTGCTTGGCCATCTCCAGGTGTTTACGGGTAATTTCCAAACTCTCGTTGGACCCGTATTTGGTCATGAACTCTTTGACGATATCCCTCTAAGTTTTCGTGTGGTGTCTCTCCAGATCAAAAAACCATCTCAGGGCGGCCCCCGTGAGAGTCATGTGAAAGGCTTGAGCCAGCTCCGGCTCTTCACAGCCAGACACTTGCATGGATCTGATGTAGGATTGGAGATGGGTTTTGGGGGGGTGGTCCCTGTGAATTTAGTGATAGAAGGGAGCTTGAATCCTTGAGGCAGTCTGGCTTCTGGATAAAGGGAGAAGGCGTTCATATCTGTGATCTCGTCTGCCCCTTTTATCAGAGAAATCCCTCTTTGCAGAACTTTCATCTGCTCCTTCAGTTTCTTCATCTCTTCGCTCTCTCTCGACACCTCGTCGGGCTGTTCCCGAGCTATAACAGATTCCGTATATACTGCCCGGAGTCGGTTGATATCTGGGTATTCATTTGGAGGGGCTACTGGGGCCGGTGGTGGAATGGGCCTTATGGGGACTTGTGGCCATGGCTGGTATTGGGGGTCAAATCCGGGTTGTGCTTGGGGTTGTGGCCAAACTATGGGTGGCTCTTGTTGCTGATAAGTGGGGCCTGAATCTGGGGCCCATTGATTGTTGGGATCGATCTGAACGGGACCGGCTATGATATGGCCCGTTTGGGGTGGATTAGTTCCTTGAACTGGGGGGAGTACTTGTGAAGACTGTCCTTGGTTCGGATCTCGATTCGGTGATAGTCGATCAAACCCCAGTGGTGCAGTTCGTTCGGCTGACAATTCTTCTACTTGAGGTTTTCCAGATCCCTGCTGACGGTCATGAGTAAACGGTGCATTTCGGCTAGGGTTGGCTGAACTGATGATGCCTCGGCTAGGCTCTGATCTGTCTCTCAATTCTCGCGTTCATCGGCCATTTCAGGTGTGCTTGGTCTTACTAGTCTTCCGGTGTGATCTCCATCGGCCCAACCTTCCAGTCTGTCGTCGCTTCACGACTGTAGACGAAATCACGTGACGAAGATGAAGGAAGACTGTGATGTGACTCAATTTTTGCCAAAAGAACCACTAAAAATTGCCAAGAAGAGCCTCGGATTTTAGAAGGGTGTCGAAAAGTAAGCCGTAAGGTGGTACATCCCTTACGGCGGTTTGACAAGTGTTTTAACTCGACTCGATCTTATATGCAGCGCAGGTGTACGAACGGTTAAGGCTTCAGGCTCCCTCCTATTTGGCAAGACCTTGCGATATACCCCATGGGCGGGTACGTGCAAGAGCCTTTTGATATACTTCCCGGGTACGTGAGTGTTCTCGTCACTCGATATACCTCGGGGGCGTACTTGGCCAAGGAGAGTGGAAGTAAATGCTTTCGGTTTATGTTGGCCCAAGCAAGCCAACTCCCTACTCACTTATAATACTTCCGAGGATTTGGGGTAAATTCACACTCGTAAAACCAACGCATGATTTGTGATAGTGCGTGCGAAAAAGGTTGGGTTTACAAATATCATTATCTTGATTACGTATTTTTGAAAAACTCCCTTTTTCAAAAAAAAAAGTTTCTTCTCAATCAATTAACATAAGTAGGGAAAGCAGTAAAAGCAAGTATTCAACAGATAAACAAAAGTCCACATATAAGAGTCTAGTTTTCTAGAATCCCCAGCGGAGTCGCCACTGTGAGAATCCGCAAATGCGACCCTCCGGGTCTCGTCCCCGTTCGGTTGGGCGTCTGAAACGTCGGAACGGATTCCTTCGTTCCATTTGCTGGAGTGTCTCTTTTGATTCATATCATGTGTCCTTATGTTCTATTTCTAGATGCAAAGGGGTTTGTTCAGAGTCGCCAGTACGTTTTACGGGAAAACGTACAAAATGGTTGTGTAAGAGGAAAGGTTTTAAGCCTTTCTTTACACGTCTGTCTACGAAACCAGGATTCTATAGGGTTCGGAAACTATATTACGGTTTGGGAAGGTGTTAAGCACCCATTCCGTCCTTTCGGTCTCTAGTGGTCTTTATATGTTTATTCTATGTTGAAAAACTTGGATGCTTTTACTGATAGCCTACTACTTTCTGAGCGAAAACCCTAATTTCTGGGAAAAACGGGAAAGGGATAGAAAACCTTTGTGTTTCAAGATCCGATGTTTCGTTTTGAGAAATGCAAATACAAGTGACAAGAGTTGTTTTCTTTAGAAATGGAGTTTCCCGTATTATTTCTCGGATAATGACGGTTTTCTCGAGTTTTGTAAAAGTGCGAATCTTATGATGGAACTAATTTCGATATGGAATTGGAACTCTTGAGGGGAGTTTTACCGGACGTATCACAATCTATGAAACAGATAGGATATATCGAGTATTTAATTTCCTAAGTAAGTTTTACCGGTCCGGGTTTGAAAACAAGATTTTATCCGGATAGTAATGTAATTACTCTTCTGGTTTTACAAATAGTTTTATCAGGGCCTTTTGTTTTGAAAACGATAGACTATTTGTAACTTGGCAATAAGTTATTCAAATAAAACGTGGACAAAACGACGGAAATAAAACAAGTACACATATATTTAATGTTTAAATACTAGAAGAGACTTTCTTTACCTTCCCGACGAGAATAATAATAATAAGAAAGAAAATATAATCCAGCAGAGAGATTTCCGGCGATAATAATCTTTTCCTTCTTCAAATATTTCCGAGAATTCGATTCCAGAGACGGGACACGTCGAGTGTCGGGAATAGATCCGATAATTCTCCAGAGATAAGACAATAATATAGAATGCTTGATAATGAAATCAGACTAAAACTCAGAATTTCCAGATTCAAGTTGCTGCCGTGAACCCTTGGGGGTGTTGGCCTATTTATACTGCTCGGGGAAGATTGTCGCGCGACATTTCCCCAGAAAAGGCAAGTGTCGCGCGACATATCCGTTTGTCGTGCGACATTCCTAATTCACTGTGCCTGTTTGTCGCGCGACATACTTGTATGTCGTGCGACAAACGGCTGAAGTGATGGGTTCTGACACTGTGATGTGTCAGAAAGTGGTTGGTCGGGTGCAGAGAGGGATTGTCGCGCGACATAGCAGGATTGTCGCGCGACAATGTGATATGTCGTGCGACAATCCTTCATGAAAATAGGTTTGTCGCGCAACAAACCCCCTCGAGGTAGTTTCGGGTGCTCGGGTGGGTCCCGGACTCCAAATCAGTAGTTCTCGTAGGTCATTTAGGGTTTTGTGGGGGTCACGGATAGGGGTGTCTACAGACGGCCTAGAGACTACACCTGGGTAACTTTTGTTCTAGCATCTTTTCAAGTTATGAGCAATCAACTTTCTAATAACCACCAAGATTTAGTTCATGTAGGCAATCTACCAACTTGGCATTTTGGTCGATGTCCAAAATATCTTACCCCTTGAAGCTTGGGTATTTGATGAAGCACCATCGGTATTCATCATTTTTTGACAAATATATATTTGCAATGAAAAACATAAATAAAATATTTAAACTTAAACATATGGTCCATCACAACTTCATTGTGCCAAATAGCAAAAGCAAAGTTCATTACATGATTCAACAATAAGATTTAGAGTAAATAATAACAATTGTAACAACATTGTTTAACATATTTAATTAATCCTGGATGCTAACCATTCATTATACCTTTGTATAGCTAAATTGGTAGAAAAAGTATTCCATTCCTCACATATCTCAATATAAGTGATAGGTTCACCATTTGGATCATAAAAATTGGGGCCAACTTTACCTTCAAGTGAATCATCTAATAAATCAATTGCCATATCTTTGCTAATAAGATAATGAAGAAGATAACCTGCGATTACTGTCTGATTATGTGTCCTTGGAGGGTACCATGAAAGGCTCCTTGGAATTTTAGCTTAAGTAATCCAAAGTGATATCGGAGTTTGTGGTAGATATTAATCCCTCTAATCATTCAAATGATATCGTTGGCCTTTAAATGAAGCAAGGAACCCCTTACCATTAGGATATCCGGCATCAATAAGGTAGTAACAACCTAATAATTATTTTTAAGAGAGCCAAAAAATAATAACTATATTTCGAGCTAATTTGATCAGTTGGGCCAAAAGGCCCAAACGAGTCCAAATTATATGAACGAACATATAATTTGTTTAAAGAGAAAGAAGGTCAACTTGTGACCGAACAGATTTCCTATGCCACATATGAATTATTATGGTGAGATGGTCATGCTAATGTAATCATTTTGCCGCGATGGGTGAATTGGCGTCAACCTCTACCGAGATGGTCATGCTTATGTGGATAACGAACAAAGAAAGGACCACTTTGATTTGTACTATTATATGAATCATTTAAAGTGCTAGAGTGATGCCTAAATTTTGCCCTTTATAGTTAATTTGCTATTTACTCTAATGGAGTTTTGTAATCTTAGTTCTATACCTATAAAAAGAAAAAGGGATGGCTCATTACAAGGATCCTAAATTCTAGGTAATTAATTTTAGAGAAAGAGTTGGTAGCTTGTAAACATTCTCTTTGTTTGATTGCCTTAGAGCCAATATATAATCGCACACACATAAAGAATGACGTACTGTCGGATTAGCATAAAAGCTACCGGAGGAACCTACCTGATAAACAAAAATCTCAATCTCAATCTCAACATTTCACTTTTTATTTGTTGTTCTATTGATATTGCTTCAAACTTGCTTTGTGGAATCCAATTTTTTATGGTACCCACAATTTTAATAGTTAGTTGTATTATGAAATAAACAAGTTTCAACATTTTAACAAATTCATTAACTTACCATTAAGACGATTAATCGCATTCCTAAGTACTCAAGAGTCTTGAGTGGATCCAATACCGCATTTGAAATTTAAAAAAAATTATAATTGTACACAATAATAATAATAATAATAATAATAATAATAATAATAATAATAATAATAATAATAATAATAATAATAATAATAATAATAATAATAATAATCCCTCATCTAAGCAATCCAGGCCGAGGGACAGTCCTTCATTCAAGTAACGAAGGTTGGGTAGCAATGATCCCTCATCTGGCACTGTTAGTATCGGTAGTTGATGTAGTAAATCAATACCAGATATTAGGCCAAATTCCAAGGCCTTTTAGCTCGATATTAGCTAGTAAGCCCGAGTCAAATGACCTATTTGATATCTGTAGCCTAGAGCCTCAACCTATCAAAACTAGTTACCACAAATACAAAAAGTCAACAACAGAGTATGTCCCAAAAACCAAAGTAAACATTTTCTTAATTGAATCCCATGTGGTTGATAAAAAAGACCCAATTAAACTCGTCATGCAGTAGTTTCCCCTTCGATGGCATTTTGTACCCTTAGCCCCTTACAAATCACTATCCTATTATCTACCATTCTCTTTACATTAAATAGTTAATCCTTATGTCTGATTTGGGGAACACATCCTTCGGATCTCCATATCCTTCATGGACAAGATAATCATTTTTGTTAACATGATTATATAGAAGCATGTATGAAAATATTCCTCTATCATAACTAGTCATTCAGTCACTCCTAGTTCATCTAATTTGACCACAAATTTTGAAAGTAAAATTCTTTTTGGGTTTATCACTTGGTGGGGAAAATATGGTCCAATCATCTCATTGTTCCCTGAACCTCTACAAGACCAAGTATAACACTTTAGTAAAACAAGGTATAACCCACATTATGAAGGTATACAATTTTCTCCTCCAATTCACTAGTAAATACAAGGTTCCCTGGATACTGAAATGACAGTATAACCTAGAAACCCCAGTCATTGAGTCAACTATGCAATCTCATGGCTCATCCCAAGCCATAATTAGACAGTATAGTTAAGTAGAAATAGTCACCCGCCAATTCTTCATTAAATGGTAGGATAAATTCAAGACAGGCAGGACTATTGGTCAAGTTTAAAGAGAACTCCCAACCATTCCTACCTTTGCACCCACCCCTAGTAAGCCCATTAATTGTTCCTTACTTAAGGTACATCAAAGAAAAAGGATCTTCAAGTGGAACCAAGTCAATAAAGTCTAAGTCAAGCCTAACTGAATCTATTGATACAACATATATCAAGAAATGTTCCAAATCAGAGTTAAAAATGCTAACCAAAGCCCTTAGTGACAGAGTAAGTAAATTATATGGAGAAGATGAAGAAGCATCTTCCAAGTCATCCAAGTCGGAGCAAGGATCTATAATCAGCAAAGATCCTTACAATTGTGAATTATTTGATGATGGTCAAAACCCATTTGCTTGATTGAGGTGTTTTCAGTTAGTACTTGGATAATAATTTATCCAAGAAAAGCTAACACCAAAATTATGATCATAGAAGAAATCTCAAGTAAACTCAAGTGCTCCACTGAAAGAGCGAAATGACAATTTTAAATAATAAAAGTTAAAATTACTCTTCATAAACAGTACAGCAAATAGTTAAAAGTACGTGAATAGTATCCACCGACAACAATATTCAAACAGTAAAATTACTTTTACTATGCCGACATGTTACTATTCACCAACAGTAAAATAACTTTTACTATTTACTTTAGTCAAAAGTAAATCATTTCGACCCCACGTCATTCTACAGTCCTCTCTCAAATCTAGCTATAAAAGAAGAGCAAGGAAGATGGAAGAAGCAGGTCTCACACCTACTACTTGAAGAATTTCTCTACTTTGAAGTTTATTCTTGTATTCAAAATATCCTTCAGAAATTTTATAGTAATTTTAAAAGTTATGTTTTTACAAACTTTCAGTTCAGTTAACATTCAATAAACTACAAAATAATAAAGAGTTTACTTATAAAGTTAGAAAATCTGAAAACTAGAAAATACCATACCACATTCGAAATTCAAAAAAAGTTAGATCAGATTTCGGAAATATCGCAAATTTGAAAATTTTGGACACCCCTAGGACTCAGAGTCAATAATTAACAAGGCAAATGACATGTAGTTTGAATTTTAGTGGTAAAGTTTGAATTAATTGTTCCTATGTTTGAAGTGAACCGTACATCGTTTCCTTCTCCCATAGATAATATATTTGAAGCCAGCTATTATTTTAATTCTTTCAAATTTAAATTCGCACTTCTTTCAAAATTTGAACAAATATATGCGTGATTCTTAATATAATATGTTTCTTTGTGGTGGTTTATTATATTAATTAAACAAGGAACTTCTTTTCAGAAGCTACTTTAATAATTTATGTTCATCAGAATCCATATATGATTGTCTACATTATTATTATAATTTTATTGTGTACAATTAAATATTGAAGCTGGTTGCATTAGTTGTAGAATAGAGATGAGGCCATGGAAGGGAAAGAAAAGGTTGCCACTCTTGGAAAAATTAACTTATCTCCATTTTCATAACAATATGAAAAATATCATAAAAGTAATTGAAATTTTTAAGAAATTAAAAAAATAAGTTGATAATGTGATAAGATATTAACTTACCTTTTCCTTTTTTTTCTTTTTTTTTTTTGCTTTCTGGTTATTACAAAAACAATACTTTGGATGGTGAGGGTGGAAATTTTCTCACAAAAAATATATAAAGAAATATGGAGAGAAACACACAGACACATACATATATAGTTAGGTTATAAAGTGAGATTCCCCACTTTAGCAAAAAGAAGGTATTCTCATTTGGAGGGGTGAATTGAAGAATTATTTCTTGGAATTTTGTAGAAATGATCTATATTATGAATTGATCATCTCCACCAAATTTTATTAAAAATTCAACTTAGAAGTAGGTGAGATGATCATAAAAAATTTCAACGGTCGAAAATGCGCATATATATCAATTTTTCAATACACCAACTTCTGGGTTGAGTTTTTTTTTTTTTATGAAATTTGATAGAGTTTATATATCATCTCTACAAGATTTTTTAAAAAATAAAAACTAATCTATTTACCCATCTAAATAAGCATCCATTCTTTTAGTTAAAGTGAGAAAATCCCTCTTTATAACCTAATTATATACATATATATATATATTCATAACAAACATAAAGTGAAAAAATGACTCAACTTTTGTTTTATTATGAGCGCCCAAGTTTTGTTTTGATATTTTATTTTTAGCAGCAACGAAAGTTAATGTCCCTAGATTTATTTTGGTGCTTTCAGTAAACTCGCCCCAATACCCCATTATCATTGGGGTGAGTTGAAAGCTTTTATTAAAATACATTAGTAAGTTGAAAGTATCCTTACACTAAGGTAAAAATAATAAAATTGTGGGTCTATTTAAGTACACCAGCTATTTCAAATGCAATAGTTTACGGACAAGGATTTTAGCTAGTATTCCTAATTGATAATTAATGGATTTTTGAAACTATATTAAATTTACCACCAAATCAAAGAACCTTGTAGCATTAAATATTAGGAACCCTATTCATTTTCCAATTGAAATATTGTTAGATTAGTTTAAAAGTAAAAAGACTAGTATTAAAATGGCCAATTCATATTGAAGTTATATTATTTTTAGTAGGTGGGGATCGAAGAACAGTGTAGGCAACGAGACTGCGGGGCGATATTTTAGAGTTAAGTTATTCTAAGGTCTCGTTTGGTTCACGGAAAGGAAATCAATCAATTCTCTTATCTTTTCTATGGAGGTGGGAAACTAAATTTCCTGTTAAATTTCCTTTCTTGTGTTTGGTAAAGCATGGAAAGTATTTAGATAAGGGTATTATTGTCTAAACTTTTTGTAATAAATGCTTCGAAATCACATGGGAAAATCAATCCGATGTGTTTTGAGAGGAATGGTTTTACCCCCTACTTTCTCCTCTTTCGGGAAAGTGTTTCCGAAATTTGTGCTTACCAAACAAAAAAAATGAACGACTTTCTTTTCCCGAGTACTAAAATCTGTGAACCAAACGAGACATAAGTTAAAATATTCGATTGGTGTTAAGAATAGTAATTTGGTCAGTATATTTAAAATTACTTTTATTAAATCCTGCTATATTTAGACTTTTAATTATTATTCGACATGAAATCTTACTTTATTTGGTCGTTTTGGTTAGAATTTAAAACAATTATGTAATCTTTAAATTTAAAGTACCTTTAGTTTTTATTCTACTTACATTAGGGTTCTAATTTAAAACCAAAACTACACAGTTAACTAGACAATAAATCCTTCTCTATTTTGGTCTTTTAATTATGATTCACACTTAATTAGACATTAAATCCTACTCCATTTTTAGAATTTAATTAAAGCAATTACATAATTTTTAAATTTAAAGTCCTTTATTTTATATTCTACATCTATTAGGATTCAAATCTAAAACCGTATAAATTAGCCTGTATATACCAATCATATATCGTACTCATATTTATGATTCTTACAAAAATCTGCATGTGTGTTGATTTTTTGTAACCCACTGTAATTCTTCTGCAAACAATTTATTTTATTTGAACTATTTTTTATTTTATTTTTTTTAAGCAAAGAGAGGCAGAGCCCCTAGATTTTATTAGAACCAACAAAACAAGATTACACCTTCATTAATCTGAGATAGGGCAAACCACTCCCATCCACTCTAACAATATATCCCTATTTTATTTTCAACCATAAATTCCTAATTTACTTAATTATTGTCATGTAGCTCATGTAAACTCACTATAATTCTTCCATCAACAATTTATTTTATTTCACCATAAAGTCCTAATTTATTTGTTGGGTTAATTACTGTAATGGTTGTTGAGTTTGCATGGATTATGAATAATCTTGCTACTTAAAAAAATATCTTGGCCGGTCAAAGAGGTCAACTATCTCATAAAACACTAGCTGATTATTATGATCACACCCAAGTCCAATAAAGTTAGTAGGGCACATTATTCAAGACTGACCTATTAGGTCGGCCGGTAAACATAAGATTGTTGAGTTGGAAGATGATTCACAATGAGAATTATCTAGTTTTACATGCATGAAGAGGGTTGTTATTTAATGAATAATGTGGATAAAATTTAGGACCATTGTGATTTTAGAATAGTGACAAAGTTTATTTTTTATATTAATTTATTTTTAGTAAATTTCTCAATGTAAACTATAGCCTATACTTATAAATAAGAAAGGATAATCCCCAATGAGAAATCCTCAGCTTCTTCTTCCCCCCGTTAGAAGTTATATATCCAAATTCCCCTAAAAGCTTATCCAAGCCTTGTAATTTTTTTATTTTTTTTATTTTTTTATTTTTTTTATAACTATTTATCATATGCTTTAAGCTAATAGAGCAAACAAAGGAGGAACTCTTAATTTGGGCTAAGTACTCCTATTTTGGAATTGTCAAATTTTTGACACCCATACTACTCATAGTTAGCATTCTTACAAAAATCTCTGTTTTGATTTTTTGTAACCCACTATAATTCTTCTGCCAAAAATTTATTTTAGTTGAACTGTAAAGTCCTAATTTACTTAATTATTGTCATGTACTTCATGTAAACACACTATAATTCTTCTGGTAACAATTTCTTTTATTTGAACTATAAAGTCCTAATTTATTTATTGGGTTAATTACTCTCATGATTGTACGTTGCGTTTTCATGGATTATGAAATATGAATAGCCATGCTATTTTTAAAAAAATAAAAATAAATTGTTTCGCTTTGGACGTAATTATCATTTTCGTAGCTAGCAGTTTAACTATACCTATCTATTCTTATTTGCATCATCAGTGCACTTCATTCAACACTTTTATAGTATAAATTCTATTAGGAATTTTTATTAAGGTTGTATTCTTATTAAATTTATGATTACCTTATAGAAATTTTGGAAAATAATAATAAAGAACAGTGATTATAATAAAGAACATCCGTTTAAAATCATTACTTTAAAGGATAACTTTTTAGTCAATGACAAAATATTAATTATTATTATTTTAATTAATTAAGTTGAATTCTTATACTACCATACTTAAAGATAAATACAACAAAATAAATATACAATTAAATTCGAAATTAAAACCAATTGAAATACACAGCACAAGAAAATCAAATAAGAAGGTAAACATAAGAATTATTTTAAAAAAAAAGTCAAAGGAAGAAAATTTCTCAAACTACCTGGACATACTATAGCAATCAGGCATATTAAGTCACGTTCATCTAATTAATTTTCCAGCATACATATTAAGCAACATCTTTTCAATTTTTTGTTAAACATTAAGTTACATATTTTTGATTTTCTGTTAGACGTATTAAGTTACATTTTTTTCAATCTCATGGCAGACATATTAAGTTAATATGTTCTCCCAAAAATATTATGTGTGTATCTTAAGTATATGTTTTGTGTGAAATATTTTTATTCACGCAATGAAAAATCTATAACGACAAAACCCTAATCAGTATGAAAAAACATAATGTTTAAATTAATTTATTGTCAAATTGGTCCCATTTTGCAACTAAATAATCAATTTAATTTGCTTATCTATATAATTATAGAAAGTAGGTGAAAATATAACTTAGGGAATGCTAAATGTTGAGAAATATTCTCCCACTTGTATTTTAGTTTTGGTGCTCTAATTATGAAGGTGTCTTTCTAAAATTAATAAAGGTACCGAAAAAGATAAAAATAGGTGAATTAGATATTAAGACTCCATTTGATAACAACATGAAAAATGATAAGAAAAATGCTTGATTTGTGTAAGAACATGGAAAATAAGTCGAGACAAGTGATGAGATACTCTCCATATCTCATGCTCATTTTTATAAATATATGTTCTCTATTCTTCATTATTTTATGTGAAATTTTTTTCTTCCTCAACAAAAAAAAAACAAAAAAAAAATCATTCAAAAAGCCATAAAGTAAGAAGACATTTAACCACATGTTTCAACTTATTTTTCAGCTTCCCACAAAAATCAACTACTTTTTTTTCTTTTCAATGTTGCTATCAAATAGATCCTAAAATAATAAAATCCGGTCGTATAAGTACAATACGCCCAACAAGCTTTTATGTTAATCATAACTAATCCTATCTTTTTTTAGCTGGTATTGTTCACTTTATGATTTTTCAGTATCTTGTCTTCTTATTTATATTTACGGGAGGAGTTAAGCTTTTTTCATGAAGTTAGTATTAATCCTTACTTTTGAGTTTGTTTGTTTGTTTATTTGTTTTTTTTTGGCGAAGTTTGTACTTGTAAGTCTTCAATACTTTTTTCAATGTACCATCGTCATGCTGGCAAGAGTTGTTTGAGACAATGTATACCTTCTTCCACTCTTTGTAATCGTCATTGATACGAAAAGATTACATTGTTACATTAGTGCATTTTTTCCCCGATTTTAATCCACTTAGCCCACTAAACATTTCATTGTAGAGTTTGATGCTTTATGTTGTGCATGTTTTTCAAATAATGCTTAATTGCTAATCGTAACCCATTGTCCTCCGTAATGGATGCTTTCGATGCTGAAATATAATTTATGTTTTGTTAGATATACACATGTAAGTTTTTATTTCTTTAAATGGTTGATATGATCGATATGCTATTTTTCAATCATACATGCTTAAATTTTAAACATGTTTCTATAAAAGTTTAACTATACATCTTCCATTTCTTTTTTCATGATATTATTTTGTGTATATTATATGTTCTAAACTTTGGTTTATAATATATGTAGTATACTTGTGTAAATATGTCCAAAAAAAATTTTGATTCGTTTTTTTATGTAAAATATGTGGGTATTAATATGTTGTTTGTAAACCAATTCTGAACATCAAGATTGCATCAGATTTGTTATCCGTTTTAAATTTCAATTTTTCATGCATTTAAATTGTTGTTGACTTCTTTTTTGATTTTGAATGCTTTTGATAATTATTAATATATTTGAATTTGAACTCCACTTAATAAGCCATTAAATTTGTTGCTAGATTTTAGTTATTTAATTTAATTTTCATGTTTATCTTGAATGAGGTTGCAATAATATTTAATCCAAATTAACATTTTTAAACTACATATTATACATATTTGTCAAGTACATTTTCATCAATCATCCATGTCCATGGCTCTTTTGTTTTTTTAGGCCCTTTTGTTTATTTGGCTTTCCTTTTTGTTGTGTGACAATATATCTATCTATATTGGATACATGGATGTCTATCCATTGTTATTGCTGATTATGGTGCTGAAAAATAATTTATGTTTAGTTAGATATACAAAGGTAAGTTTTTGTCTCTTTAAATCTTTGATATGATAGGTTGTTTTTCAATCATACATTCTTAAATTTTAAACATGTTTTTATAAAAGTTTAACTATATATCTTTCTTTTTTTCGATATATCATTTTGTGTATATATTATATGTTGTACACTTCATTTGTAATGTAGTATACTTGAGTAAATATGTCTAAATTTATTTTTTTGATTCATTTTTTTATGTAAAAAATGTGGATATTAATACATTGTTTGTAAACTAATTCTAAACATCAAGATTGTATCAAATTTGTATTATGATGGTGTAAATCAGTAACCTAATCACCTCGCCAACCACGAGCTAACGCGTGGCCGTCCACGTCAGCGATCAGGCCTATGACAAGGAGAGGAGCTCAAAGGAGCCCTTCTTGAGTACTACGTAGAGGTCGGAGTTCCTTATGACTTGGTGTATGGTCTAAGAATCAATTTCGCACAACAAATAACGGAACTTGAAAGCTAGAACTTTTTCGACGGGCTCTGGAGTTCTCTCGCATAACCACTCTGTTAGAGTGGTTGACAGAGGCATGGGCAACTGCTGCCAACTAAGTCAGAAGCCGCTGTGAGAATCCGCAAATGCGACTCCAGGGTCTCACCCTCTAGTTTGGGAGTCTAAAACATCAGAAAGGATTCCGTTGTTCCATTTGCTTCAATGTGTTGATAATTCATATCAGGTGTCCCTCTATCCTATTTCTAGTTGCAAGAGGGTTCGTTCAGAATCGCCAGTACGTTTTATGAGAAAACGAACAAAAGGGGTCGTGTAAGAGGAAAGGCTATAGACAAGTCTTTCTTTACACGTTCGTCTGCGAAACCAGGATTCTATAGGGTTCAGAGACTATGTTACGGATTGGGAAGGTGTTAAGCACTCATTCCGCCCTTTTAATCTCTAGTGGTCTTTTATATTTATTTTATGTTGAAAAACTTGGATGCTTTTACTGGCAGTCTACTACTTCCCGAATGAAAAACCCTAATTTTGGGAAAAATGGGGACAGGGGTGAAAACTTTTGTGTTCCGAGATATGATGTTTTGTTTTGAAAGATGTAAGATACAAATGACAAAGCCTTTTTATTTAAGAGAGAGTTTTCAGTATTATTTCCTCAGATAATGACGGTTTTCTCATGTTTTGATTACTTTAAAAAAGTTTGGGTCTTCTATCAGGACTAATTTAATATGGAATTAAAACTCTTTGAAGAGAATTTTATCAGGCACGTCGCAGTCTATAAAAAAGACAGGATATGCTGGATTTTAATTCGTAAGTAAGTTTTATCGATTTGGGTTTTGAAAACCTAGTTTTATCCGAGCGATAATATGCTTAATTTTTTGATTTTGCAAATAATTTTATTAGGGTCTTTATTTTGAAAACAGTAGACTATTTTATAACTTGGCAATAAGTTTATTCAAATAAAACGTGGACAGAGCAACAGAAGTAAAACAAGTACACATATATATCTAATTTTTAAATACTAAAAGAGACTTTCTTTACCTTCCCGACGAGAATAATAATAATAAGAAAGAAAATATAATACGACAGAGAGATTTCTGGCGATAATAATCTTTTTCTTTTTTAGATATTTCTAAGAATTCGATTCCAGAAGCGGGACACGTCGAGTGTCAAGAATAGATTCGATAATTCTTCAGAAATAAGACTATCGTAGAAAATACTTGATAGAAGACCAGAAAATTAGATATAAACTTAGAATTATTAAATCCCAAGTTCCTCCCTTGAACCCTTGGGGGTGTTGTCTTATTTATAGTGCTGGGAGAGGATTATTGCGCGACATTTCCCTAGAAAGGGTAAGTGTTGTGCGACATGTTGAGTAATATCGCGCGACAAACGGCTGAAGTGATGTCTCTGACAGACTGATGTGTCAAAGAGTGGATAATCTGGGTTAGAGGGGTTTGTCGTGCGACACAAGAGAGATTGTCGCGCGACATACTGGTTTGTCGCGCAATAATCTCCTTTAACAACAGGTTTGTTTGGCCAACAAACCTCTTTGGGGTAGTTTCGAGTGCTCCGATGGGTCCCGGGCCCCAAAACTGTACTTCTCGATAGTCGTTAAGGTTCTTGTGGAGGTCACGAATCGGGGTGTTTACAGCTGCAGAGCCTTCCTCAACTTCATTAAATGCATACCAACTGCATTTAATGCACCGGAATTCATGGAGAAGTAAGGTCAGAGTTGGTGATAATCAAGGCATGGCTTCGGACCAACTCTAGGGGCTCTCCCATATGTTTCCTCTCAATCATATATATAGAAGAAACATTTACTCCTCTAGAGGGGGAATTCATCAAAATACAGTTAGACAATAACCAAAAATGACACTGAGCAAACAGTAAAGAGTGAGTAATCAAGAGAAATAAAGAAAGGCAAAAATACTGAGCACACGTCAGAGCTCTTGAGATAGAGAAATTAGAATTTGTGTAGCTCGAGCATGCCCTCATTGTAATATTGTGAGGATAGAATAGCTGAAGAGACTTATGTGAGTTTGTAATAGTAATTTGATTACTCTGAATACAAAGCAAACTGAGTTCCTAGTCTATTCCACAGAGGTTGACTAGCCCATATCTTCATATGAGGTCAATTTCCTCTATACACATCTTTGACTGTCTTAGCTAGCTGCATTTATTACATTAATCATTTGATCGAATCATTTGACTATGTAGTCTAAACTACTTTTCTAGTTTTACGCACCAACATATTCCATTTTGAATTTCAATGTTCCATGCATTTAAATTGGTGTTGACTTCTTTTTTGAATTTTGAACACTTTGGATAATTATTAGTAGATTTGAATTTGAACTCCACTCAATATGCCACTAAATTTAATTGTTGATAGATTTTAGTTATTTTATTTTATTTTCATGTTTATCTTGAATGAGGTTGCAATAATATTTAATCCCAATTAACATTTTTTAAACTACATATTACACATATTTGTTAAGTATATTTTCATCAATCATCCATGTCCATGTCAAGGGCTCTTTTGTTTTTATAGGCTTTTTCGTTTATTTGACTTTTCTTTTTGTAGTGTGACAATATATCTATCCATATTGGATACATGGATATCTATCCATTGTTACTGTTGATTATGGCATTGAAATATAATTTACGTTTAGTTAGATATACACATGTAAGTTTTTCTCTCTTTAAATCATTAATATGATATGTTGTTTTTCAATTATAAATGCTTAAATTTTAAACATGTTTTTATAAAAGTTTAACTATACATCTTCCTTTTTTTTCCATATATTATTTTGTGTATGTTATATGTTGTACACTTCGGTTTGTAATGTAGTATACTTGAATAAATATGTCTAATTATTTTTATTCATTTTTTATGTAAAAAATGTGGCTATTAATACGTTGTTTGTAAACTAATTCGAAACATCAAGATTGCATCATATTTGTATTCCATTTTGAATTTCAATGTTCCAAGTATTTAAATTGGCGTTGACTTCTTTTTTAATTTTGAATGCTTTTGATAATTATTAGTATATTTGAATTTGAACTCCACTCAATATGCCACTAAATTTGTTGCTAGATTTTAGTTATTTTATTTTATTTTCATGTTCATCTTGAATGAGGTTGCAACAATATTTAATTCCAATTAACCTTTTTTAAACTACATATTATACATATTTGTTAAGTATATTTTCATCAGTCACCCATGTCCATGTCCATGGCTTTTTTGTTTTTATAGGCTCTTTCGTTTATTTGGCTTTTCTCTTTGCAGTGTGACAATATATCTATCTATATTGAATACATGGATGTCTATCCATTGTTATTGCTGTATGAGCCTGCCCATCTTAGTTGGTATGTTTCAAAAAGTTTCTTATCTTGTTGGTTGACTTTTTTGGAATATTTCTGGTTAGTTGTTTTGTTTGAAATTTGAAATTAGGTTTTCTTCTTTTGATTGATTTAAATTCTATTTTTATTTTGTTTCCGTTTCATTTTAATATTTTAATTTATTTAGTTATGATTTGGCTTTAATAAGGGTAGTATACGAAAACACTCTAAATTTTATTATTAATAAATAAAATTACTTTTTTGACCTTATAAATAGAGTTATATCCTTCAAACTAATCCCAAAAAACATGTTCTTTGTTTGAAAGCGAGTGAGACATTTGTCCTTAAAAAAAAACCCTAGAATTGTTATTGAGGTTGTATTATTATTAAATTTATAATTACCTTATTTTACTTAACAATTATATAAGTGTGAACAGGTCCAACTTAAAGGCAGACGAATAAAATGACATATTTGGGCCTTTAGGCCCATGTTTGGTTAATTGGTTGAGCAATTAAAAACAGTTTTTTTTTAATTTTTTTGTTTGGTACTTGTTTTAAAAACTAAATTAAAAATTTCATTTCACACTTTTCAAAACTTAATTCACTTTATTTCCTCTTTTATAAAAAATTTAAAAAATTTAAAATAGTATAGCTTTAAATGCAAAAATTAGAATTAGATAAAATATATATATTTGAAAAATACTCATCGAGATCTATAAAATAAGATCCATTAAGACTATTTTATGAGTTTTTTTTCATGACTTTTAGTTTTTCATACTAAACACAAATTGAATTTAAAAACCTTCTTTTAAAAAATTTTAATTCAAAAACTCCAACCAAAAGAGCTATTTCTAAGACCCCAAAATTTTAAAACTTTCCAGAAATTCCTAAGACCCCAAAATTTTTAAACTTTTCAGAAGTTCCTAATTGTAGTGTCCATGAATATGTATATAGCATCGAAAAAAAAAATAAAAAAATTAAACAAATATGTCTGAATACAAAGCATAAAAGGCCCATTCATATATTTCAAAAGTCAAAATCGTAAGGCACAAAAAATGGCCCAGTTTAACATTAAACCCACTCTTTTGTAGATTTTAATTGTCAATGCTACATTTTTCCCACTTTAAAGAATAGAAGTCCTATTTACTCACTAAGTGACAATTAAATAAAAGAAAAGTGACAATCAAATAAAAGAAATATTGAGAAATACAAATCGTCCATCAGCATTAAGAAAAACAATTAAAAATATCACTATCAATTTCAATTTCATCGCTACCTTTTCTTTTCAATTTCATTGAGTCGGTCACTTTGCATTTGAACTTCTCATTACTCCAAATAATAATAATAATAATAACAACGAACTTAATTAATTAATTCACCCTCTGACTCTTTTAAGTGCAAAAAAATTCAAGTTGGCACATGTGTTTATTGCAGATTTGTTGCCTGTTAGATTACATTGTTCACGTATGTTTTGACATAATTGTTTTTTAATTTAATCATTACATGAATTTTGTATTTATTAATTGTCATATAGTCACTTTTTTTTCTGTGGCGTTTCAACGCGGATAAAGACACCTTTTAGAAGGTTTCTTGTAGTTGTGTTTTCGTTTTAGGCTGTGTCTTAAGGCTATTTATCTTTGATGTCTCTCCACTTTTGCAAGATTTTTTCTTATATTGTAAGATTCTTGATGGTGTGTCTATGTCATTAAAACCTTTGTAAACTCTTTGATTTTTTTTTATTTTAATTCTTGTTGTAATGGACTAGGGCTGGATTCAATTGGTAACCGAACCAAACCCTTAATAGCAGTATCGAACCGAAAAATTCAGTACACCTAAAATTGTAACAGATACCGTACCGAAATCAATTCGATTACCGATTTGTCAGTTACTGAAATTTCAACCTACTCGATTACAATTTTTGGTCAAACCGAAATCTCTTGAAATTAGTTCTAAAACACTACTAAAACATAGATTTGCTGCACACAAGCAAAATTCAACAGTACATACAATTTGAGGACAGTAAAATGGCTTGATTCGAAGAGATTCTGATAAATTTTCAATAGGGAAGGTGAAGAAATAAAGTTAGACGGAAAGCCCAACTTATACCCACTAGAAGAGTAATAAGCTCCTGGCCCAACTTGTATGGCCCTGGCAGTTTTATTAGACGGGAGAGCTTAATGGGCTTTTAACACACACACACATATATATATATATATATTTAAAGGGTTCGGTTCGGTACCGAACCTTATCAAGCTTAAAATTGATGTCCGTAACTAACTTTTGGTTACCAATTTTAATCAGTTTGGTTCGGTTCAATTTTTTTTTTTCATTCAATTCGATTTTGTCAATTTGGTTGTATGTTTTTCGGTTAAAAATACTGGCGCTAGTTTAAACTCTACTATTAATAATATTATATCTTCGTTTCAAAAATAATCCTAGTGTATGTTCACCATGGCGGCAATAGTTTCATAATGAATTAATAAAATATTTTTATTTGATTTATATAATTGATGATACATACATAATTATCATTTTCTTTCATTAATTGAAAGAATAAAAAAAGGTAGAATTTCACAACTAATTAACGAACGTGACTAAAATTTAGAGGAGTGATATGGAAAAAATAATGAATAAGGTTTGGGTGATTTTGTATGCACCCACCTAATTATTAACTTCAACCCACCTATTTTTTTTTTAAAGTACAGAAAATCCAAATCTTCCTATAACCAAAGGCTTCTTTGGCAACTTAAAAAAATTAAAAATTTACAATATTTGGAAAGATTTGATTGGTGTAAGTTTCACATATTCTCAATTAGTATGAGAAGAATAAAATTGTGGGTGTAATTAAAAGCACTTGTAAGTTTTTACATACTAATAAAAAATAGTGAATATATACTGGTAGAGATAATATTCAATACAAATTTAGAAAATTGCTCCAAAAAAAATACAAATTTAGAAAATAGAAAAATTTGAATTTAGACAAAATTTTTAATGAAATTTATTAAGAACGATATAAATTTTGTTCGTTATGTCTTATATTAATGCAAATTTTAATAATTTTACTTTTATTGACAAAACTTTATCGTACTTGCATTGTTTCAATAAATCCACCTCATCATAAGGGTGAAGTGCAAGGTTTTAAAAAAAATTGATGGAGTGAAAAGAAAATATTGTCATGCAGGAGTAAGAAGATGTACTAATTTTGTAGGTGCTTTAAATGCACCCTTTTATTATATATTATATATAAATAAAAAGTCTTACAATTCCAATTCATCAAACCAAATAGGAAAATTCCAAAGGGTAACCAAACCAAAACATCATATCTAAAAGTTTTCTCCGTCTAGAGTAAATATATAGCATGAGCCCAGTTTTGCATATATAGGGCAAATATCTCATGCGGATTACTGTTCACGGACCATCCGTACGGATTGGTCCGTTTGGCATGCTTCCCGATGGAATTTTTCGATGAAATTTGGTGGGGATGTTCTTCAATGTGTGTAGAACATCTCCACCAAATTTCATCGAAAAATTCAATCGGGAAGTGGGTTAACTACATGATTGAAAAATATTGGTCCAAAAATAGATATATAAAATCCAATATTTTTCAATCATGTAGTTAACCCACTTCCCGATTGAATTTTTCGATGAAATTTGGTGGAGATGTTCTACACACATTGAAGAACATCCCCACCAAATTTCATCGAAAAATTCCATCAGGAAGCGTGCCAAACGGACCAATCCGTACGGATGGTCCGTGAATAGTAATCCATATGAGATATGCTCCCTGCATATATATACTCTAACCAAAACTAAATTATTATTTTAAACTCTCAGAAAGAAAATTTCTCCAGAAAGAAGACATCATAATTAGCTCATCGATCCGGCCAGCATTCATCCAGTCTAGCTTGTTCATAACCTGAAATATGAAAGAAGGTAATTTCATGTTACTATAAATGAAAATTCAAAGGGCCCAGCATACGTTAAATCCAATCTAAATCAGCAATAAAAATATTGCCATCCATTAGAACACACATCGATCTAGTTTGAAATCCCATCTCGTGCTCTTCCTCGTCATTAACAAACTTAACAAATATGATAACCAATCCAACCATCATAGAGGAAGAATAACAAGCCAGCGATTAGCACCACCACATCTAAAAGCATACTAATTTGGTAAATCACTGTCAAGCTCACATTAGTAAAATTTATCAATTTGAGTTTGAAGAAGAAGAAGAAGCTGTTGGACAATCGTTTCTGGATAAGGGGTACAAAAGCTTGGCTAACAAGTCATTTTAACTACCATATATAAGAAAGCAACCACCTCTCTAAAAGAGTTGAAGAAGTATTGAAGATGATGCCAGATTAATACAGCTGTTGAGACTATGAATTCAGCATCAGAAAATCGAAACCCCCAACACGATATATAAAAATAAGAGGCTATTTCATCCATAGGTGATTGATTTTGGGTTAAATGCTACAACTCTAGTATAGTAAAACTGTAAAAGAGGGTGGGCAATTCACACATCATGAAATAATCCCAATTTTGTGATTAGGTTCCATGACACCAAATATATATACACATGTAAATCCCATGTCAGAAAATAATCACAATTTCTTGATTAGGCTCCGTAAGCCTATAATTCCAAAAAAAATTTTCCTCAATTCTATCTAGCTATGTAATGTTTAGTAATAAAATTTTAGGTATTTTGTTAGTTTAAATTTTGTATTTTGCCGTTGTACTGAATTCAAAGCAGACCAAAACCATTGCATCACATACAGGACTATTATAAAAGCTATCGTTTAGAAAGAAAAAGGACTATATTGACCATGAATTGCAGCACAGCAAACCAAAAAATTCCAGCACAATGTATAGACCTGTCAATTAATGGGTAGGTTCATTTCGTGTGTTTTAACTTGTTTCAAGTGTTATCGGTTCGGGTTTCAAACGGATAACATTTTTATTGAGAGTGAAAATATCATATTCAAACTTGATTCATAATTTTACGACGATGACCAGGCACAACCCAAACATCATTGAGTGAAACAAATTGTTTGAAGTCGATAGATATGAGTCGACACATTATCCATTAAAAATCCCATTAGACCCGTTAACAAACATACACACACATATATTATATATATATATACATATATTAAATACAACTAACGTGCATATAATATTATACACCCATATATAAATATTGAACATCATAGACTAACAAACAAATGTATATATATATAATACGCTAGGAATTATATGAGACCTAGAAATCAAATCAGTGGGAGGCTCTAAAGAGGATGGTCCTTACTTTATGAAATTGACGGTCCATGTTAAGAAAAAACCCACTACAGTAGGAGTTGTGAACCTAATGTTAAATTAGTAAATTGTTTGTTGGTGCTCAGTCTAATCATCAATGTAGTGGATAGGGGTAAGAGCTCCGAGGCTATCTGATTTCCAACTCTAATACCTTTTGTGCTTTTTCGTTCCGGAAATCTTAAATTAGAAAATTCTAAATTCAAACTAAGGCTCCATTTAATAACAAGATGGAAAATTATAACTGAGCACAATTATAGGACAATTAATTTCAATATGGCGACTACTCAAAAAGGATGAAATTTATGTGCCAGGTGAGTTTTTTGTCCAACAAATTGACGGGAATCCAATTTTAGATAAAAGTAAGATGCGACTCAAACTTTGAATATCAAAATGAAATGAATGAACTTCAAGACTGAAGTGATAAAACATGCAACCTTTTGTGGGAGGTGGGTGGTAAATGGTCAATTACCTCCAATTTCAGACATTGGCCCTACTGCTCTGACCCACATAATAATTTTGATTCCCGACACCATTGGCATTGTGTTGATTTCTTGCATGATCATGATTATTGAAGATCCATGAGATGAAACCCGCAGTGCTCCTGAACAAGTTTGAATCTTTTATCTTTTCGAGCAACTTGGTGTAATGGTTGATACGCATCAGCAAAATAATGCCAGCAAATCCCAGCCATAGGGACATGAAGATGGTGCCCATGCGGTTTTTGTTCAATCCTGCAACAGCCGGGGTAATGAATTGGAGTCCCTCAAAGTAAGTGTATCCCATCATTGCGATTATAGACCACATCCCAACACTCAAAAACCACATGGAGGTTCGTTTGAAGCGAAACCCGGTCATCATCAGCAACAATATGGACATGGAACAAACAAAAGCCAAGGTGTTAAATATTGAATACACGAGATACTTATGAGGATCGGTAAAAGCCATGACCGAAGTACCAATAGCTCAAGGTCACCACTAGGATTGTATTTATCCTCTTGCAAAACACCACCAGGAGGGTTAAGACCTCCTTGGAAACTCACACTTGCAATTAGGGATAAAACTAACTTTATGGAATCCAGCTTGTTTTCGAAGAAGTTTTCCTTCACGGGCTCCCATTTGTCTTTGTGTATTTGAAGCAGAGTACGGATTTCTTCAGAATCATTATCATCGTCATGTCCTTTACTCTCCTGTTTATGATGTCCAAAGCTGTGAGACCATACTTATTCTTAGCAATGCACACATCATCTCTCCCAACCAAATACCTCACCATCTGCAAAATACACACACTGTATATATAAACATCAAGGTAATAAAACAATTAATACTTTAGATGTGAATGTATGGATCGGGAAAAAAAGTCACATGACGAGTACTTTAGATGATGTTTTTACTATATTTGACACATCTAAGAGGTGGCAAAAGGAGCAGGGTGGGTGGGTTCGGATTGGGTTCTAATAAGTTGAGCACAATGCAACCGTTAACATATAGGACCTAATGGGTTAAGTTGTAGTGAATTAAGTTATAACTAGCTAGCTCGTAAGCCCGATAAGAAAGAGTTGTGAAAAAAAATTAACCGTCAACTTAACCCATTTTCTAAAAGTCCAAATTTGATCAACAACCATTCTGCTAAAATTGAATGGGGGAATATAAATAATTAGAGACAAATAAAATTATACTTAATCAAGTAATTTACGCATCCATCAACTAATTAGTGGAATTAGTGTAATACAAGCCTAATTTTTTTATCCATTCTTCACATCATACTACATCGATCATTTCCCATTTGCGAATTTAATCAAGTAACCACAGCCACTATCAAACTAATTAAGAGAGAATATTTTTTCCGTGCAAAATAATTCCAAAAAATTCAATTCTTTTCCATATAAAGAATCAGTCTATCCCTAAAAATTCCCATGGAACGACATGTTTTACTTCCAAAAACATCCCTTCCCCCTGGATTTCCATTTCCATATGGTAATTTTCTCTATGAATAACAATTCTAAGTTACTCAGTTCTTTTCCATAAGAAGCAATTGTACTACTATCAGGTGCCATCACAAATATCAAATCCAAGTCAAGTAGGAAACTGCAAAGGCAGTCCAAGTTCGATAATAGGACTACTACTAACCTTTATAGCGATGAATTTTAATCGTGTTTTGATCAAATTGGTGACAAAATCCAGATCCAGGTTACCTATATATATATTTCAGTGGGCTTGCATTCAAGTGATCAATTTGTGAGTGTTTAATTAATGTAGTGCCTAGATTCGAATTCTATTCTTGCTTACCTTACTATTCTTGAACTACCTTAATCTATAACGTTTGTACATAAATCAAGAAAGAAGGAAAATCTGTATAATGTCTATTTATTTATTTGATCCCATCTTCTTTTAACTAAAAAAAAAAAAAAAACAGTTTATTTTGTTAATTAAAGGAAAAAGGAAAAACTAAAAAGAAAGTGATTCACGGGCCAGGGTTGGTTACTTCTTAACTAGATTGCAGTAAAGGAAGAAGGTTGGAGCATTTACTAGTTGTGAAACTTCAATTAAGGTAAGGGCCAGGGAAAAAGGGGGACCTCTTTTTTCTTTTTTTTTTTTTTTTTTACCAATTTCACATCTTGACTATTAAGGGTCCGTTCGGTAGCGTTTTTAGTTTTAGACTCGTTTTTGTTTTTTGAGTTCAAAAACGGATAAAAAAATGCGTTCGGTGGGATATTGACAAAAACACGAAAAATGTTTTCGGAAAACGAATTCAAGTTTAAAGCATAAAATGCAAAAAAAACGCCAAAAATGATGTTTTCACCATTTTCAGTCTTGCAATCTTCATTTTCACTGTTTTCGTTCTCGGAAAATGTTTTCACTATTTTCGTTCTCGAAAAATTCATTTTCTCATTTTCATTTTCTGAAAACATTCTTGGAAAACATTCTCCGAAAACGTTACCGAACAGGCCCTAATAATTTTCATTTTGATACTTAAATAATTTTCATTGGCACTGAAACTATTAGTGTCTATCAATTTGACACCTCCATTACATTTCCTTAATAATTTTCATTTCCATCCATTTTTATTTACCAACTTTGCGGGGCCTTATCTCTCTAATGCGATATCCAAATGAATCAATACTTATAACACATATCCCTCTACAATTTTTAATTATGTTTTGGCCAAATTCCAAAGCACGTATCTCGAGAGTCTAATAAGTAGCTGAAGTTGGGGGTTTGCATGGATTAAAACAATGGTACTTGCATATGCTAATCCCAATTTCAGCGGTTGATCAAATCATCAAGATGTGTGTTCAGAATTGGGCAAGAACATAAATGTTGTAGAGGGATCGATATGTGGTTTAAATAATGGTTTAAACATTGAGTTATTTGGATATCGTATGAGAAAGTTACATGCTCGTAAAATTGGTGAAAAACTCATTTTCTTTCGATTTAATTTTTTCCTTCATTTTTCTTTCTTTTGTTTCCCTCCTTGCTTTTCTTAATTCAATGTTTTGAAGAAAGAAAGAGAAAAAAAATATTTAAGGAAAAAATTAATCAAAAAAAAAATAGTTGCTTACTAACTTTGCAATTAGAACATAACTCTCTTATACGATATCCAAATGACTCACCATTTTAATGATTAGTTAGACCACATAGCCCTCTACGTCCAATTTTAGAGGAATTTCAAATCACGCATCTTGAGGGTGTACTCAACGTTGAAGTTGGGGGGGTTGCACACTTAAAGTGCCACTGTTTTAATTCATTACAACCCCCAACTTCACTCAGTGATTAGAGTCTCGGGATGCATGATTTTAAATTGGGCCAAAATATGAAAGAAGTAGAGGGATATGTGTTCTAAGTAATGGTATATCCCATTAAAGAGTTACAAGCCCACAAAGTTGTTTAATAAAATTTGAGGGAAATGAAAGTTGAGTGAAAAGTGTTAATTTTGGTGCCTCCTCCCATTTGTTTTATTAATAGAATGTGATGAAGATGTCAAATTGATACAAATTAATAGTTTGATGTAAATTTTCCAAAAAAATTAGTTTAGGTGCCACATTGAAAATTATTAGTAATTAAGGAATCATGTTTTGTCCTCTCGCCCACCTTATTATTCTTGAGCCACCTTGATCTATAACTATTTTATTTTTTTATTTTTAGATACACCTTGATCTACAACACTTGTACATTTAATTCAAAAAAGAAGAGAGAAAATACAAACAAGGTCTATTTATTTATTTGATCCCATCTTTAGTAAAAATCAGTTTATTTTGTGAAAGGAAAAAGAAAGTGTTCACGTACGGGCTAGGGTTAATTACTTCTGAACTTGCAGTGAATGAAAAAGGTGGGAGCATTTACTAATTGTGAAACTGCAATTAGGGTTAGGGCTAGTTGAAAAAAGGAAACCCCATTTTCTTATAAAAAAGATACACTTGGTGTTGAGATTATAAATCTCACGTCAGGAAATCCAATCCTCTCAAAATAACATATGAGATTAAGTGGTCACTATACCCCTTGCCAATCGGGTTTGGGTACGTTGGACGCTCCGAACCTTAATATAGTTGCTGGTATCGATCAAAAGGAGGTTATTTACCCAAGTATCAGACTTACACTGTGCTTTACCTCAAATAGTAGTGGTTACTTTAATTTCCATAGAATTAACTCAAGATCATTTAAAACATTATATAATATAGGCAAATGATTTTCTTACCCCCAAATCTTTCTACCTATTTTTACCGTTACAAATTTTTACTGGGGTCCATTAAATGGGTTGTACCTTTATTGTATCTTGTGAAGGTACAACCCATGTAATACATGCCGGGCGTAAGTATATGTGATAACAATATCCGGTAAGTGTAGCATTGCTCTATAATATATTATGTTTGCATTCAAGCTAACTCAATGATATTCATTTTCGCACTTCCAGATTCAATTATTGAAGACATGACTTCATATTCATCATAACCTAGCAAGTTAACCCAAGATCCAATTATTATTAATTTTCAGACAAAATAGTTCAGATTCCTAGCAAGCTTAATTCAAGATTCAATTAAAGCAAGCTCCGCATTCAAGCAAACTCATATTAATTTTCACACATCCAGATTTAGTTACTGAAGACATGATTATTCATATATATTCACCTTCACCTAGCAAGCTAACTAAAGATTAAATTTATTCATTTTCAGACAAATTAATTGAGATTCATAAGCAAGCTTAACTCGAGATTCAATTGAAGCAACCTAATTCAAGATTCAATTATTGATCGACATGACATAAAATTACAAATATATTACCTCCACCAAGTTCAGCTGGGCAGCTGTGTGAAGCAAAGTGTTGTAATCGTCGTTATCACACCCATTTAGAAAATTGCGATCAGACTGAATTATTTGTTCCAGAGCTTCGGGACCGCAACGAAGCAGGCATCTTTGCATATCGCCCGTCCGGTGGATCTTGCATAGAGACTCTACCGGTAGTCCTGGTAGCATACTAATCAACGGTTTTAGGACATCGATCTTTTCATCTCTAGCTGCCTGATTGATCTCAGCTATAACCTCTGCTGGGCTTTTTCTTGGAAGATCTTCGACGCGGCCCTGGGAACGATTGAATTTGCTTGACATCCTTGGATCTGGGGTTACCTGAAGCCCCTTCATCTTTGAGTCGAAGGATCCACGACCTACAAGCGAAATTTGTGACATATTTGCTGGTGGCTGAGTGGGAGTGAGCAAAAATCAGCAATTTCACAAACCTATTCGTGTTGGGAATGCTTCCGACGAGTATATATACATAGTTTTTTATTCATGTCATTGTTCATTAAAAAAAACATCTTGTAATTTCAACTGGACAATCTTTTATCCCTAACGTATTTTTTACGGTTTTAATTAAAACACCATTACACACACACACATATATAATAAGCAAGTTCATGTCTTCTTAGTACGTATATAATAATTTCTTGTACGTGTTAAAATAATGAATTAATTCTTGAATGTCCTAACAAATATACATAATTTGGGAGGTGAAATGTGTAACTTAGCTACTATTATATACATACATACACACACAGATATATATTATATATATATATATATATATGTAGTACATATACTTGATGAGAAAACTACAATTGCATGATTTGAAAGACGGTAATCACATGAAGTATTTTATATATACATATATGTATATATCTTATGTGTCAAGCAGAATGCTGAAATAAAAAAATTGACAACTCAAGAAAAAATATACTAAGATATACGTACATTGAGAAAAAACAGTTATATACACATGAAAAAAAAAACAAAAAAACAAAAATTGCACTTAAAAATAGATGAATAGGAAATCAACATAAGTGCGTTATTGTTAAATGAAGCAATACATTATTTTTTAAATTGTTTTCATTTATTTAATTTACTTTTTTCTTCTCTCTTCTGTCTTCCTCTCATGACCATGGTAACCCGTGGAAGCGCAACAGCGCGTCACTTACACCTGCCCCCAAACAGCAAGAATGGTGGGGTGGGAGAAAGAAATAACAATAATACTGTCAATATTCTATGATTCATTTCTAGTATATAAGAATTGCTTTTGGATAGAAAAGATAATTAACATTAAACTTTCTTTTCTTAATTAAATTTAGTATATGTTTGATAATAATATAGAAAATAACACTAAAAAATAATTGCTTTGTGATAAAAGTTAGAAAATAAGTCGAGATACATAATGAGATATTCTCCGTTCAATGCTCATTCTTATGAGTAGATAGATGTCTTTCATATTTATTTATTTTTATAAATTTTTTTTGTTAATTAAACTTGCTGCTTAACAAGTCATGATGTTACAAAGTTATCCATATATGAAATGGAGTACGTAGAACGGAAGTTTGTTTCACCAAACAAAATAGACCTTCTTGATTCCCACACAATTGGAGCAAAGCAGCTCAGAGAGAGAGAGAGAGAGCAGCACAATTACTAGTTTCATTGTTAAAAATTGATAGCGACAAAAAGTAGTCATAGTTAGAGTTAAATTAATCAATAATATTGTAAATATCGATATGTGGATGTTCATATATATAATATTTAAAGATATAGTTTGTCTCACATTGGTTTTGTGTTATGAATGATGAGATTATCTCATATTATATATATAGTGTAACTTGTTCCACATCGGTTTTGTATATGTATGTAAGGAGTTAGATCTCAATATAAATAGAACTGACCTTATCCCTCCCCATTATTTAATAGCAGTTGAATAAAAATATCTCTATAATTCTATCTCTAGAAAATCATAATAATAATAATAATAATAATAATAATATAATAATAATAATAATAAAGAACAAAATACGGCATGTCCTTACAACAATTAGACCAAAATACTAGTATTGTCACAAATAGAAAACGTGACAAAGTCCACGGTTTTTAACCATTCCAAACCTATCCTTGTCTCGGTTCCTAGCTTGCAGTCGGTAGCCACTTCATGGGGATTTGTGACGGTTTGTAACTGTGCCGTGAGCATAATCTTGTATCAGTTAGGAACCGATACAAAATTTTACACTAATTGCTTGTTGTCACGGTTTTGGACCATGACATATGAAAAGACACATGTAGAATATATGTTGTTTTATCATGAACTATATGATTGTGAAATATTTTTTTATCAAATTTATGGATTTCCAAAAAACTTGGAGGTACCTGCAACAATTCCAAAATTCCTATTCTCTGCACCACTTCAACATTTTGGATTATATGTTCATTCCCTTAAATTTATATTCATTTGCTATTATTGATATATATCTATAGTTGCGTTCTAACAAAATTTACGAGGCTTGATGGATTGATAGCAATGTTATCATAGTATATCAACCTCTTAGCACTTTTCAAATTGCAAGAGTAAGTAAGGATAATAAAGGATAATGTCATTGTATGTAGCATATTACACCGCCGAGCCTAAATATAAGTCTACCTACAACAATTGCATGTCAGTTAACATTATATTCATTTGCTATTTTTGAAGGACTATGCTCGAAGATTTTAAGAAAGATCAGAGCTTGTACAGTAAAGAAAAGTAACTGGGGAGCATTCGAGGGTGTCGTCTGAGCGATTCGTGCAACACATTACAAATAAAGTAGTACGCGTAGGGAACAAATAGACTATGTTCCAAGTTCTTTTCTAGTATGCACTGTTACATACGTATAGTAGTTAAAAGAAAAAATAGAGAAATTGATCATGTATAATTAAGAAAAAGGTTAACAAAAAATCCATATATATGTAAACCTTTGAAACAAGATGAATGTTCCCAGCATGCTTAGTATCCTAGCCAAATTCCGTGAGATACCTGCATTGTTGCGGCTTACCAAGTTGTATAGTTGTTGACATAATTCCAATAAAATACTCGCTCCAGTGGGTTTGTATAGCCATGTTGCTTCTCATATTAATTCATCATGCTATTAATTAACAAAAAAAAAAATTTTTTTTATGTTAATTATTTATTTGTTTCGCTAAACCAAAATAGTAAATAAAAATTTGTTTTTCCAGTAGTGACTTCAGTCAAATACTTTTCCAGCTACGAAACATGAAAAGAAAAAACATGAAATTAACAGTTACTATATCCCGGTAGCCATCATAATCGCAATAAAATGAGCAAAAACCTAACTATATAGTGATGTCATTGTTTGATCCTATTTCCAAATTTGAAAACCTAATTCATGCATAAAGCAATTATTATTAGCACAAAAATGTTTATTATAAAAATCAAGTAAGGAATTTAAATGTTGAAACAAGTGTGATCAAATTCATCTCTCCGACTCTATATTCATAATTGCATGTGATTTTCTTTTATAACTACACTATTTTTTCATTATTAACAGTGTTGGGAGTCAAAAATTAAGATTGTAGTAATGATATCCACATTTCTATCAAGGAGGAATGTATTTTTTACTAAATTCAACAGTGTATAAACATGACCTCGGACATTCATTTTACATGATATAATGTCTTTTCTTTTTCGTATATCACTTATTATAATTTTTAACATATTACTTATGTATTATTATCATTTTTATGTAATCCATATTTTCCGCATCATGATTCAACAATTATGTAAAAATTTCAAATCTTAATAAGCCATGAAACTTGGTTACTACACATTAGATAGCACACAACTATAAAGCAAAAACATATACACAAGTAAAATATTACCTCCCACTTCGTGATGCAGAAAATAATAGCTTGGGTTATTGTATCATATAGAGCTCATGGAGTATCAAACTTTCAATTTTCTCTATTAACTGCAACAAAGAACTGATTGATACTATATGGTATTACAAAATAATAGTTAAACAAATAGTGGAATCAAATTCTCCACCACCCTTCTAAGGCAACTGGTAATAGACTAAAAAAACTCAACGTCACACGAGAGAGAGGGAGATGGGAGGATATATATATATATAGGTTAAAACTGCAACAAAACTCACAGTTATAAGCATTTGTAAACAAGCACACAAAAGAGAAGGAGGGAAAGAAAATATATAGATTGAAATTAAGTACAACATTGTATATAATATATTCTTCATTTTGTACTTCAAAAGTATGGATAAATATTCGTTATTGGTGAACCTATAATTAACCTTACTCAATAACTTTTTTTGGGGGGGGGGAGGGGTGAGTGTGTGGATCACCTGAAGCTTTGGTGGTAGATGTATTTAAACATCATAATTTGATCATTTAAACCGCGCTTCAACATATCATCAGATTCATTTTAATAAAATTCCAACAAAAGTCTAGCATAAGTCTTAACTAGCGGATGTAACATATATATATAGAAAGAAAATCTAAAGTTGGATTTACTTTCATGCTCCACTATTCATAATAAAACGCATGTACTATACGAACAAGAAAAAAATGTTGTAGTGAAATCCAATCAGATAATGCTCTATAAAGTAAAATAACTTACATATTTTCCCTTTCTGTATGCAACAAAAGTCAACCAGTAACTTCCTCCCTCCTCCTTTACCTGGCTTGGGACCCACAATGCAAAAATAAAGTTGTGAAACTGTTAATTTATACGAGAAGTTAGACTTTAACTTTATATGAAAATCCGATAGGATTCATTTTGTCTGAAGAAAAGTCAAAGAGTACATATTCAATGCAAGCAAAATGTTAATTATATGAACTTAATTAACCATTCCAGAAAAATGTGTGGTACAATTGCCTTAGCAAATATTTTTCTAAAGAAGGGAAAATAATCTCATTTGCCCAGGTGTCTTTATAAACAATTCCTTGAAAGGATTTTTAATAGTATGTTCATATGGATACATTATATCAAGACTTCAAAGAGCTCGAGAAAACTGTTGACTATTTGAATAAGGAATCTGTTGACCTAAAAGGCACTAATCTTGTTTTGATAATAACAATAACATTAAGTATGTGTAATTTAACTAAGTTGTTGTTTTAAAGTAATAGCCACAACTACTTCTATCATATGTGGACAAAACGTCGAGCCGGAACCGAGATCATTCTCTTACAAGTTTACAATCATCTTATTCTTACATCACACACAACAACTTGATCATAGCATAACCACAATGGCATATCAATGAAGACAAAGGGCTTAAGAAATAAAAGAAAAAGGAGTAGTTAACAAACTAAGCTTTCGTAGACTCGTTAATTCATTTGTGAGTGAGTGCTTAAGTTCTTTATGTAAAGTTTCTTGTTTGATAATCTTTATAGTTCATACCTATTGTTTTAACATTATTAAATTGATTATAATTGTAACACCTGTTCCTAAATGTAATACCCCGTTCTTCGTTTTCTCGTATTGCCTTCATTCGTTCATAAATTTCACCTTGGGTGGTGAAATCTTGTATTGAAGAGTTTCGTAGTGTTCTAGCACTCCGTAGTAGTCATATGAATCCACTTACACTCGTATAAGTGATCGTTTAGTGATTCGGGTGGTCCGAATCAATATTGGCTCTTAAATCATAAGTTTTGCTCTTATGCGATTTCTTGTTTTTAGCCAACTTTGGGGTGTCACAAGTTGGTATCAAAGGTATAGGTCCAATTTTCTTCGCGGGGGTCATGGTAGACACCGCATTTCAGTGAGTGACTCGAGTATCTTCCGATTTAGTCTCGCATTGTTTACATTAGAGATCATCCGATTATGTAGTAAACCCTTGTTTCTTGTTCATTTTGCAATTAAATTGCTTCGGGAGGATTCATTTCAGCATTATGAGTGTTGTAATTCCTTCTATCGTGAGTACGAGGGGAGTATTGTCCTCTTAGGACAAGTGGTTCTGAGTGGGTTGTTAGCGACAGGAAGCCGTTTGTTAATCCGTTATCATCGAGAGTTAATCATGGGGGGACCAAGGAGGTTCTCCTATCCATAGACATTGCCATAGTTATCCTCTTAGACGAGAGGATAGTTATTTAATCAGTGTAGTGCAGCGGAAGCGTAGTAGGACCTTGGTCCAAATATTTGTGAGTAATTGCGTAAGTATTTCTCTGGCGAGCGTTTGCCTCGAGGAGAGCTGTTCCTTCTTTTCCTCATTCCATATATATGTTTCCCATCTTATAGCTTATTTTGTGATGAACTGTGTTATAATTGTGTTGTTTCCTTGTGATTCCAATATTCTTTTCTTGAAAATGTGTTTTAAACTCGGGATAAGTTTTCTTACCAAGTTAGCAATGGACGATTATCGAGTTATATTTTAGTCAGCCACCTGATCAACGGATGACTAACTTATAAATCAACGGTCTTCTGTCGCCAACAGAAAGTGAAATGTGGCTTACTAGTGTTAGTGGCCAGTCCCATTCCTTGTCTTCACTGGATATGTTTCTTTGATTCTAATGGTGAATCCCGAATTTGGTAATCTTTGGATTTTGGAAGACTTGGTTTAGCATGATTGTATCTGTTTTCCTGAGTACTGTTACGTGGGATTCGTATGAACTTGATTGTGAGACTTGTTACTTTGGATTTGGATATTATTTATGGATGCATCTTGGTTTTCTTATTTTTAACCTGGTACTTGATACATTGGATTTGTAGATATGCCTTGAGATCCTTGACAATTTTGGGATTAGCATTCCGATATACTTCGAGTTGTTCCGTTTTGAATTCTAGATCATAGGTTAGCCTTATAGTATTGATGATCTTTACTTCAAAAATAAGATAAAGGGTTCTATCCTTATTGTTGTTTTCTTATTAGTCATGGAGATCGCTCCGTTTATTTTGGTTTGGTATATGATACTTTGGATTTGTGGATTGAAGATTGTGCATTCGGTACATAAAATTTCTTGGCCGGTAGTCCATATTGTCTATCTAGTTATCGTTCCTTTCATTTTAATTCTTGGATTGAGTTTTGCTTCATTTGTAGTCGTGGTTCCTCTTTTAAGGAGGGGAGACCAAGTGGGAATCCGTACCTGTGCATTCTTTTCTCTTGTACTCCTCCTGTTGGAATTTCGAGGACAAAATTTGTTTAAGGAGGGGAGGTTGTAACACCCTGTTTTTTCGTTTTCTCGTAGTTGCATTCATTCATTCATAAAATTTCACCTTGGGTGGTGAAATCTTGTATTGAAGAGTCTCGAGTGTTCTAGCACTCCGTAGCAGTCATATAAGTCCACTTACACTCGTATGAGTGATTGTTTAGAATTTGGGTGGTCCGAATTAATATTGGCTCTTAATCGTAAGTTTTGGTCTTACGCGATTTTTTGTTTTTAGCCAACTTTGGGGCGCCACACTAAATCTCAAGCTTATCGTGTTCAAAAATTGCGATTAAGGCGATTTCGAGCTCTGAATAGTGAAATACAGTTCTGAAAGGAGCGACAGGGTTCGGAGACTTCCAATAAGTCATTTTGGTGTATTTAAGCTTGTTAGAATGACCGTAAGTCATTTCGGGTGGTTCGAGTTGAAATCGGGATGTAGATTACAAATTTTCAATTTACTTGACTTCATAATTTTGGGATAACTTGGGGAAGCGTAACTTCTTTTTTCCTCTCCAGATTGAGTTTCCATTCTTGTTGGGGTCTAGATTTTTAAGCAATCTACAACTTTTGTGTTTTGGACAAAGGCAATTTCAGAATACTACTATGTCGAAACTAAGCACAAATAGGCAATCACTATTAGTTGTTCATTTCGACAACATTAACGCGATGACTTCGTCGAATTTCTAAGAATTTTTAGTCCAGAATTTGAGATACTTCCTTCTAGGAAGATTAGATTCCTGAAATAAGCTTTTCTGTGGACCCAAAAGATCACCTCAA